>JANFOE010001393.1:0-329769 GCA_025667525.1 Glebionis coronaria | reverse complement strand
AAACCCACTTGATCATCATATATATATAATCATCATTTATATACATAATTGTTATTTTTATAAAGTCATTGGACAAACGTCTAAGACCGATTATTATTTATATAGGTTTCCGTGATTGAAGCACGTACCGTACGACCGAATTGCCGACAACCCGCCTTCCCACATCAACGTGAGTTCATAGCCTCGCACTCTTTTAAATGTTTTTATGAAATGTTTTATAAACCCGCGAGGGAGATAACATGTTAGTTTTTATAAAATAGGACACCATTTGTCCTGATTGCTTGTTTATTGATTTGGACCCGAATGATTGAATGACCCGATTGTATGACCCGATAAATGATTAAAGGACCCGATAGATGAAATTAAATGGATTATTAAAGTTAGGTTATGTCACTAAAAGTCCCATTAGCATGAATTGTGAACTACCGGGATTTGGTAGACGTTTGTGCATATAATAGTACTATTTGGGGATGATCACCCCAGTTCGCGCCTTGACGGTTGATCCCCGTCGTGCCACATTGATTGGTAAGCGAATTTATGTATGAGAAGATTTCCATAGCGTGACCTTTGTGACGACACGCTACTTTAGATGCGCAAATTGAGTATCGAGTTAGCTACCCGTTGTTGGTTTAGTAAGGTAACAATGTCATGCGGCTTATAATAATCCAATCACCGAAATACTAATAGACGCACCGATTTACGATGTATTTCCTGACTAGCAATACAGGATCATACTATTGATATTATGTTTGTGTTTTGGTTTTCATAACCATATTCGTATAACGGTTTTTATTTAATCTATACAACGTTGTAAAACGTATTGTATGATGTGTTTACGACATTGGATCGTATAATGATTTTTAAGGCAAACGCCTATATTATGATTTCAATAAAGATTTGTATTAAATGATTTTGGCTATTTTATGGCCTATTAAAATGATTTGTACAGAATGATTTTCAGTAATAATTTTATACTGATATTATATTGATGGAATTTATTAAACTCTATGAATTCACTCGGCGTTATCGCTGACCTTTTCTTTTAACATGTTTTATCTCAGGTACTTGAAGGTAATTCTCGGGAAGACGACAAGAATTCATGGCCCGCACTTAAACAATATTTTCCATTCAAATATTTTGTAAAACTTTGTATGAAATGTAATGACTTGGGACCGATGTAACTTTGATATTTATGAATGAAAATGCTTTTATTATTAAACGACGTGATTTTTATGCGTTGTCTATGATGTCAGTAATGTGTTATCTCGTAACACCAACGAGTCTTCCGCTGTATTGAGTTGTATTAATTTGGGGGTGTTACAGTTTGGTACCAGAGCTCTCGTTATAGAGAACGAAAGATTTTTAAAACCAAGGTTTTGAATAAAACATTTCAAAATATTTTAACTATAAACATTTTTCTAAAAATGTCTAAAAATCTTTTGACTATAATGGTGCCGTAGAATTCTCGAGTTACCGACAAGGCCAGACTGAGAAGTGTTATTTTAATATATATATATATATATATATATATATATATATATATATATATATATAACTTAGATTATATATATATGTTGTAATTTGATTACATGATTGTTTGATGATTATATTTATATTTATATCAGGTATTTATACGACATAGATTGTCACAAGAAACCCTAACTCCCCTAGCAAATCAATCGAAGCTATTCCTGTAGGAAATTCTAGCTATTCTAGATCTAAACCAAATTGTGGATATTTATGATCCCAACAAAATGGTTGATATTCGTAGAAATGTTAATATTAGTTGATTGTGATCCTGATGAAGAATTGGCGAGATTAAAACTGATATCGATGTCATGACGATCTTTCCTTATAGAGTGGAGTTTGACAAAACATTACCACCTAGAAAGATGTCATCTGATTTGTTGTCATCCAATTCTTAAATTGAAATCGAAAGGGGAAATGTTGCACTTGAGGCTGTAATTGGAGCCTTTACCCAAAAGCCTCATGCCAAAAGTACCTTCTGAGAAGTCTAATTGAATGTGTGAGTCATCTCATGCTAGTGACTCATTTGATAATTGTTGTTGAAAGGGTTATAGGATTGGAAATTAAGTGTTGACCATATCGAGCTTTTAATGCCCTATTAAGGTTTAAAAATAAAGTTGAAAAGTATTGGATAATGAGGTAGGATATCGCATTGAGTATAACTTGGTTGAAACTTGAATGAACTAAAATTTAAACCGTATGGAATATGAGATTGTTAAGAGGAAGTCGTTAAGTTCTGTGATTGAATTATAAGGTTTTAAATGATTGTTGGTTCGTGTTAAGTGTTGTTCCTAGGCCATTGTCCACTAACGAGTATGCCCAGTGTCCAAGAAATAAATTGAAGAAATCTTCTTCTTAATCGGGACCGATGGATCTTCCGGGACGGATGGAACACCTAATGACTCTTCTAGATTAGTATTCATTGTGGTATCTTTTAAAAATCCCTAACTTAACTCATATATCAGTTGGTAGGATGAGTTCTTGGAATTGTATGACATAGTGACACGTAATGTGTTACGGTACAATTTAGACTTGTTTGTGATTAATGAAAAGACTACCTTTGATTGCTAAATTCTACATGTATCGATGTTATCTATCCTTTATTGCTTCATCCTAATGTTCGCATTAGTGATGCAATTATTGAACAAGTACTCATCTTGAATTGAGTTACGTTGTGGGTTATTCTGAGTGCCATCGAGGTCATGAACCTCATGATTAATTGACTAAGCTCATTTCCTATTATATTGTAGTTAGTTCTTGGTGAACAAGCTTTCATCACTCTTTTGCAGATCACTCATTGTTTTTTTTATAAGATAAAACAGTACCCATTGAGAAAAATTGAATTTTCATTACAATAAGGATTGTTCAAAGTGAGATTTATAAGTGATTGTTATCGAAATGAAGTTGTTTATAAAACACCCTGGAAAGACTTAAATGTTTTCATAATTAAGAAAATCTTTGTAAATTTATTCTTGATTCTTATTTAAGAATTAATCATGAAAATGTTTTTATTATAGACATGATGATAAAATTTTGACGAACTGAGTATTGCATCGTTAATCTTGAAATTGTATATAGTTGCGCGCCTACATACAATTTGGAATGGACCATGCAAGACTGATTAGTAGTCACCATAAAACTAATGAATAAACACTACATTTTCTTTGAAGATTGTGAAAGATTAAATTTTAGGAGGTCTGCAAGAAGTGAAAAATAAGGACATAATGATAGGGACACCTACATATGTTCCTGTAGCATCTATTCTTCTGAGTCGAATTTAATCATCTGTGGAACTTGTCTTAATTGACAATTGATATTCCCATTCTTGTCTAATTCTCCCGTAGTGAGATTCTTAGGAAAAGTATCTGATTACCGAGTGTTGATACCCGACTGGATGTATCGACGTTCCTATCATTTCTTATGATTTGATTTCATTTGAATGACCTGGGTAACGATCCGAGGAGCTTTCGAATGCGTACTCAAATTATAAAAACATGGGATATATTCATATTCGTTAAATGTTTTCGTCTATTTATGAAATTCTCTCGCATAGATTATGCGTTGACCTTACTCTTTTAGGGATTAGTTATGTCTCCAGATATCCTTGAATTTGTGGAAGGATTGAGAATTATTACTAGTCTTTTGAGAAGTTCACATCTTATCAACGGTGACGAAACTAGAAAGTTGATAGTGCCAGTAGAATGGATTGATTGATTATGACATGACGACATTGTCTTAATTAATGGGAACTCGAGTAGAATTCCCCTAAAAGATAAGATGTTGATTATCAAAAGTGATCTAAATAATTCTTGATGGATGACCATATCCTGCATCTAGACTTGAAATTATATCGTGAATGGTTGTGAATTAGTCATAGATATTATAATCTAGAAAGAACCTAATATGAATGTACTAAAAGATGTTTATGTTATCTGAAACTTTAGTAAGTATTTGTTGATGAATTACCTAGACTTTTTCCATTAAGGCAAGTAGAATTTGGTATTTGTTTATATTACCGATGCTGCACCTGTGGCTTGTGCACATTACGTCAGCATCATCTGAATTAAAAGAATTACCGTACAACTGAGAGAGTTGTCGGGGAAAGATTTTATTCTACCAAGCCTGTCATCATGAAAAGCTATGGTGTTATCATTACTTATATTTATAAGATTACTGTGAACTGAGTAAATTGACAATCGAAAACGAAATCCATAACTCGAAATGGAAGATTTGTTCGATCATTTACAAGGTTTTTGATCCTTAGCATGGTTATCATCAACTTCGCATCTGCGAAAAGGATTATCTATTCCAATCACTACATCCAGAACTTGTAACTAACATTATGAGTTTCACGTGGTGTCGTTTCGATTGACCAATGCACATGTAGTATTCATAAATATGATGAATCACGTGTGTAGGCTGTAATTTGATAAATTCATGCTCGTGATCATTTAGGACCATTTATTTGTTTGTTTATAAGAATAAGAATGAGTTAATAATTAATTATAGATTGCCCTGAATTGGCCGAACAATAAAAACATGTACCTTGAATAATTAACATGAGATTAAAGACTTAAACCTTTACATTATTTAACCGTGTGATTAATAGATAATGGAATATAAATTGACTCTTCAAAAAGTTAGAAGTCATTAAAGACTTTGAGTTATACTAAAAAGAAAATGGAAATATATTTTGACAAATGTTTTAACAAAGGATTTTAAAGGGATTATTCCCTTATACACAAAACATTTAACTAAACTCCTGTTTAGGGGTAAATGTTTTTGCATACCTTAAGACAACTTAAGAAGAATTGAGGAAAACCATTTAAACCATGACTTAAAATTTGAAACGACAATTTTTACTTTTCAACTAAGAAAACTTTGACCAAAGTATAAACAAAGGTTTTTCGAACATTTACGAAGTCTTATTAAATATTTTCGATAAATCAACAAAAATCTTGTTAATTAAATTCAAATTATTTTTGAACATTTTATATAATTGGTCGAACTAAGAAATTTAAAATTTTTACGTTTACGTTTCATAAAAATTTAATAATTATTATTTAATTAGTTGTAATAATTATCGATGCTTTAAACGTCGGATTGAGTAAAACAGATAAAAATAATAGTTGACACGAAACTAAAACTTAGAAAATATGTAGAAAGGTGAACGTAATTACTGACACATTATGTAGAAAATATAAAGAACCAATTAGGATATGTTCCTTAATAATGAAGGTACAAAATAAATTGCCGAACGAAATAAAAATAAACGATGTTTTTAAAAAGGATAATATAAATAGTGAAAGGTTTCACGGCTAGTGTGAACCATTAGAGTTGAGAAGCCGATAGCGTTAAATGTTTTAAAGACCACATGTGATTGTCTAAATATGGAGGATTGTGAGATATAGTTATATTGGAAATCTTGTAAGTATAAGTATTATATGTGTGTCATTTTTGACTAAAAGTATCTTTGTCTGAAGAAGTTGTACTAATGGCAATTATGAAGGCAGACATCGCCTCATACATTAGTAAACGTCTAGCTATTGCAAAGATCATCATCTGAATTTGATTCGATTTGGGTCATCGTCGACAGACTGACCAAATATGCTAATATCATTCCCGTTAATGATAAATGCAAAAGAGTTATGTAAACATAGTGTGCCTGTATCGAACATCTTTATCAAGATCCTCGCTTCGCATCGAATTTCTGAGATTTGCTCAGAAATCATTGAGAACGAACCTTGATGAGAGTACTATGTACCACCCCAAATCGAAGGGACGAGGTAAAGTAACGATACAAAGTAATATAAGTGCTGTTTTATGTTTGAATGATTGACCTTTGGTAATAGACCGTATAATCGTTTTCATTTGGAGAGATTATCCTTGATAACTATCGTATTAGGATCGAGATCGAATCTTGTTAAGATTTAGAAATTAGAGCATCTGTAAGCAGGAGTTGAGATAAAGACACCCGACATACACCCACTGTGAGTTGAACATGTCTTTTAGGCTTAAGGTTTCCTATGATGGCGAACCTATCCTTGCAAAATACTCGACCCGCGAGACCTGAAATGATTGTTGAAATTAGGATCTGATTATTGACAGCCGGTAGTGGGCAAGAGGTTATGTGAATGTGAAATGTAGATCTTGAAGTGCCAAATGGGTAGCGAAGTTATGCCACAAATTTTAAACTTGGAAGAATGAATTCATGATCTGACAAATCATGGGATATAATTCCCCGTCGTATGGGACCATAGAGATGATGTAAAAAGATTGGTTTGAAAGGCATACAAGCTGAATCTACCCTAGGACTTCAAGAGCTGCGTAAATTATGATTCGTATATCGAACTTGATGGAATATCTATCATGTAAAAATCTGAATTCTTCCTTAGTAAAGCTTAGATCGGTGAAAAGTTGCATTCATCAAAAACCCGTGAACATCATGGATAGAGAAAGTAAGTCAACAATAAGCCTGATCTTATTCCCGTAGTTATGTTTGGTGAAACTCGCGTATTGTAATGAATTACACTTGTGAGAAAAGACCGAATGTGGAGGAAATACCCACATGGCTTTAACTTTATAAGAAGCGAGTAGTAAAGCAGATGATCTTTGAGGACAAAGATCCTGTTTAGGGGTAAATGCTGTGACAATCCGTCAATTTATGATTGATATTTTATTCTCAATATTTATTTGAAAACACTATTTTAATGTTACAATATGAACTCACTTATTTTTGGGAAGTAATTTGGATTTACGTCTTGAAGTAGCATCGAATACGTCTAAACCGGAGGATTCAACGTTACGTGCTTACGTTTACATACACCGTCCTTGGTGACAGTCCGACATTTCAGAAAATAAATTTATCCGTGGATATTATTTTGAGATTTTAAATTTGTGTTGGTTCATAAACTCACAAATTTACGAGAAGAGATTAGGACTTACGATTTTAATTTAACGTCCTTTACGACTAAACCGGAAACCTTAGGATTACGTATTTACGTTTTCGAACTCCGTTTTTGATGAGACAATTTTTTTTGGATTCGTTTTGTGCCGTTGATTCATAATTTATAAAAATGTTTTTCGTAAAACGACCCGAGGGCACGCAAATCGAGGAAACTAGAATCGAGGAGTACCCGTAAATAAATGGGGATGAGACAAGTGGGACACTTGCCCCACCCCCATCAAAACCGGCCCAAGCATGCCACACCACCCCATTATGTGTCAACCTGTAAATAAAACAAGTTACACTTGTCTTAGCTTACATTGTAAGCCTTCCACCAACACAAAAACCACTAGCCAACTCTTTTTCCACCATTTGCAACATGCAAACCACACAAAATTTCCTCTCTACTCTCTCTTTGAGCCGTCCTATATTACCCCAAAAACACCCACTTGATCTTGATTCTACCATAAAATCTCATGTTATTTACACACATGTTGAAGCCCTTTTGAAACCCTATTGATTGGTGCAAGTTATAACATCCAAGGAGGAGTTTCCATGGAGTATTAGGGCTGATTTTCCACAAGGAGTTTATGATGATTGGAGGTCATGAAGATGGTCTTGGTGCATCACAAGTTTCTCCATCAAAATCCATGTTTTGATCACAACCTACATCATCATGGTGGTATAAAGATTGTCCTCCTCATCTTCTTGTTATTTTGATTATGTAAACATGTATTTTATTTCCTATTGTATATGTTTATGATGATTATATGATGATAAAAATTTTATGTGGGGATTTGTTGTTGCTAAACATGATTAAAAAGGTGAAAAACTATAAAGAACAAGACTAAAATCTTGCTTAAAAGTGATGGCTGTATAAAACAGTAAAGAAACATGTCATGAACTGATAAAATGATGAAGTAGGATGGATTTACAGTAAGCTATGGGTCTTGTACACATGTGAGAGTTGGCCATGCAATGGAATCATTGTAATGAGTAAGATATGATCAAAAGAAGTTTAGGGTACAAATCTGAGTTTACTGTTTTGGACGATTTTTAGAAGATAATTAGAAGATGATTCAACAGTAGCTATAGGAGAGTTAAATGGGGCACATATCATGTAGTTTATGTGATAAAAATTTGAGCTTCTATCTCCATATAGAACTCTAGATATGGCAGTTTTGGTGAAAGTGAAGATAAAAATCAGATTTTGGAAATTAAAGTATAATACTATTATATAAGCACTCAAAATTTCATAGTATAAAATATAAATTAAAACCCACTAACTTATATAATACATTTATATAAATATGTACAATGGTAAATAAGTGGACATTTTATAAAAATGGTAACTTGTTAAGTTTTATAAGTTATAAAACTATAAACATGATTTTTACGACTTTTTCGGCTAATACCGTAAAATTAACGTTTTTGTTAAATAAAACTTAGATGGTTGGACCCGTCTAATGTAAACTTTATAAAACTTATATACTGATATATAAACATGTATAACAAGTAAAAACCGATAAAACCCGAACTATAGGACATACGGACATTAACGAGCTAAGTAAACATATTGGACTAATAATTGGACTAAATAAGTTAAACTCTTATAAAAAGAACTTATTGGGCTTAACCCATTTGGGCCCAACTTGTAAAGTGTAAATACTGATCATATAAGTATAAAATGGATTAATAAGAGTTAAAGAACTTATAATAAGTTTATTGGACCTAAAACACGTAAATAGGTAAAACTAGTAAACTAGTATAAAAGTTATCGACATATAACACTAAAAATGAGTAAACGAGAATATGTAAACCCACTTGATCATCATATATATATAATCATCATATGTATACATAATTGTTATTTTTATAAAGTCATTGGACAAACGTCTAAGACCGATTATTATTTATATAGGTTTCCGTGATTGAAGCACGTACCGTACGACCGAATTGCCGACAACCCGCCTTCCCACATCAACGTGAGTTCATAGCCTCGCACTCTTTTATATGTTTTTATGAAATGTTTTATAAACCCGCGAGGGAGATAACATGTTAGATGATTGAATGACCCGATTGTATGACCTGATTGCTTGTTTATTGATTTGGACCCGAATGATTGAATGACCCGATTGTATGACCCGATAAATGATTAAAGGACCCGATAGATGAAAATAAATGGATTATTAAAGTTAGGTTATGTCAATAAAAGTCCCATTAGCATGAATTGTGAACTACCGGGATTTGGTAGACGCTTGTGCATATAATAGTACTATTTGGGGACGATCACCCCAGTTCGCGCCTTGACGGTTGATCCCCGTCATGCCACATTGATTGGTAAGCGAATTTATGTATGAGAAGATTTCCATAGCGTGACCTTTGTGACGACACGCTACTTTAGATGGGCAAATTGAGTATCGGGTTAGCTACCCGTTGTTGGTTTAGTAAGGTAACAGTGTCATGCGGCTTATAATAATCCAATCACCGAAATACTAATAGACGCACCGAATTACTATGTATTGCCTGACTAGCAATACAGGGTCATACTATTGATATTATGTTTGTGTTTTGGTTTTCATAACCATATTCATATAACGGTTTTTTTTAATCTATACAACGTTGTAAAACGTATTGTATGATGTTTTTACGACATTGGCTCGTATAATGATTTTTAAGGCAAACGCCTATATTATGATTTCAATAAAGATTTGTATAAAATGATTTTGGCTATTTTATGGCCTATTAAAATGATTTGTACAAAATTATTTTCAGTAATAATTTTATACTGATATTATATTGATGGAATTTATTAAACTCTATGAATTCACTCGGCGTTATCGCTGACCTTTTCTTTTAACATGTTTTATCTCAGGTACTTGAAGGTAATTCTCGAGAAGACGACAAGAATTCATGGCCCACACTTAAACAATATTTTCTATTCAAATATTTTGTAAAACTTTGTATGAAATGTAATGACTTGGGACCGATGTAACTTTGATATTTATGAATGGAAATGCTTTTATTATTAAACGACGCGATTTTTATGCGTTGTCTATGATGTGAGTAATGTGCTATCCCGTAACACCAGCGAGTCTTCCGCTGTATTGAGTTGTATAAATTTGGGGGTGTTACAGGAAGACTTTATTTTGTACTTTCTTGAATTTTGTTGAACTTTGATGCAGAAAAACATAAGCATGTGGGAACGACTTCAGCTGGTACACCGCAACGCCACCGTCTTCGTAGCAACATGATAAGACACGAATGAAATGGCTTAGAACATTTCATTCTAAATCGGTAGCGTTTTACCTCCGGTCGGTGAAGACCGTTGGACGATATTAGATATCGTACCTGTGACGGATAGTTTCAATTAAGTAACTTCCTGACCGGATTTCGCGGGTAAACCCGTTCTCTTTATTCGACGATCACTAAGCTTGACTGCGAGCATAAAGAGTGAATCACTTGGATAAATTATCCTTGTGATTGAAGCCGTCAATTCATGAAACCTGGAACAAGTGAATTTCAATTAAGATTTTCACCATCGTTGCTTTCCAGTTATCACGAGCTTAATTCATAAAGAATCTTGCCCGTCACCTACCAAGTGCTGTTTGATGTTAACACTAGAAGGATTTCCACTCGTCACTGTGAACACTAAAGAGTGTCACTCTGAGAGTTCTGGCAAGATCATATGATAATGCGTAGAGGCCTGGAACGAGTTTAAGTTCAATTAAGAATTAAACTTGTAACACCCCATTTTGATAAATGGAATGTCACGCGTAATTATGGCGTGTCATCAAAGCATGCAAGGTAATATGTAGTAAAACATACATGACCATAGGGAAAACCGGAATCAAACATCGGTTCCCAAACATAAGCCCAAACATAACAAAGTAAATAAACTGAATGAAAGACTAAACAAGCATAAATATATGAAGGAAACAGGAGAAGAAGTCTATGGCAGCTTCCATCCTATGCATGTCCTCCAAATGCTTGAGTCTTGGGTACCTGCCGTTTTGGGACATGGAAAGGAAAGTAACGGCTGAGCAAAACGCTCAGTGCGCGGATATACAATATAGCATGAAATAGGATAAGCATGAAACATATAACAGCGGAAGACTAAGTTCTGAGTAAACTGGTTAAGTATTAAGAAAACTGGTTTTATAGTTCGAAAAGCCTTATGTTTATCTTATGAAAACTGTTTTAACATAAATATACCATAGACCATATAGGTCATGAAAAGGTCACGTGCATGAATACTTGGAGGGGTGACCTCATCATGCTGATTAGAGGGGATGCCTCTAATTAATATACAGGTTTGGGTAGGAAGGATCAACTCCTTGTGAAGGATGCAAGGCACACACCACATTCACCATGAAATACTGAATAAAACATGTAACTAGGATGCACCCATACGCCCCACCTGATATAATAATATGGCCAAAACTGAAAAGGGACGCCACGAGCAATCACTCCGCCGTGGGGAAGTCATAACATCGGTGCCTCCAATGCTATGGTTATGGTACCTCCATAACTAGGTGAAACTGGTCATGCTTGTATATGGCTATAGATTATGCTAATTAAACATAAGCAGTTCAAAACAATAAAACAAATACTGGGGAAAACAGTTGGCTGCATACGGGGAAATCCTAATAAGGAAAGAATGTCCATACTGAAAGGATGGGAATCCGTACCTCAAGTCCAGTGAATGAACGGAAGAAAGACTCCTACTTTTGGATCACTAACGCTACATGAATACACACGTGTATAAGTATCGATTCACTGATCACGTACTGAGTTTTATGTCTCATTTTAGCTGATTTGGTATGTTTTAGGTCATGGTTCACTGTTTAAAGCCTTAAACTATGTTTATCTAGTATTCTGATTAATCTGATTAAGTATTACTGGTGTTTCATGTATTATTATACTTACTGTGTAATAATAAGTAACTTTCCAAAAATAGCAGGTTTCCAAAAATAGAAAGTTTCCAAAAATAGAAAGTTTCCAAAAATAGAAAGTTACCAAAAATAGAAAGTTTCCAAAAATATAAAGTTTCCAAAAATAGAAAGTTTCCAAAAATAGAATTTACTGCTTAAAATAGATTAGTTTCTAAAAATAGATCAGCTGCCTTAATTAAATAAGTTTCCATATATAGAAGGTTTCCATGATTAGATTAGCTGCCTGAAATAGATAGATTTCCATATATAGAATTAAGCTGGTTACATAAGCTAACGTATAAGTCTAAGTGTTTATAAGCTTGTTTCTTAAGTCATATGGTATTTTATATAGTTTAATTATTATTTCATGTATTTTAATTAAACTATAGGTTAAGCATTTTAATTAAAGTATAACATGTTTTAATTAAAATGAAATGAAGTACTTAGGTTAAAATGTGTATTATTATTATTAATAATATAACCTAAGTCATGTCTAAATTAATTAATTATAGCATGTTTTAAATAATTAATTAATTATAACTTATAACATAAAATACTTAGGTTAAATTAATATCATGTTATATTCATAATTAAAATAACCTAAGTAATGATTTAATTAATATCTCATGTCATAAATTAATTATATCCTAAGTTCATAATTCATAAAAATTAACATGAAGCATAAATCATGATTTAACCAACGAACCATGAATCGGGCATGAATCCGACACCGTACCCCGAACCAAATTGGGGTTCCCCTTGTTTTACTGCTGCCGTGGGACCCACACCACCAAACCGAGACCGTATGGTCTTGGTGGTGGTCGGCTTGGCAAACCGAAACCCCTACGGGTTCGGTTTTAGCTTGCGGCCAAAAACAAACACCCCTTAAATCAACCTTTTGATTTTACCCTTTAACCAAATACATGTTTATTTTATCTTTTTAATTAGGTTTTAAAAACATCATGTTCTTAATTAATTTTACCAAATCAAATCAAAAGAAATAATTAAAAAGAAAGGTTAAAAAGGTATACCGATTGTGTAGATGAATTAAGGATGAACAAACACTAATACTTGTACAATATCCGTGATCAAAATCAACAAGAACACCTCCTTTTGATGATTATATGTGGCGGCTACAAAAGGGAAAAGGAAGGAGAGGAGAAAACTTTTTAGGGTTTTATGTTTAATTTCTTGAAAAGTGAAAATGAATGCATTTTTTTTCCCTTAACCCCCTTGTTTAGTAAAATGATGGGCTAGGCCCATTCTTCTTCCAAATTTCGTGGATATGGGGCCCACAAGGGGTAACCCAAATGTTTTCCGTGTCTAAAATATAAGTGTGATCTCGTGTTCGTGTTTTACGTGTTCGTTCGTGGTTAAACGTGTTCGTGTCTGAAGCGTTTTTGTTTATTTTATCATGTAGTTTATCGTAATCTTAACGCTCGTAAATATATTATATGTATTTACGTACTTATTCTAGTTCGTATTTTAAATGGTGATCATGATTTAATTACGTTCACGTGACATATTTATTAACTGTTTATCATGAGTTCGTACGTAATCGATACTTATCATGTCATACACGTATGCACTTGCTTGATTATTAGCACATGAATGTGATCAATACTAAATAAGGTAATTTTTAATCTAGGACGTACGATCTTAAGGGCACTATTCATGGTAAAAGCATGCGGGTTTTACAATTCTTCCCCCCTAAAAAGAATAATTCGTCCCCGAATTATAGATAAAGTAAACTGGAAAGAAGTAACATACCCGAATCAGACTAGAAAGGTATGCAAAATAACGGAAATGAAGGTGACATGGTAGAAGGGAACGTGGAACGTGACATGTCTTGGAAGAACATGGAACGTGACGTGACTGAAAGGACATATCTAGTTGATGAGAGAAAACGGATAAAAGTCCGGATGAACTTGTCCGTTTCCAAGTGGCCTCCCTCTTGGAACGGTTCCTTCAGAAGATCCTTACACTATGATAAATCTTGGTCCTCCTGACCTTGACTTGGAATACGAAGAAATTCTTGGTTATCAACGGAAGGTAGATCCCCTAAATTCGATCGAGAAAAATAAGAGTTAACGTGCAAGGGTAACTGAAACGTTACGATGCAAGACCATCTGACTTAACTGATAATTAGAAACGATGCGCGAGACATAAAGAAACGTAGTACGTGAAAAATTTTGAACGTGATACGTGAAAAATTTTGAACGTGCTACGTGGAGATATGGCGAGTGTAGTATGAGAAAACATATCGTGATCCATGATACGTGTAACCTAATTTGATCATGATATGAGGAACGTGGAATGAACATGACATGTGAGACATATCGTGATCGTATAATATAATGGCGGTGACGCCAAACGCTACAAGGTGAGACGTGGAATATGACGTGAAACGTCTATCTGATGATGGAGAGTTATACTAAACTTGGGTCTGGTCTCACAAGTTCTTGCAACTTCCAGAACGAGAAAAGAAATGAACGTAGAATCGTAAGCCAAAATACGATCATGAACGTGAATAGTGTCATGAACGTGAGCGCGAAAGCAAGTCGTGGAATTAGAATGAAGACGTGAAGTAAGTTAGGAGTACAATTACGAATCTTTGTCTGACCCGATAGCTGAGGGATTGCCAAGTGATCGAATGAGCCTTGGCTGGAACATGTTTGTTCAATCTGTTGGTTCTGAAATACGTACGGATGTAAGGATTCTGCAGACTTGATCAAACTGTTTGCAATAACCCAGATAGCATCATGCTTCTTCTGAGTTTGCTGAAATCTGGTAACTAAAATCCATGGAGATCTTGTCCCTTTTCGATTCATAATTTCATATGATGAAAACATCCCAGTTTGTTGGTGTCCTATCTTAACCTGTTGGTATGTCAGGTACCTAGATATGAACGTAACTGTATCTTGCTTCGTAGAACTTGATACCTAGGAGTTTGCGAAACTCTGAGTCTTTGAATCTAGACTTCTCCTAGCGTATAATTTTCTAGAACACCTAATGTAGTGTAGGGTTCTATCCTTTACACATAATCTGAGTCATGGTAAGATTAACCATAGAAACCCATGTGATTCAGTGTGTCACTGTAATCAAACAGAATTGATATTGGAAAATTTTCCAGGGTAGAATTTCTCTTGTCATAGAATTTGCAACATAGTGCAGATATGGTCTTCCTGTTCTTCTCTAGGCTTAGAGGAAATCAGGTTATCCTCAATGAAAACGCTGATGAATTTGTTTAGGAGTTCATGGAACTCAATTTATTAAGTCCATAATGCGGTTGGAGCATTGATGAGACTAATTCAAAATCATACATTTAGCATGACCGAGTCGTGTACGAATAGCAGTCATGGACATATCCTGCTTTTCCACTCATCATTGTTGGCAGCATGATCGTGCGTTCGATCTTGGAAAAGTGATTAACACCATACGGTTGATTGGACATGTTGTCAATATGTGGAGGAGAATAACGGTCATGAATGGTGATTTGTTTAAGTCGACGGTAGTCGGCACATAATCTCATGGTACCATCCTTCTCCTTGGAGGTTCTTCTGGAATGTATAGGAAGACTTTGGAATAATCAACTGGCTATGCGTAAAAGAGTTAAGTGGTTGTGTCTTACTAACAGCTAGAAAATTTTAGCGACCATGGCTAACAATGCACATGCTTGTAAGCATAGATAATTGCATAGATTTTCCTGATGGAAATCAAACTGAATGTATTCAGGAGCCTGAACATTACTGTACATAATTATGAATCATAGCATGGTGTGGTGTTCATAGTACATAATTAGGATAAAATTCATCTCGTGTCTGTCCGAGGAAATGCGTTAGCAACTTGGGTCTTATCCTTAAGCTGAAGGAAAACCTTCGTATGCGTGGGAATACGAAAGGAGTCCTTCATGGTCATGAATACATGAAATATGGTGAAAGAAATGAAAGTGACATCGGCAACGTGACAGTTCTCACTTATGCGCCGGTAATGGTATTGAAATTCTTGTGGCCTGATTAATACATGGCACAACAAAATGGATATACCCTTGGAGGGTACCCTGAATTTCTTAGAAATGTTCCATAATTAGATGTGAGTCATGTGTCTTGACTCGTGTCCTGAGAAATGTAAGCGTGACATATGTCTTGACTGGTATCTTGACATGTGTCCTCAGAAAGTATACGTGAGACATGTGTCTTGACTGATGTCTTGACATGTGTCTCGAGATGTGAAACAATTAGAACTACAAATATTAGGTTAAAATGCCAGAATTGGCGGATCGATTGGGTTACTGATCATTTGTATGTCTGATCACGTCCGTGGCCGGAGCCTCGGTTGTGATTTCTAGGATAGTTGCTGTCATAGTAGTGGTTACTATCATCTTGTCTGTCGGTTCCATGACGGTCATTCTCATGACAGTGACTCATGTAACTATTTAGCTGAGTGGCCGGCTGGTACTGGTTTGCACTCATATGGCTGAAATGACAGCCGAACGACGTGTGACATGTAATTATGAATTTGGGACAATGATTGATGGGAATTGTCTGATGGTGAAGCATCTTCTCGTCCAATTGCTTTGCTCCGACGCCTTTGTCTTCGTCTTTTAGGATCTCCAGGTTGTGAACAGCATCAGCATCAGCATCTCGTAGCGTCTCCCAACATCAGCAGCATCAACCTTCAGTAACATCTCCAAGCTATGAGCGGCATCGACAACCTTGTAGAATATCAGCAAGTGAACATACGCCTGAGATGATTTAGAATCGACTAGCGAATACTCGAGAAGTATTGCCAGTAGAATACACATGGATTAATACACATGAATTACGGTACGTGGAGTACACATGGAATGCACATGAAATGATCGGTATGGACTCGTTCATTTGTCATTATTTAAGGAAAGTAAACCGGTTAAACGGTTAAGAAAACCATCATGATAACCTGACAGTATTAGCATAGACATCATTCTGGTTGCATAGAGAAACGCTAAAGTGTGGTTACACAAAATTCAACGATGATTTGCCTGACAGCATGATCAATGGAAACCAACCATGACTATCATGAAAGCATGATTCAAGAAATCTAACAATGTCTTGCAGGACAACGTAAATAACAAAAGAGGCGTGAAACATAATCAACATGAAGACGTAATTATCACGAGGAAACACGAAACCATCTATTACGAAGAAGTGTATAACATAATCAGCATGAAACTGAAGTTAACCATGACAGTATGAAGGCATACTTGACATAAAGACATAATAACTTATGATGGGACATGAAAATTTTTTTATGCCAATTTAAATCATGAGAAAAATTTTATGCAAGAAAACAATGCATGAATGCGTAATGTAGTTTATAAAACCTTTATATGTGCGAGGGAACGCCTATGGGTCGGTTCCAAAACGAAAGACATGGCGAGGGGACGCCTATGGGTCGGTCCCAAAGTTAAAAGTTTCGATAAAAGCACATGCGACTAAATAGGGCCAGTCCTGTACCAACCATTACTTAGTCAAAATTCCTGCAACAGATGACATATGATATAAATGCATGAATGCATGGAACATAATAATTAAAAGTCATTGTCAAAACTTAACAGAAAAAAATTTTATGTGAAAATTATGAACTACTGGGGTTCAGTTCACATAATCACAGTTCACTAGGAACATCATGCATAGACACTGACACATAACTAAGTATGGATGACGGTTGTTCATTCCATATTAGTAAGACGATACTGGTGAAAACATCATGGTGAAAACAACAAGGTGCTGAAAACGTCATGGCTAAAACAAAAAGGTGCTGAAAACATAATGGTTAAAACAACAACGCGCTGAAACATCAATACGTGGAATAACAATCGTTGGCTTAGGAAGCTCCTGGTGACTACCCACTAGTCACAGGTCGAGTTTTAGAGCCTACAGGTCGAAGCCTTGGCTCTGATACCATAATTGTAACACCCCATTTTGATAAATGGAATGTCACGCGTAATTATGGCGTGTCATCAAAGCATGCAAGGTAATATGTAGTAAAACATACATGACCATAGGGAAAACCGGAATCAAACATCGGTTCCCAAACATAAGCCCAAACATAACAAAGTAAATAAACTGAATGAAAGACTAAACAAGCATAAATATATGAAGGAAACAGGAGAAGAAGTCTATGGCAGCTTCCATCCTATGCATGTCCTCCAAATGCTTGAGTCTTGGGTACATGCCGTTTTGGGACATGGAAAGGAAAGTAACGGATGAGCAAAACGCTCAGTGCGCGGATATACAATATAGCATGAAATAGGATAAGCATGAAACATATAACAGCGGAAGACTAAGTTCTGAGTAAACTGGTTAAGTATTAAGAAAACTGGTTTTATAGTTCGAAAAGCCTTATGTTTATCTTATGAAAACTGTTTTAACATAAATATACCATAGTCCATATAGGTCATGAAAAGGTCACGTGCATGAATACTTGGAGGGGTGACCTCATCATGCTGATTAGAGGGGACGCCTCTAATTAATATACTGGTTTGGGTAGGAGGGATCAACTCCTTGTGAAGGATGCAAGGCACACACCACATTCACCATGAAATACTGAATAAAACATGTAACTAGGATGCACCCATACGCCCCACCTGATATAATAATATGGCCAAAACTGAAAAGGGACGCCACGAGCAATCACTCCACCGTGGGGAAGTCATAACATCGGTGCCTCCAATGCTATGGTTATGGTACCTCCATAACTAGGTGAAACTGGTCATGCTTGTATATGGCTATAGATTATGCTAATTAAACATAAGCAGTTCAAAACAATAAAACAAATACTGGGGAAAACAGTTGGCTGCATACGGGGAAATCCTAATAAGGAAAGAATGTCCATACTGAAAGGACGGGAATCCGTACCTCAAGTCCAGTGAATGAACGGAAGAAAGACTCCTACTTCTGGATCACTAACGCTACATGAATACACACGTGTATAAGTATCAATTCACTGATCACGTACTGAGTTTTATGTCTCATTTTAGCTGATTTGGTATGTTTTAGGTCATGGTTCATTGTTTAAAGCCTTAAACTGTGTTTATCTAGTATTCTGATTAATCTGATTAAGTATTACTGGTGTTTCATGTATTATTATACTTACTGTGTAATAATAAGTAACTTTCCAAAAATAGCAGGTTTCCAAAAATAGAAAGTTTCCAAAAATAGAAAGTTTCCAAAAATAGAAAGTTACCAAAAATAGAAAGTTTCCAAAAATAGAAAGTTTCCAAAAATAGAAAGTTTCCAAAAATAGAATTTACTGCTTAAAATAGATTAGTTTCTAAAAATAGATCAGCTGCCTTAATTAAATAAGTTTCCATATATAGAAGGTTTCCATGATTAGATTAGCTACCTGAAATAGATAGATTTCCATATATAGAATTAAGCTGGTTACATAAGCTAACGTATAAGTCTAAGTGTTTATAAGCTTGTTTCTTAAGTCATATGGTATAGTATATAGTTTAATTATTATTTCATGTATTTTAATTAAACTATAGGTTAAGCATTTTAATTAAAGTATAACATGTTTTAATTAAAATGAAATGAAGTACTTAGGTTAAAATGTGTATTATTATTATTAATAATATAACCTAAGTCATGTCTAAATTAATTAATTATAGCATGTTTTAAACAATTAATTAATTATAACTTATAACATAAAATACTTAGGTTAAATTAATATCATGTTAAATTCATAATTAAAATAACCTAAGTCATGATTTAATTAATATCTCATGTCATAAATTAATTATATCCTAAGTTCATAATTCATAAAAATTAACATGAAGCATAAATCATGATTTAACCAACGAACCATGAATCGGGCATGAATCCGACACCGTACCCCGAACCAAATCGGGGTTCCCCTTGTTTTACTGCTGCCGTGGGACCCACACCACCAAACCGAGACCGTATGGTCTTGGTGGTGGTCGGCTTGGCAAACCGAAACCCCTACGGGTTCGGTTTTAGCTTGCGACCAAAAACAAACACCCCTTAAATCAACCTTTTGATTTTACCCTTTAACCAAATACATGTTTATTTTATCTTTTTAATTAGGTTTTAAAAACATCATGTTCTTAATTAATTTTACCAAATCAAATCAAAAGAAATAATTAAAAAGAAAGGTTAAAAAGGTATACCGATTGTGTAGATGAATTAAGGATGAACAAACACTAATACTTGTACAATATCCATGATCAAAATCAACAAGAACACCTCCTTTTGATGATTATATGTGGCGGCTACAAAAGGGAAAAGGAAGGAGAGGAGAAAACTTTTTAGGGTTTTATGTTTAATTTCTTGAAAAGTGAAAATGAATGCATTTTTTTTCCCTTAACCCCCTTGTTTAGTAAAATGATGGGCTAGGCCCATTCTTCTTCCAAATTTCGTGGATATGGGGCCCACAAGGGGTAACCCAAATGTTTTCCGTGTCTAAAATATAAGTGCGATCTCGTGTTCGTGTTTTACGTGTTCGTTCGTGGTTAAACGTGTTCGTGTCTGAAGCGTTTTTGTTTATTTTATCATGTAGTTTATCGTAATCTTAACGCTCGTAAATATATTATATGTATTTACGTAATTATTCTAGTTCGTATTTTAAATGGTGATCATGATTTAAGTACGTTCACGTGACATATTTATTAACTGTTTATCATGAGTTCGTACGTAATCGATACTTATCATGTCATACACGTATGCACTTGCTTGATTATTAGCACATGAATGTGATCAATACTAAATAAGGTAAGTTTTAATCTAGGACGTACGATCTTAAGGGCACTATTCATGGTAAAAGCATGCGGGTTTTACAAAACTACTGTTTCTTTCCAGTTTTTCACAAGATTCGTTCTTAAAGAACCGCACGTGTAACCTACCATGAGCTTGTTTGATGTTGGCTCAAGCAGGATTTCCATCTTCATTGTAATACTTGCGTATACTCGGATGTTCTGGCAATATTACAAGAATACTGCGTAGGACTCATAAAAATGTCTTACTTTTCACAGTGTGTGAGAAAGCAAGGAACAAATGGAAAGTGTCCTAATGAGACTTTTGATGATCTCGTGGCTCTAGACTCGATAGTGCGTTTTGTTTTAGTGAGCGATGGCTGGAGAGGAGTGCCACCTTTTCAATATCAGTCAATTCGGAGTGAATAAACCAATAGATAACGTGTTGATCTCCGTGTGATTAAAACAAATACCTTTTGAGAGATATTTGAGTTAGCTGGGAAGGGTTATGCATTGCATCACTGAGTCCATTATGTCTTTCTTCAATATCGAGAATCATTAACAAATAATCTCAATAGCATATGTATTGACCCGGTTTCTGCCTAAAGTTGTAAGGAGGGCTTCTTTCTTTACACCCTTTATCTTTACATTTCTTTTTCATTCTTCAACCCCTTCAGTACTTACCAATACATCATTACTAGCACCTTGTTGTGATTGTTCCAGTGCTAGCATCAGTAATTAGTCGGTACTCTGCTACGTTCACAATCTTTCTCCATCTTTCCTAGGACTTCTAATTATATCTAGGGAATTGTCCTTGGGAAGATTCCATCGGCTCTGATGAATCATTGGACTAATACCTATTCCTACCACCCTTTTGTCACCACATCCGTCGTGAATAAAGCTTGTTTTGGGAAAGTATAGTCACCATGAAAAATCCTTGAAAATCACTTAAGGTACTTGTGATATTGAAATCAAGAGTTTTGTACCTTAAGTGTTTTGTTCATCAAAAACGCTCCCCCTTAACACGTACTTTACACATATTAAGTTGGATTATCGTTAAGTCTTTTTCATCTTTTAGCCAAGTATCATTTAAGTCTCCTTGATCCCATTTTCTCCCCTTATCCAAAATGTTAACCATTAATATTTGGGATATTGAATGGATTAACCGGTCTTTGGGTAAAAATGAAATCAATGTTTGGCCATAGAACATATTAATGCTCCCCCTTAAATTAATAAGGGTTAATTGTAGTGCTTTAGTATGATATATTTTGAAAGATTTAGAATCTCGTGAGAAATTCTTGAAATATTATCATACCTTAACACTACATCAAGCCATAAAAACACAATATTCACAAAATTTACATATTCACAATTAAAACCAATATAGAGTGGCCCTAAGATGTACGACCCATTAGATGGATCGTTGTAGTAACTTGTAGTGCACTCCATATGGTCTACCACCAACGAATCTTTCTAAGCTCCTCATCAATCTACGTTCTCGGAGCTTTTCATCAATTTTCTTGATCACATATGTCGCCATTTGCCGATAACCCAGATGCCAATCCTCAATCATTTCTGGTAATGACCCACCAGAATTAAGATGCTCCAATTTTCCTCTGACGTATATGAGAGTCCCATCACTGTATTATGAAGCTCGCCTACCCTCATAAACTTCATGATCCCACGACTGTTCATGTAGAAAATCTCGTACATCGGAACGGTAATGCCGGTATAGGGACATCTTTTGACATGTTGAGGTGGAACTTGATTCATTGGTCGGGTCATGTTAAGCTTGCTTTGGTAGCTTTCAACTCCCAATTGAAGATCTTCAACTCGTTTCTTAATAACAACGCTTCGTGTGAACATACGAAGTGCTGTATTCAAGGCAATGATTTCTTCACAAGTAAGATGGGTAAGTTGATGACGGGTCATCATAAGCAACATGTCTTCGATATCTTCAAGGCGAATGATAGAAAAATCTCCCTCCTGTATTGTGTATTCTCTGACATCCTCCCTTTTTAGACGAATCTCCGTCACATGATGATAGCCATTCTTGGCTTCAGTTTTTAGTCCCAAAATACTTGAGATGCGAATATCGGATTTAACGATACTTCCTGAATTAGCTAAGCAGCAACCTCTGTACGCCCTTCGGACTCGCTCGTCCCAATGTGATGCACCTATAACAACATACATATCATAATTACGATTTACCTTTGGGATCCAGAGTCGGTTTACCTTTTCCTCGATCCAGGGTATTGTCCCCCAATTAGCAGCTTTCAACAAGGTCAGGGAGGTTGCGTACTTGGATGATCCCTTGAGGAGATAATCAAGATCATAGGTGACAAAGAAGTCAAGAGCAATTTGATTATCTTGAGAAGGATCAAGTGGAGGTGGAGCTCTTTCTGACTCATGAAGGCCTGCCCTTTGAACAGTATTAAGAGCTTTCAGGACCTCGTCAGCATAATACTCATACTCCATGCGGCTTAACCTGGTTTTGGCGTGAATTCTCTTGTCCTTTAGCGCTCTCTTTACCAAAGACGGAGTGGCCGAAGATTTAAACTCATGAGCCAAAAATGCACACAAGTCTATCGGACTGCGGATACGGAGATATAGAACATCTCTATCAGCGTCTGTGATTGGATCATATTTAGCAGCTGCCATGATCCAAGCTTGTGGCGGTGCAGTTTCATCGATCTCCAATGTATCCGCCCAGTCCTGTGTGCTTGACTCGGGAACAGTATATTGTGGTTCTATTTGCAGAGGAGTAGAAACATGAACACTTGCTGGTTCTGATTCAGGCATTTTGGCGGTATCATGAACAGGCGAGTGTTGTGTAGATTCAGGTTCAGTTACTGATTCTGTAATCACAGGAGCAACAAAAGAACTAACAAGATTAGTGGTAACAGGTATAGAAACAGAAACAGATGTACCGAGAATCGATGACGCAGTAGCAGCATTCACATCATGGCGCCACTTGGTTCGTCCTGACTCCGTAGAGGTGGACTTTTCCTTTCGGGCAACATCTTTCTGAGACTTGGTACCAGACTTGGATGGTTTCTTTTTGCTGGCAACCTTGTCCGCCGTTTCAGGCTGATCATGTTTACCACCATCATCCTCATCATCATCCCCGTTGCTACCCTTATCACTCTCCTCATTTTGATCATCACCATCACCATCATCATCATCATCACCATCATCATCATCATCACCTTTGTCATCACCATCATCATCATCATCTTCTTCTTCTTCACCATCATCCTCCTCTTGTTCAATATCTTCCTTTTCCTCCTCAGCTAAAATATGGTAAGGTACCACACTTCCAAACATCTTAAACAACCGATCATCCTCCAAGATAGCTTCATTAAGTGCTTTGTAGAGTGTCCGTTGAACTTTAGACTTGTCAAAAGATCCAACTTCCTTCATGCGAGCTTTGAGGATATTCTTTAATTCAAAATCCGTTAAGTCATATGTAATTTCGTAGGCGGATTCGGAAGGGTTGGACGACTTGATCATCAAGTTATCAGCCGCAAGTTTCCTCATCTCATCACACAGCTTTGGCATAAGGGCCTCAACAGATTTATTCACTCTCTCTAAAATAGAAGCTTCAAGTAATTCTTTCTGCTCCATATATTTATCCTTTATAGCTCGAAGTCTCATAAGTCGTGCTTCATTCTTTTTAGCTTCAGTCTGTTTGACCTGAGCAAGTTCTTCTGCATGAGCTTTACGTGTCAATTACATCTCTGCAGTGAACTTAGCTATCATCTCTTCTTCAGCTTTCTTGGATGCCTCTTCACTTTGCACTCGTCGAAATAGCTCTTCTCGAAGTTTATCCATTTCTTTTCTTTGACTGTCCGTGTGTTTATGCAACATTTCTGCCATTACGAATGCAGCCATTGAAGATGGTAGTGAGCTACTCCGGGATGGTTGAAGAGGCTCGGTTGTGATTACAGTACTGAGGATGGAAGTTGTTGGAGGTGGAAGGAAAGGTAGTGGTGTTGACACCGGTCGTGTTGGTAAGGGCTGGATTGGTGGAGGTTGAGTTACGAGAGGCTGTGTAGTCACAATGATTGTTGTAGCACCGGACTCCTTCTCAACACTTGCTGTATCAGCAATGGATGTCTCCTTCGATGCTGAGTAACGTTCGGGTGATCCAAACTCATTAATATCATGTGGTTCCTCGTATTCTTCTTCAACATCCATCTGTGCACCCGAACCACTACCGCCCGTGTCTCTCCTACTCTTTTCAATAGCCATCTTCATTAACTTTTTCTCAGTCTTTTGAGTTAGCTCGAGAGTAGGATCGTCATCAATATCTTCTTCATCGTGAAGAACAAGCTTGTCAGCCGTGCTCTTACCCTTCTTAGCCACAGTCTTTTTCTTCTTGGTTTTGGGTTCAGGTAAAGCTGTTTGCTTGCGTTTACCTTTACTCTTCCGTGGTAGACGAGTCTTCTCCTGCTTGAATGCTTGCTTGTTGATTCTCGATTTCTCGTAGCATGTTCTTGTAATCAGCAGAAGCGATAATCTTATCTGTCAGGAGATGACTGGGAATAGGACCAGGGATAACAACACTGGAGTGAGTTTCTTGCCTTAAGTCCACCAGATCATCAACATCCATTGTGTGGTGACGGCTACCTGCACGCTTATCAATAGACGCATCATTTTCCATAAAATAATGTATGATTAGCTTTATGAACCTAGGGTACTGGTAACCTTTAGCCTTAGTCTTCGTGTTTGTGAAGAGTTGAAAAATAAACTCTTCCCACAACAATGATGCATAATCAATACCCATACCTTTGAACATACCATAGAACATCTTGACGATTGGCGGACGCACAGCATCATACCCAGTCGTTTTGGGTGTGAGACATCGGCTGAGAATACCAAAAATCGCTCTCCAAGGTTGACCCACTTTGGTTGTGGTAAAATCGGTCACTATTTGTAAGTCCGCACATCCAATAGCAGAGAACATCTCCATGAGCTCGTTCTTGGTCGGGTTCGCTGAGAATGTTGTTCCTTTGGGTGACTCCCGAAAACCAAAGATCTTGCGGAAGTCTGACACGGTGAGATTCTGTTGCTTGTTGTCCAGGAAGAATGTGATCTTGTTTGACGTCTTCTCTTTGGTTGCCCAGAATTCGTACATGTAGTCGAAGGGCACCGAAGCACTATCCCTTAGCGCATTCTTGAAGTGAGAATTGTCAAGAATGGCTGAACCTACCTTGAATCCATTGTGAGTGGAATGAGAGACCTCCTTCAACCGGTAGTTGTTTGGAATGAACTTGAGGGTTTTGGCATCGGCAATGGCTGCAGCTCTAGAGTCTTGTATTTGTTGCACGGTTGGGTTAGTCATTGTTTCTGCTTAAGATAAAACATAAAAGTTGATACATACAGATATGAATATCACTATGAATTTTTACCTAAGAATTATACATATGACATAATCCCTTAAGCTTTTAAAACACTCAAACATCCTTCATTCGGAATAAACATTTAATTCGGAATAAATTGGTCTATCCAGAATAATCATCTATCAGGAATATATAGGTCTATCCGGAATAAACAGGTCTATCCGGAGTAAACTGGTCTATCCGGAATAAACTGGTCTATCCGGAATAAACGTGTCTATCTAGAATAAACGTTTATCCGGAATAAACGTCTATCCGGAATAAACGTCTATACGGAATAAACGTGTCTATCCGGAATAAACGTCTATACGGAATAAACGTGTCTATCCGGAATAAACGTCTATCCGGAATAAACGTCTATACGGAATAAACGTGTCTATCCATAATAAACGTCTATACGGAATAAACGTGTCTATCCGGAATAAACGTCTATCCGGAGTAAACGTCTATAAGGAATAAACGTCTATCCGGAATAAGCGTCTACCGGAATAAACGTCTATACGGAATAAACGTCTATACCGAATAAACGTCTATCCGGAATAAACGTCTATCCGGAATAAACGTCTATCCGGAATAAACGTCTATCCGGAATAAACGTCTATCCGGAATAAACGTCTATCCGGAATGTTTTTGCAAAATAGTTCATCCGGAATAATCTAATCCTAGCTCATTCGGAATATCTTTAAAACCGGTTCATTCGGAATATACTTAGAAAAAAACCCGTTTATCCGGAATAACCTAAACGCACCTTATGATCGATTAATCTAAGCTTAGATGATTGTTTTAAGCATTCTAAAGGCCACCAAACTCATTCTAGTCCTATTCCGCGTGAAACCCAGCTAAACCTCAAATTAATTAACCATAAATTAAGCAGAAACCCTAATTGGATTACTTTAATAAAATCGAGTTAATTAAGCGGATTAAGCATCGAATTAGACGAATTAAACGAGAGTATGTACCTTAGATAAGCTTAATGAGACGGATTAAGATTAGTAATCGTGATATTTTTATCTTTGTATGTGTGTTTTTAGGTGTGTTAATGGCGAAGAAAGAAAAACAGAAGAGAGAAAAAATAAAGAGACGGGGGGGGGGGGGGGGGGGGGTGTGTTTTGTTTGTCTTTAGGTCAACTTTCCACAAGTTTTAATGGTTGTCACTTTTAACCCCTTCATTTTAAGGTCTTTGTCACTTATTTTCCCTTATCTTTTCATTTTTTCTTTTCTATTCACTAACGATCGTTAAACTCCTTAACCATCGTTAGACTTAGCCACCTTAACCTATCTTAGCGATCACACAGCTAAGCTATTCACGACAAACTCACAAACGAATACAAGACGAATGCCAAAGCAATTCCAGCCATTAACCATTGAGCTAATTATATTTTCTCGAAGACTTTTTGATGACGAAGACGCTTTAACATTTTCTCCCCCTTAAACGATGACCCGTTTTCTATTTAAAGAGTTGTAGTCATTGTTTAACGAGGCACATGTTGATGAAATTTTTTTCCAATTAATGTCTTGAAAAGACTGATTCGTGGTGGCATTAAGATTTCTCTTATTTAAACAGAATAATGCACTGAAACGTATGTTAGACCAAGTTATAAAGTAAACTTGACCCCGTTGCATGATTTGGCTTGTAAACCATGCCCGAGAAAATTAATTCCCGTTGTGAGCCAACGTTTTCCAAGGAAATACGTGACTTTAATGCGAAAAGCGGGTTGCAGTCTGAAATAACTACAAGCCATAATGGGCATGTTTTAAAAATGTACAACTTTTATACGGACTCTATTTATGGCACCGTGTCAATATTGATCGACATTTCTAAGGCCGTAAATATTACCGTACTAAAAGACATGCCCGATTTAAAAAGAAAATATTTTTGGGTTTTCTTGGTTTTATATTTTTTATGGTTTTTCTTGGTTTTATATTTTTTATGGTTTTTCTTGGTTTTATATTTTTTATGGTTTTTCTTAGTTTTATATTTTTGTATTTTTCCTTTTGTGGTTTATATATATACGATAATATACATGATCACGAACAAAGGATACGCATGAATAGTTTACCACCACTATTCTGCTGATTCTTCTGCCAACTCTTTGAGAGTCGCTGGAGAGAAGGATTTCATGCCAAGCTTGTCGATCAAAAACTCGATTCGTCCTCGATCTAAGGCTTTGTTGAACATATCTTCCAGCTGATACTCAGTGGTGACAAAATACAGCTCGATCACTCTGTTCTCCACCTGCTCTTTAATGAAATGGTAGCGAATGTCGATGTGCTTTGCTCGGGAGTGTTGAACGTAGTTGCAGCAAAGGGCAATGGCGCTCTTGTTGTCACAATACATCGGGATTTTGTTAAATCCAAGACCGTAGTCAGTTAGTTGTGATCTCATCCAAAGGACTTGAGCACAACAACCGGACATGGCAATGTATTCAGCCTCCATGCTTGAAATTGCAGCGCTTTTCTGCCTTTTTGAAGACCAACTAATCAATCTATCTCCAAGGAGTTGCACAGACCCAGAAGTGCCACGCCTCGTGTCTTAACACCCAGCATGATCGGCATCTGCATATGATACTAAATCAATAGAGGAATCTTTCGGATACCATAGACCACGATGAAGTGTTCCTTTGAGATACCGAAAGATCCTTTTAACAACATGTAGGTGCTTTTCGGTAGGCTGAGCCTGATACCGGGCACACATGCATACGGCAAATTCCAGATCAGGCCTGCTAGCAGTCAGATAGATAAGGGTGCCGATCATCCCACGGTAGAGTTTCGGATCGACAATAGTCCCATTCCTATCTTCATCTAACTTGGATTTCTCCACCATTGGAGTATCCACGGGGTCACAATTTTCAAAGTTATATTTCTTTAAAGATTCTAGAGCATATTTGGATTGATTAATGAAGATGCCTCTGGGATTCTGAGAAATTTGTAATCCTAAGAAGAATGAAATTTTTCCCATCATCGACATCCGAAAGCGTGTGGACATAATTTTCTCAAAGCGGTTTGACAATTCTATGTTAGAGGCAGCAAATATTATATCATCAACATAAATTTGTACCAGTATCATGTCGTTGTCTTCCTTGAGAGTGAATAGAGTGGGTTCCACCTTGCCTTTGGAGAAGCCTTCCGAAATGAGATATTATGAAAGGAGATCATACCACGCGCGTGGAGCTTGTTTCAACCCATAGAGTGCCTTCTTAAGCTTGTACACATGATTAGGAAACTCCGTGCTAACGAACCCATCCGGCTGACTAACATAGACTTCTTCCCTTAGTTCACCATTCAAAAATGCCGTCTTCACATCCATTTGATAGACGATCATGTTCATATGAGCAGCATACGCAAGGAATAGTCTAATAGCCTCCAATCGTGCAACCGGAGCAAAAGATTCTTCAAAGTCGATACCCAAGGCTTGTTTGTATCCTCTTGCAACCAATCTAGCCTTATTTTTCAAAACTCCACCCATCTCATCGAGTTTAACCTTATAAACCCACAACAAAGTAAGGATGTTGACCTTGCCAGGGAGAGGAACTAATTCCCATACTTCAAGTCTTTGGAATTCATTTAGTTCCTCTTGCATGGCTTCAATCCAAGATGATTGAGTCATAGCATGTTGCCAGTTTTTAGGTTCAACTTCGGAGAGAAATGCATCAAAATAGCAATAGAGTGCACTCTCTTGTAATTGATGGCGTGTCGAGACTGGTCGATTGAGACCTCCAATAATATTCCTAATTGGGTGATCTTTTGTCCATTTGGTGCTGTGATTTTCAATCCGTGGTGGTCTGGAGTGAACGATTGTTGGAGCTTCTTCTGAGGTAGACGCGGCTGAAGGATTTTCAGGTATCGGTATACCAAAGAATGGAAGCTCTTGTAGGTGAGAATATTCCAAAGCGTGATCAATAGAATCCTCTTCAACATCATTAGGCACAAGTAAGGGTGACGATTTAGTTGTAGTTTGAGAATTACTTGGTAGAGGTGCATCCGGTTCATTGTTAGTTAAAGATGCATTTGATAAAGCTTCATTAGCTTGAGCAACAACTTCAGGGATTGGAGCTATCACTACAGGTGCTGGAACATCATCATTTGGGGGATCAAAGAATTCATCAAACAACGGTTGAAATAGTTTATCCCACTCGAGCCTTATAGGTGGTAAAAATGATGTAGAAGTAGGATTATTGGGAACTAATCCGGAACTAATAGCACCGGTTCCCATCTCGTGAAGCGCGAGTTCAGAGCTGCGTTGCTCAGAAGCCATCGCTGTCAGCTCATCAAAATCTGCGTCCATAGTTTCTACTATCTTACCAAGACGACAGTTGTAAATTCGGTATGCTTTCTTGGAGGGTGAGTAACCAATGAAAATACCTATATCGGCTTTCGGTTGAAGTTTGCCCAAGTTCTCACTATTAATGTTTGGATAACAAAGAGCCCCAAACACATGAAAGAATGAAACATCGGGTTTACGATCATGTAGAAGCTCGTAAGGTGTTTTTCCATGGCGTTTCCGAATGATAGAGCGGTTTTGGGTGAAACATGCAGTAGATATCGCTTCTGCCCACAAGAATAATGGAGCGTTCGCATAAATCAGCATAGTCCTAGCAGCTTCCATAAGTGTACGATTCCGTATTTCAACGACACCGTTTTGTTGTGGAGTACGTGCAACGGATGTTTCATGTGAAATACCAACTTCTTCATAGTAGTCACGAAGAGTCTGGTTGACGAAATCTGTTCCATTATCTGTACGAATACGGCGGACAGTAGTATTTAGACGTACCTGAATGAATTTCAGAAAAGTGATGATAGCCTTCGGTGCTTCATCCTTTGTACGTAGAAATCTAACCCATGTAAACCTGGAGAAATCATCCACAATAACAAGGATGAATTTCTTACCGCTCACACTTTCGGTTCGCATTGGCCCACAAAGATCCATATGCAAAAGATGAAGTTTTTCTTGATTGGTGTCTTCAGCTTTGGGCTTGTATGATTTCTTGGTGCTTTTCCCCCTTGAACACGCGGAACATAAATGGTACTTGTGAAATTTGAGCTTTGGAAGACCACGAACTAATTCGTTTTTAGCCAAATGATTAATAGCATCAAAGTTGAGATGAGATAATCTGCGATGCCATAACCATGACTTGGTCTTAGATGCTTTGGAGAGAAGACATACTGGAGAAGCGGCCATCATGTCTTGTAGGGACAAATTATAAAGATTTGCACCACGAGACCCCTTCAACAAGTCTTTTCCTTCCAAGTTGCGGATGAAACAAGTGTGTTGTCGAAAAGCAACCTCTAGGTTGGAATCACAGAACTGTCCTACTGAAAATAAATTTTGACCAAGACCTTCTACATAGTATACCCTTGAAATCATGACATTTCCAATATGATATTCACCATACCCCATTATCTTTGAAATATGATCATTACCGAATTTTACCGTTCCAAGAAACTTGGTGACGAAATTTCGGAGCATCGAGCGATCTCCGGTCATATGCTTTGAGCAACCGGAGTCCAAATACAAGAGGATGATTTGGACCACCTGAAAATATCACCAGACGAGGACAATGTATAGGTTTCAGAATCTGAATGTTCGTTGTTATTAGCAGGTACAGATTTAATGATCTTAGATTTGCTAACTTTAGGTTTCTTAGATTTCCTAGCCTTTTTCCTAGTTGGTGGTGTAGATTTAAGTTGGCTTAAATCCTGAGGTATTTCTTCACTGATAGGCACTATAGTGGGGGCTGACTTAATTAAAGGGCGCGGTTTTTATACTTTAGTGCTTGTGTGCCTAACTAAAGGACGCTGAGACCTAACCTCAATGGATGCATTCCTAGTTAAAGGGCACATTTTTCCATCTAATGTAAAGGTCCTACCAGTGGGACGCCATTGCCATCCTACTTGGGTACGATTTCTCCCAGTTGGCTTCCATTCAAGATCATTCCTAATGGCATTCATTTCATTCACATGATCAATAAGACACAAATCATGACGTTGGGAAAACATGCATTCATTACAATTCCAACATTTCAAATTAGAATTCACAAATGGTTTAGGCTTCTGCACAGGCGCAGAGCTTATAGGCTTAGCAACATGATTCTTTTTATTTAAATCTGAAATAACATTCCTAGGGTGAGCTTCTACTTTCTTCTTGATGGTACTACTAGTGGATGGCTTGATCTTATCTTTCTTGAGTGGCGATCCTTTAGCCTTAGTAGACTCTTTTAATCCTGTAGAAGGCAAAGTGGAAACATTAGCAACAGATTTTAAAGGTGCCTTAGTTGATGGTGCCAATGACGGTTTTGCTCCTGCGGTCTTATTGAATGGAGTTACAACAATGGGTCGATTAGTGAGTAGTACAGAACCCAGTTTTCCTATGTATTGCAAATATGCTAAGCAATATTGAACTCGCTGAATATATGCATGAGCTGAATAATAGTGACTACTTGAGGTATCTAACGCATACAAATCATCTAAAATATCCCTAGCAAGGTCCACATGCTTAATTGCATTCATCATATAAACATCGTAAGTATCCGGATTTTGCTTATGGCGTGGGTTCTTATAGAGCACTACTGAATTGGTTGATGGAGCACTAGAGGACGGTGCAGAGTTGGTAGCTAAGTTATTAACAACTTCTTGTCGGGTGAGAAGAAGTGTCTCCTTTAACTCAGCCAATACCATGTTTTTGTCAATGAGCTGGATATTTATGTCAGAGATTTCCTCACACTTTTGGTCAGTTGTTCAACATAAGATTGTTGCTGTGCTGCATTAAAAGCTAAGCGTTCTTCTATTGAACCATAAAGAGCACAGTCCCTGTCTTGCCCGATCCATCTCCCCTAGAATAGACGAAAGTCTAATTTCTAGGTCCTTGTTTTTAGACTCTGCAGCCTCTAGTTCCAATTTTATGTTTCATTCGATGACACATCTCTCTTTAATCTCATAATCTCTTCCTCTAATGCCTTAACTATCTCAATCATCTTGTCACTCGTCTCAACACTGTTTTCACAACCAATTGTTATCAAAAGATCCTCATTTTGAGTTTGCTGTTTTAATTCTAAAGATATAAAATGTTGTTCAAGTTGATTAAAGCATTTTGTAAGTAAATTGTAAGAATCTTGAAGCTTTAAAAATTCAGCGTTAGAGTCGTGACAAGAATGATTATCTACCTCATTTACAGTATCAACAACATTTACAGAGAGATCATGCTCATCATCACATATATTCACATCATCACAGTTATTCATAGCGGATGTAAGCTCATTCGAATAATTAACATTCACAATAGTAAGCACATCACAAGAAATTACTTGGGATACGAATCGGTCATACTCGAATAAAATCTTTTCCTTTTAAATTAACTGTAGTTCGTAAGCGGTGTCTATTTTATAAAACACTTTTTGAACTTCTTTAATTTCAAACTCGAGATTTTCTGAAAGAGATGCAAAACTTCCTTTTAGACTTTCGACAAACGGATTGATCTCATTCTTAAACACCTCGTTCATGTGTTCGAAAGCCCATTCTCCGGCGTTTAGACCATTTGAAGTCGTACATTCCTGGATGACCTTGTCAAAACTAGCAAAGTATTGATTAATCTCTTGCAAGTTTATCCATACAGTGCTAACAGGTGGAAGATCCTTTGGAATTTCCTTAGGTCCTTCCATTTTGACAAGTGTAGAAAGTGTACTAGGGTTTTTTTCATTTAACATGTAGGTTGGTGCTGTGATAAGATCTTTATCAATATGGAAGCGAATTCTAAAGTCCGTTTTTGCAAGCTCATGATTCATTTTAAAATAATCACACTGGGGATATTTTGCAAAGTTAGATGACCGATTCTCATCAAATAGATCCTATTTGTGCGATCCTCGAAAATAACAATCGGATCTAAGACCAATCCTAATTGGGTTGCATTATAAAGTCTTGGACTATGGATAAAAGCTTGTCTTGCATACCGTGGGTTAGGGGGAAGGTCTTTTTGACGCGATAAGTTAAACTCTCTAAACGATGCGTCAAATAAGTGCACTAGTTGAGAGGCAGTGTATTGTCTTAAAAGCAAATAATCTAAAATTCTAATCTTATTAGCCGCATTAATTTCCATTTCATTCTTTTTAGACTCGAGTAATTCATAATCCGTCTGAAGTTTGTGAAAATTAGTGACCACTAACTCTTTTTCTTTAAGTTCGTTAGAAAGATCTGCTCTTAAGGTTTCAATTTCTTGCAAATGACCCATTTGTTTGTTTTGAAAATGATCATATTCGGGATTTGTTAGAACATTGGACGAAGGAACTAATTCCAAAGTTTGAACTTTTTCGTTGCACAAGGCAAGCTCAGCAGACAAATTTTTATTCTTAGCTAGGGTTTCTAAGAGTGCAGTATTCATTTGGCTAAGTAATTTTGCAGGAACCATAACCAAATCTTGTTGAGAAGGAGTATGCGTATGCGAAATGGCTCCCGGTTGTGATTCACTCAAAGTCTGGGGACTCATATTGATATTACTATCATTGATTGTCTCCTCATTTGAAAGACTCACCACCGAAGACTCATTCGGATCAGCACCCTCTTGCCCAACTTGATGTGGTTGAGTACTAGTATCAGTGGTATTAGGAAGTACCTCTGATATTTTATCTGACCCAAAGCTAGAGATAGTTGACATAAGAGCTGCTTGAGCAGATTGAAGATCATCACAGTCTGAATCATAAGCATCCAGATCATCTGCTTGGTATGCTGCATTCTGTGTAGAGAGAACTTCTTGTTCCGCAATCCCTGGATCAGCAAGAAATGCAAGCTCCTCTTCATCAAGTTCCTGTCCTTGTGCCTGAGCGTTCACAAAATAAATCTTATCTGCAAACCATTGACCATCCTTTCTCCTCTTGGGTTTTGTGCAATCCCTGGACATGTTACCTTCTTCCTTACAGTTGTAGCATGTAATCATTCTCAACTTGCCTGTGGAATTAGCCCGTGGAGGAGTGTTGACCATTGGAGCAGGATTGACCATGCGTGTATTGGTGGTTGATGTAGTGGGTCTCCCCTGATTAGGTTGAATAGGTTGAACCATTATCCTGCCATTCTCAATAGTAGCTTGTTGTCGAGAATTGGATGAATTCCTCAGCTGGTTGTTAGTAGGAGCTGGTCCTCTAAATCCTCGTTTGCTCAATGTCCTTGTGAGATAAGCAGACATAGTGTCTAACACTTCAACTGGGTCAGTTCCTTGTTTGAATTCAGGAATGGGAACTTCATCATTATCACAATACATTGCTTGGTCTTGTTGAGCGGCATAAGCACTAGAAGGAATACTCATGTGGTCAGAATAGCTTGATGGATATGCTGCATTTTCTTGATAAGAAGAGTATGATGACTGAGCATAAGGTGCAATGCTTGCTGGTGAATATGGGTGAGGTTGTGAGGCATATTGTGATGTTTGTGGTTCTCTCTGAGACGAAGGTGCATTAAACCGATATTGTTGCTGATGTGAGGTGGGTGGCTGCGGTAGAATCGAATATTGGGGGAAGCTTGGAGTCATGTATGGTGATGGATGATAGGCTTGGTGTCCCATGATATAAGGAGTGTTGTTGTATGACAAGCTTGGTTGATTTGCCATCAAAGCTAAAGAATCAGGGTACATACCTCGAGGAGAACGGTGCATGATCACGTGCTTCTCATGCTGCTGGAGAAAAGCATAGAGTTGATCCAAATTGCACTTATGCAAATCCCTAGTTAACTTAACATCAGTAATATACTCACCCCATTCAGCTTGAGGTAAAGTATTCAAAAACTTGGTGTTAACCTGGAATGGAGCAATCACGAGATTGTATACATTCAAATCATTCATGAGAGTAGTGAATCTGAAGTAGTAGTCGTGAAGCGTTTCCCCTGGACTGTACGTGAATCTATCAAACAGATCATACAACTAACATTCCCGTTCCTGTTTAGTAAGAGACGTACCTTGTAGCAAAACCTTTAGACGTTCCCCTAAATCCTTTGCAACCGTATATTTACTTACCATTCGATAGATGTCATGTGGAAGAGCTTGGAGAATGGTTTGAAGAGCCTTTTCGTCTGCATCGACAATAAGTTGTTGAGCTAGTGTAAGTTCTTCAAACTCCCGTGGTCGAGTCACATTGTTAACAACGATGGTACCATAATCAAGTGGACCATTTAGAATTGACTTGACCATAAGCCTCCCATATGTCGGTTTTCCCTTAATGTATGACATCATACGGCCTTGCCATGCTTCAAAGACTTCTTTAATGAGCATTGGAGGGCGATTATCCGTTCCCGTAATGACGGAAATATCCGTAAGTGATGTCATTTGAGGCATTAATGAATTCGGATTCATTTTGATCACTTTAAAGAATCAAAGATTATCGGTTGATCGAGTAGTGAAGTAAGGTTGTGAATTGTGTTGTGTTGTTGAAGTAAAGAGTGTGTAAGAAGCCAAGATTAAATCCACTAAAAATCGTCGAAAAACTCGTAAAATACCCCTTGATCCTGAATAATTAAGTTGATTCGTAATAAATACCTTAATGTGAAAAAGATCTTGATTCGGAATAATTACCTTGATCCGGAATAACTTGCTTACCCGGAATAATCTTGCTTATCCGGAATAATCTTGCTATCCGGAATAATCTGCTATCCGGAATAATCTGCTATCCGGAATAATCTGCTATCCGGAATAATCTGCTATCCGGAATAATCTGCTATCCGGAATAATCTGCTATCCGGAATAATCTGCTATCCGGAATAATCTGCTATACGGAATAATCTGCTATCCGGAATAATCTGCTATCCCGAATAATCTGCTATCCGGAATAACTTGCTTTGTTCGGAATATTCTGTTATTCGGAATAAACCTGGAAAAGCACTTCGAGACCAAGAACACCGACTTTTGAATGATTCTAAACCCGATTTTTGATCAAAAACCACAAAAAGTTTTCTGATTTCTACCAAAATAAGCTAAACCCAAGACTTATCTACTAATCCCAACAACAACAACACCAAAAATTATAAGATTCAAGGTTGATTTTCCTAAAAATCACTAATACATTCAAAAACTAAAAAACAACACTAATCCTTACCTTAAATCACCCCATGGCTCTTGATACCAATTGAAGAATATGGATAATCTTATGAATCAATAAGGTGGGTTGAAGGTTTCTAGAGAGAAAAAGTAGTGGGAGAAAGTGAGAGAGAAATATGTGTTTCTTTATTCAATGTGTGTAAAACAAAACCAACAACCAACCCCTTTCCATTGTGGAAAGGGGTATTTATATCCAAGCCACTAATGGGCTTGGGCCGACCCATGACAAGTCCATGGGCCTGTTTTTACTTAACTAAATAAGCAAACATTAACTACGAGCTATACAACATTAATATTATTGTGGAGTGACCGATACTTCTAAATGTACGTTAAAAACGTATTTCTAACAAGTTCCAATTGTATATGCATATTTTTTACATTGCACGAAGCATAATATTCAAGTTATATATTAGAACTTGAATATATATCTTTTATATCTTTTGTATTATTGTTTTCAATTTTATGATCAAGTTATATATATTTTGTATTTATGATATATAGCTCATAACAAACATAGTGATAGATGACATGTCTCTTATCAGATGGATTGAGATTTTACATGAGTAATGTGAAAACACCTCTAATGGTGTATTTATGTCATCTTCCACTTTCAGGTCAGTGTTCCCCTTAATCGCCATTTTTATTGGTTCATGTAGGGGTTTTGATCTAATGAGAATGGTGGTAGATACAACAATCATCACCCTCAACAATATGGTCACTTGATTCGCAATAAATTGTGATGGTTATTTGATTTCTCCTTCTAACATCAATTTTTGAATTATTTTTAGACTTATTGGCTTATAATGTAATGGGAACTAATATCATATATTGTTGCAATGTTGGTTGGATTTGCGCTATTTTGGGTATGCTTATTACCCATAAAGACACACAAAGATACCATTCAAATTGTTATATAAACTCTTACTAAGAGATATAACGAATAAATAAACGTACTTTAAAAAACAATTAAGTAGAATTCATATTTACAACCGCTTAGTATTATGTGTTGTTTAATAGAATTCTTATTTACATCTATTTAGAATTATCTATATTATTAGGCCCGTTAGGAAGGTTACATAGTATTATCTACCGGACACGTATATGTCTCCCTATTAAAAGTCAAAAGAAAGAAAAAATTAAAGATAATTTGTTTCACACTAACATCTCTATATGTCCCACCGCCAACCATTAAAACATAACGTTGTTTTAAAAAAGATTTACGAAACGAACCCGCCCATTGGGAGGGTTACGAAACTAGTATATATATATATATATATATATATATATATATATATATATATATATATATATATATATATATATATATATATATATATATATATATATATATATATATATATATATATATATATATATATATATATATATATATATATATATATATATATATATATATATATATATATATATATATACATATATATATATATATATATATATATATATATATATATATATATATATATATATATATATATATATATATATATATATATATATATATATATATATATATATATATATATATATATATATATATATATATATATATATATATATATATATATATATATATATATATATATATATATATATATATATATATTAGGGCCTTAACGGTAGATTTAAGGTTAGGGCAAATTGTGAGAGTTAGCTAACACATGTAAGGGCATAGGTTTTCTTTTAAAGAATGTATGGGTTTTGTTAAGTAGGCGTTTGACTCATAATTTGGGGTATGAAAAAGGGGACTATTTTGGGTAAAATGAGTACGAGATAGGTTATGAAACTTAACAAGGTTAAGAGACTTATAGAGGGGTGTAATGAGATCTTGGAACATTTAATGAGGTTATAACGTATAAGAGGTTAGTCATCCATCTAAGATTGATGAGCCGTTATGGGTTATCATTAGTTCTTGTCTTGATTATATGTATTGTGTGTTAGATTTTGCTAGTCGGTGGGAATTTGGAGAAGCTCTATCAGGTGAGTTCATAGTCCCATTTTCACTAAGTTTTTAAATGTTTTTTAGTATGGGATGGAGATGACACTTGTAATTTTTTTAAATGTCTTAGTACTATGTTCTTTAAAATGTTTTGATAATATGTTTTTCAAATATGTGGACTTAATGTGTTATATGTTATATGTTCTATTATGTATAGTGATATGCGTTCTGAGTACTTGAGTTATGAGTACTTGTGCATCGTCTTTTCGTAGACAAGATATCTCGACGGAGATATGGTTCATCTCCACACAGGGTGTGAGAAAGATCTAGATAGGTGTAGGTGCATTTGTTCTTATTTTGTGTTCTTAATTGTTATAGTATGTTTTGTTTGTAGTTGTGTGTAAAATGAATATCACTTTATAGTCCATTGCTTTAACTTGTTTTCTTCAAATTATTTACAACAGATGGCAAGGTTTCTTGCAATGTTTTAGATAGGTTAAACATATGTTCTCACCAACTTTATGTTGACAGATTTTAGTGTCATTTTCAGGTGAGGTAGTTGTGCAGGATGATGTTAGAAGTGGCTAGAGTTTAGAGGCCGCTAGGATTGCATTAGGAGGAATCCCTTTCCTCTTAGTCTTCATTTTATGTTTGAATAAGTCATACTATTAGAAACCTATATGTTTGATGTTTGTTATTTGTTGTCTTTGGTAAGAGGTATGACTTTTACCTACTTACCTAGACTCCTCCATTTTGTTGAGATATTGTCATGACATTGGTGTCACCCTTTTATGATATTTCAATTTCATTTAGTTCTCTCTATAAACACGCTATTTTTTTGATGATATTCATACGCCACGCCCCATATTCCACCATGGTGGTGTGTGACAGACCTCATCATGAAATTTGAGGGGTGACCTCTAATAATATAAGTTTAGGTGGAGGGATCAACTCCAATGTGATGGATGTAGAGCACCCACACAATCACCTTGTAAACCTGCAAAACATGTACTAGGATGCACCCATACGCCCCACATGATAATAATAATAATAATGGCCAATGCAACTGAAGGGACGCCGTGAGAAATCACTCTCTTCGCGGAAGAGTCGTGAACCGGTGCCTCAAGTGTGATGGTTATGCTACCTCCATAACTAGGTGGTCATGGTCATGCATAGGGGTGTCAAAAAAGTTGACCCGACACGAACCCGAACCCAAATAAGCTTATTCGGTTCGGGTCACTCGGACTTAAAAACGTATTCGGGCCAATTCGGGTTGACCCGAATTGACCTTAGTTCTAATTAGGCTCGGGTTCGGGTTTATATTTTTTAACCTTGACCCGAATTGACCCGACTTGACCCGAATTGACCCGACTTGACCCGAACACGACCAACCCGACTTGACCCGACTTTTTTAACACATTTTACATTGAAATATACTTAAATAAGCCAATTTTTTATTTTTTACTTATACTCGGGTTGACCCGAACCCTAGTTGACCCGACTCGAATTGACCGACCCAAATTGACCCGAACCCGACTGACCCGAGTTCTAATTAGGCTCGGGTTCAGGTATGATTTTTTTAGTCTTAACCCGACCCGAATTGACCCGAACCCGGTTGACCCAACCCGATTTCCACCCCTAGTCATGCATGTATATAGCTCAGGCAATTTAAAATGATAGCATGGCAAACAATAAAAAGTTTAATGATATGAAAACTGGGCAAAAAATATGACAGCAAACGGGAAATCCTAATCATGCATAGAAAGAGATGTCCTTAGTGAAGAACGAAATATCCGTACCTTATGTCCAGTAAAGGGTAAAAGAGATGAACAGCGTAAAAATCCTACTCCGACTTCACGTAAGCTACATAATAGAGGAAGCGTATGAGTTCCTTGTTCATGTAAAAATTTCGCGTTCTCAGATTAATTTACTTGTTCTTGACTTGTTTTACTTATTCATGTCTTATTATGTCTTTCCTTAGCGTTAAATGTTTCATGTGTTCTTGATTAATGTATTTCTTGATTTATGTGTCATTATACCTTGTATTTCCGTAAATAGTACTTTCTAGAAATAGCAGGTTTCCATATATAGTAACTTTCCAAAAACAGTAAGTTTCCATATATACTAACTTTCAAAAAATAGCCGGTTTCTATAAATAGTAAGTTTCTAAAAATATTAAGTCTCCATATTTAGTAAGTTTCCATAGTTAGTCGTAAGCTCGTCTAATATATATAAGTAACATATCTTGTTCATCGAATAAGCTAGTTTTATAAGTCATGGTATAATATCTATATTAAATAAGCTAGTTATTATAGGTGATGGTAATGATAATCATTATATTAATAAGCCTACTATAACAATGCCTACTATAACAATTAACTTTAATATATCATAGTTTATAAATAATTATTAATTAATAATATGTCATGATATACTATTGATTATTAGTTAATAATATGTCATGAATTATAATTAACTATTAATAATATTATGTCAAGAACTATAATTAATTATTAAATAATAACATGTCATGTATTTTATAATTAATTATCAGATCATAGTAAGTCATGAATATAATTCATTATACCCTAAGCCTTAAACTTGGTAAATAATTTAATGATAATAAGCACTTGTTAATTAAGTCCACTATGAATAAGTCGTAAATAAGCCGCATAGTAAAACATCAATTTTATATAATAAGCCTTGATTAGTTAAACCGGTTTAAATAATATAATAATTTCAATTAGCCCAAAATTATTTAATCCAGTATTAAATACACCATGTCTTAATGATCCCATTAATAATTCATAACACGTAATAACACGGTTAAATGAGTTTATGAAGAGCCATGAGTTATTCATGTCCGTGTTTAATTAATTTACATCTTTATTTAATAAGCCCAAATGATAATTTAACCGAATTAAAATAATTAACCCAAACATCCTATGGCCTCTCGGTTTAAACCGAGCCAAAACACAACATCAACCGAGACCAAAAGGTCTAGGCTATTAAGCCAAACAAACACCCCTTGCCACAGCCCTTGCTGCAGCTGTTAGCCTTGTATTCCGACCGCTAGCCACTGCCCTGTAGGCAGTTCCCACCGGTGGCGCAGTTTTCCCACCGAGACCCTAGGTCTCGGTTGCTACTGCTTGCCCAGGATTCCACCGACAGCATCAGGCTTGCGGCTGGTAGACCACAGCCCGCCACTGTGGTGCGACAACCTTCACAAAATCCACACCGAGAGATACAGCTCTCGGCAGTTAAACCAAACCAAACCCAAATCTTAATTCTTGTTTAATTTACCAAAAACATATGTTCATCCATTTGTATAATTCCATTCATGATTCCTTTAAGTAAGAAAAGATTGATGATTACTAGATGAGGAATGATTTAGAAAACACGAGCATCACGGTATATTTCATGATCCAATGATCAAAAGTTGAAACCCTTTTCTCTTTTCTCTTCTTGAAGTCGACGACTATTACGACCCGCTTAGGGTTTCTTGTTCTTTTCCAGAGTTTTGATAAATAAGATTATTTGTGCATGTTTTGTTATTACTAGTTTATTTTAAGTGGGCCGGGCTTGGGCCCCTTTTCTTCCTTTTAAAGTCGACGACCAAACACCCCAATATATATGTTTTCGTGTATAATATATTTACAGTGTCTTGTGTATACGTAATTTAAGTTCGTGTTAAATCTTGTCTTGTATTATTTAATTCTACATAGTACTTGTCGTGACTTAATTATATAATATTTGTGTTGTAAATAAAATATAGTTTATTTCTCGTCGTGTATTTGTGATTTTTAATTCCGTGTCATATCTTGTCATACCGTATTAAATATACGTAGTTACTTGTCATGATTATATTAAATAATAAAAGTTTTAATTTAATGGTATTTTTAAGCGGGTTTTACAACTCTTCCCCTCTAAAAGAATAATTCGCCATCGAATTAGAAACATGATATGGCTGAAAAGGACATACTCGGATCATGTGAGAAAATGAGGATAAGAAGTCCGGATAGACTCCTCGGTTTCCCAAGTAGCTTCCTGCTCGGGATGGATCCTCCAAATAATCTTGACAAAAGAATTGTCTTGTTTCTCATGACCATATCTTGACAATCCAGAATAGATTCTGGTTCCTCAACGTAAGATAGATCCTCACGAATCTGATCGAGTGGATACGAAAATAACGTGTAAAGATACACGAAGCGATACTATACGCAATAACGTAACAAGAATAATACTAGTAACCTCTGAGCAATGATACGAGAGACATATTGTGAACGTAGTACGTGAACAGTTGTGAACGTGATACGTGAACAATTGTGAACGTGATACGTGTACATATGGTGAACGTGATATGTAAAACATATCGTGAACATGTGATAACTGGGGAGGTAACACTAAACGATACGAGACGAGACGTGAAGTGTCTGTCTGAGGATGGAAAGTTGTGCTAAACTTGAGTTTGGTTTCCCAAGCTTTCTGCAACCCTTCCCGGAATGAGACGTGAAATGTGAATCATGAGAGAAACAAGGACATGAACGCGAACAAGGTCTTGAACTTAAAAGTGAGACGTAAATTGTGAGATGGAATAAGAATATGAACGGGGACAAAATCATAAACGCGAACATGAGACGTGAACATAAACATAAACGTGAACGTAAATTCCTATATGATATTATTGTTGTTGGAATACTGTGAAGTCGTACAATCTCTTGTTGAAATATCCCTGGCAACTAGTTTACTGCATAATTCTTACGGATAGGGAGAAGTGTGTAGACTTTGTCAACGATCGACAACAACTCAGATATCATCATGCATCCTTCGAGTTGTCACATGACTCGCCGTAGCGATTGTGCCTTAAATTTTCGCGTGCAAAAACTACGGCCATTAACTCTAAATCAGGAGTATGGTAACTCACTTCATAGGGCTTTAGCTGTCGCAAGACATAGGTGATTACTTTCCCATATTGTATAAGTACATAACCAAACCTTCTTGAGAACATCACTAAAATCTGGAACCATCTGTACCAGATGGTAGAGTATGAATAATCGCCGAACTAGACGCTGCTTAAGCTCTTTGAAGCTCTTCTCTCGTCCTTCACTCGAAACAATTTCTCACTCTTACGCATGACTTAATCAAGGGTACGGTCAGTCGTGAGAAGCCTTTAACAAATCTGAGGTAACAACCAGCTAACTCTAAAACTAGACACTTAGTCGCTGATGTCAGTTTCGACCATTTGGTGATAGCCCCCACCTTCACCGGACCCATGGAAATCCCTTCTTTTGAAACAATGTGGCCCTAAAATGACACCCCTACTACAAAAAAGCCCTTAGAGACTGGTTTTGCAAAAGGTCTCCAAAGGGGGATGTCTCTTTAGCAAATCCTAAAAGGACTGGTTTTAAAACCAGTCTCTATAAAACGTATAGAGACTTTTTTTATAAATAAACACAAGTCTCTTTAGAGATTGGTATCCATAGTATTCCTCCAAAACTAGTCTTTTTAGCAACATGTAACCAGTCTTTTTATAAACTAAAAAGACGTGTATTCTCTAAAAAACTAGTCTCTTTGGAAATCGGTTTTTTTTTTAAAAACAAAATTGGAATTTTTAGTAAATTCCAAATTTTACAATTTTAACCCACCAAAATGAATAAATACAAATACAATGAATATATATAAACTAAGAGTAAAGTTATTTTGGATACTATATTTATCATAGATACCAAGGGATTCATCCCTACCATCCATCCTCATCATATCTAATGGTTGAGATTAAAAGTATTTAATTATTTCACTTATTTTTAAAACTTAAATATCTTTTAAACCGTTAAGTGTTAAACGGAAAAAAATATACCATCGCGACGAGCATTTAATTAGCTTTCTACAGATATGCAATATGATATACTTTTGAAGAAAAAAAAATCGTTTTTTTTTAAATTTGCGTAAAATATCATATATGATAATAGTGTTTTATCATATATGATATTAGTGTTATGTTACAAATTATTACAGAATCATATATGATATTGGTTTATATCATATAGAATAAGTTATATCATATATGATACCAGTGTTACTATCATATATGATATTCAGTATCATATATGATAGATTACGGAAAAAACAAAAAAAAAATTTGTCGAAAGTATATCATATAGCATATCTGTAGAAAGATAATTAAATGCCCGTCGTAATGGTATATTTTTTTTCGTATAACGATTGATGGTTTAAAAGATATTAATGTTTGAAAAAAAAGGGGAAATTGGTTTTATGTTTAATCTTATCCATTAGATTAAGATGAAAATAAGTGGTGGAGATTAGTCCCTTGGTATCCAAATAAAGTTTGATATCCAAATGAACTTAAATCATAAACTAATTTAGAAGGACCAAAACTATAAAACCAACAAACTAAAGCAACCAAAAACACAATTTTTATTAAAATTAATGTCTAACTAGAATTTACAACAATACTAGAATTTACCTTAATCGTCCATGTCTAATCTCACCACAATGTGAACCATGTGACAATGATAGCGTTTATCTCTTTGGTATCCTACGGTTTCTCGTTATTCCACGGTACCTAAAATAAATTTAATCAAATGTAAACATTTGGAAAAAATACTGATAAGCATCTAACAATGTACAGATGCAAACTAAATAAACAAAGTTCAAAATCAACATGTAGGTTCAAAATAATCCACATTATAAGCTGTAAAGTTAAAACTAAAGGCACACTTACTTTGTTTGGGAAGTTGTCGGTTTGATATTTCAAGACGAAGTCCTGCATCCACTTCATGACGTAATATCCACTCTCCCAATCATATTTCTGAAGATTCACAACTAGAAATTCCCACTTCAGACTTCCAACGACCCTAAGAAGAAAATAATACTTGTGAGCTAAATTTTATAGAAACAAATATGAAATGTTAAATATTTTTTATGGTACTTACGCTTCCATAAGTCCAGCCAACCTGTAACATTGCTCATCTGTTTTTGAACCCTTTTGCGAATTCAAAATGAATCCCATTCCATGATTGGGGCATATTATGAATAGTACATAATGTCAGTTGCATGTTGTGAACGCATATTAAAAAACAATAACTTAATGAACAAAATTTAAATGATGTTTAAGATGGTAAGATATGGTACCCTTGTAGAAATGGTGCTAGATAGAAGTCATAATCCGTGATTGAGAGAGTTAAGTAGTCTATAGTGCTGAACTTTTGATGGAAGCATGCATCTGTTGTGATAAGTCCGGGGTTTAGAAAACCAACCCTGTTTTTTGAAAAGCGTCCCTTTTGATGATACAAGGACCTAAAAGTAAACAGATGACATAAACCAAAATTAGATTTTGTGATACAAAAAAAAGAATGCATTTTTAAATGGTAATCCATACATTTTACTTACATCTAAAAAAGAGTCATGACGCCACACTCTAGTTCTTTCTATGTCAACAGATCAATGATATCCGTTGCGTTAATTGCAAAATGGTATTCATCATTTTGGCGAAAAACATTCTTGTTAACAGTAATAGGACACGGCTCAGCAATATCAACACGGAGCATCCATCGATTATATCCGTCTATTATGGTCTGGGGCCTATTCGATTCTATATACTTCTCCATATCTTCCAACATTTTTCTGTGGGAAGCTTTCTCCTGTTCAACCTACACATTTAAATGCAATAGGTCTGAAATTCAGTCTAATTCAACAACTACAACATCCCTTAACAGCCTATCCAAGAACTAGCATGGTATCAACCTACTCTAAGAACTAGCATGGTAAAAATCTAATTCAGCAACTACGACATCCCTTAACAGCCTATCCAAACACTACTAAACCAAGTGAACTGGTGCAACTTAGTCTATCTATGCGTGTTCCTATAGGTTTCTTGGATTTAACAAAACTTTATTTGCACTTATCTGTGCACAATTTACTTATACCACTTTCGTGTAACCAAAACAGCTTCAATATAAATGTATTAGGCTTACCGGATCTGAAACTTGTTGAATCTTCTTCGTCGCGTTTTGCGGATCTGAAACTGGCTGAATCTCCTTCATAACGTTTTGCTTCTTGGGGGTTTCTTCCATTTCATTTCCCAGATTTTTGGGTTCTGTGTCGGTTTCGTTTCCTTTTGCCTTCTTTTTCAATGGTGATGTTTCAGGTTGAGGCCTCAAACGCTTGGTTGGAACTCCTGCTACGGGTTGTTTAGACCCTCCATACATATACCAATTAAATTACATTAACAACTATTAAATACCTATTTTTTACATGAACTATTAAATTATAACAGCAAATGGTATAGACAACAAATATAATACCAGATAGCGACCAATCGCAGCAATTGGCCATTGAATGAACCCTTTAACTGCAGACTCTAAAGTAGGTAGTTCGTCATCAGGAACGGGCAGCTCCATATTATGATGAGGTGCAAGAACTTTCACAACAGAAACTCGCATGTGGCCCTTTCTTAATTTCGTATTGTGTATAGTAACATTTTCTCCAAAACCGGGATACACTCTTGTAGTAGCACATATGACCTACTCTCCGGATATAATAGAACTAGGGACGTACAAGCAGCCAAATGTTTCCTCACACATAACCCGTAGTAAAGAGTGAAAAAAATTCAGAAGATTAAAAATTCAGAAGATTAAATATGAATATGAAGTGGTTTACCGTTATGCGATGTAGCGGGATGTTGCTTGCAGTCAAGTTAACATTGGTACTCATAAGGAACGAGCTCGGGACTTGAATCTGCTTTGTTGGAATAGACACATTCTGCTTGTCCTTTGTGTTGCTTTTTGTGGACATATTCTGGACCGAGTTTGTTTTCAAATGATGACGTGGTTCATTGCTTACCATGTGGTCTGATGTGATCGAGCTCTGGACTTGAATCTGATTTGTTGGAATAGACACATTCTGCTTGTCCTTTGTGTTGCTTTTGTGGACATTTTGTGGACTGAGTTCGCTTTCAAATGCCGTTGTGGTTCATTCATTACCATCTGGTCTGATGTGTTGCCATCGTCTTCCATTGGTGAAGACATATTGTTTCTCGATTCCAGTTCTTTCATTATTTCAGCCTTCATTTCCGCCCTCATTTCCAACCAAAAGGAACTTGATTTCATTTCTTCTTTCATTTGTTGCTTAACTTCTTGCCTTATCTCTTCAGTATCTTTCCTTGTCCTCTTTTTCAGAACATATCCTTGAATTCCCTTTTTGTATCCAACATCACACCCGACACCCCTTGTGCGCCCCCCGTGCTCTGGTCCGAAAACCACAATAAGTGAATCTACTCCAGTTTTAGCTTTCTGAGAATCTTGGGCCAAATCTTTAGCTGCTTGTACCTATTTGGTCACATCCCAACAATTAATTAATAAACACTTTCTAACAAACCATGCTAATGACTAGAAAACGTAAATGATTATAGTACCCATTTTTTTGAAACATCAAGTAAGTCGGATGGCACTGTCGTGACACCGTCTTTATTTCGGGGAGCATGGCCTAAACAGTAGTTGCTTGCACGAATATCTGGTATTAAATGGAGTTCGGTCGCCTTCTCGGGGTCTTCTCTCTCCTCTTGCCATTTCTTTTCAAAGCCCCAATACCCTTTCGGTCCTAGGCGAGAACGACTTATAGGTTTTTTTGCTCGCACAATGGCTTTCAGACGCAATTCCTACAATTAGGAGTAACAATAGAATTATAAACAGGTGAAATGACAATCTTATAAGCTACTAACAACCTTATCTAATAAGTTATTTTCTCTAATTTTTTTGGTTTTTCTAAAAGTTTTTCAGCTAAACTAGTTATTGTATGAATGGCTAATCTTAAATTGTCTAAATGAATATCACAAAAAAACCAATACTAGATGAACAACTGTATAAGTCCTAATAACCAGTTTTACCGAACACTATTCCATCCTTCACTAAATGATTTTCTAGCTTAATTCTAATCAACGATAACTAGCTACAGATTATAAGCTCTACTAAAATAGTTAAAAATCTTACGTTTTTTATAGCTGTATTTCCATTTTGACAGAACTCCTCCCACACTGCTGGCTGTATGAATGTCCATTTAGTTGGTTTAAGTTGCTTCAGCATGAACTTGACTCGTAGTTCGTCTTAAACGCCTTCCACTTTTGAACACATGTTAGGAGTGTACGGCTTTTGATTAAGTCAAGACCTTCAAGATTTTCGAGTTTAAAATGTGTCTGATATCAAAGTATTATATGTTAATACATTACTTAAGTTATATTATATTAATTGTTTTGAGTTAAAACTACATGCTTTTTATGTTTTTCATAAAATTAGGATTTTTTTTTTTAAAAATTAGGGTTTTTTTATCTATTTTTTAATAAAAAGGTGAATTGTTTTGAAACCCTAAATTACATGTGGGATAATTTTAGATTAAATTGCATGACTAATTGTTATGTCATGTATGGTTACGATACGTAGAAATTTAATTGTTAAGGTTTGTGGGGATTCAATGATTACGTGCATGTTTTCATGGATCGTAAAATTATATGTTTATATGATTTTATGTGCTACGTGATTATTTGATTCAAAATCTAGAATTAGGGAATACTTTTATATAGAGGTATAAAGACCTAGATTTGATGATTATTAAATAGATCGTATGCATGTGGCTATTTTATTTATTTGTTGCACATATAAACTGTTATTATGTGTTTATGATTTAGTTTTTTTACTTGTTTATATATTAAATTGTTGAATTGTTGTAAACAAGGGTTTTTTTGAAAAGAAATAATATGGACTAAATCATATTAAAATTAATGATTTGTTAAGAGATTTTAAATTACAGAAGATTACATTGATTGGTGAATTGCAATAATAATCTAACGGCCTACTCAATTTTGACAAATTATAAAGTGGGTTTAACGCACCGCTGGTCATGTACCCGGTTAAGGAAGGAGGTGTTATGCCATTAGTCATTGACCAAATTCCTGGCTCGCCTGTGCGTCAAATTGAAATTACCTATGATTATTAACTGAAGTATACCTTAAGGGTGATTTACCACAAATTCACATCCGAACCACAATGAATAAGGGTATTGCTTTGTGCGTAGCCGAGTTCTAGCAAAGTACGACGTGATGAGTTGAGGGTAAATTCTTTAATTGGTTTAACCAATACCGCAACATAATTTATGAAGAAATTTAATCTCATGAAAAAGTTTACTAAATATTTTATTAAACTTATGATATGGAGATTGTATGCATGCTTCTCCATACATTGATTTTGACATCAAAATTTATACCCTTAAAAGTTTAAGTCTAATGCTCCTAATTGACGAACACTTGAAATTACTTCGTCATTAAATGAGATTTTTTGATGATTTTGTGATGGAGAGAAAACTGTTGTAGAATGAGAATTCGTATGATGGTTTTACGTTACTCAGATTAGACGACTTAATTAAGTTACTCAGTGAGATGTGGAAACTTAACGCATTCATAAGGGATGAAACATGTTTACAATGCAAAACGTTTTTGGCAATGTAAATCCCTTAAATATCTAGAAACTGAAAATTGTTTGTCAATTAAATTGTACGACAAGTCGCTGTGTTGAGTACATTCATTACTAGAAGATCAACTGATGTAATGGATCTATGTCAATATAGTTCTAGAATTCAAGGAAAATAATATGGTTTCAATACCGGGGTAATTTTATTTTCTTGAAAGTATTTTGTTATCGAAAATACTAATATTTGAACTTATTTCTATAGAAATGGCTCAACCCACCAATAACACGATAATTTCTGTGTTCAAAGCTTTCTTTGAACGACCTGAACTTACTGGCCCAAACTTTAATGATTGGTACCGCTCACTAAGAATTGTCTTGAGAGCAGCGGGTACTATCGATATCTTGACTACTCCCTATCCGGAGGATCTTGCTAAAGGAGCATCTGATGCGCAAAGGCTTGAAAACGCTGGTAATATTAAGAAGCGCTCTGAGGTGGCTTGCTTAATGCTAGAAAAAATGGCTCCTGCAATTCAACAGAAGTATGAGCTATTTTCTCCAAAGCGAATGCTTGATGAGCTCAAGGCTATGTTCGAGAAGCTACAAGCTGTGGAGATCTACAACTTAGTAGATGCTTTGCATAACTACAAGCAAGCTCCAGGAAAGTCTGTAAGTGCCCATTATTTGGAGATGAGGGGTTATATGGAACAACTCATTTCACTAGGACAACTCTATGATCATAATATGGCTATCAACTTGATCAATAGGTCCCTTAGCAAGGACTTTAATGATTTCGTTAGAAACTATAATATGCATTGCACGGGGATGACAGTTAATGATTTGAATGTAATGCTCGCTGACTATGAAAAGGGGTTGAAAGACAAGGCATCTACCGTTACGCCTTCTGTACTAACCATACAAAAGGGTAGAGCGAGTAAGCCAAAACCGCAAGCGAATAAGAAGAAAGGAAAAGGCAAGGGTAATAAGGGCAAACAAGTTGCGACTTATTCTAAACCCAAGCAAAACTTTGTTAAGAGGAGTCAATCTCAAAAGGATGAGAATTGTCACCATTGCAAGGCAAGAGGTCACTGGAATAGGAATTTCGCTCTTTACCTCAAAGAAATGCGAGAAATAAAGAAGAAGTCTGAGCAAAGCGCTACAGCTTCAGGTACTTTATTTATGATTGAAGTGTTCAATTTAACATACAAATTAAATTCCTGGGTATATGATACGGGATGCGGTATTAACATTTGTAATTGCTGCCGGGATTTAACCTTTAAAGGAAGCTTTCCTATGGGGAACAATATCTGCAAGTGGGCAATGGAGCACAAGCAGTGGTTGAAGCTATATGAACTTTTGATCTAGTTTTACCTTTGGGTTTAGTACTGAGATTAAATTATTGTCATTATGCACCTACAATTATTAGGGGTGTTATTTCCTTTTTTTGTTTGTTAGATAATGGATTCGTTCACACGATTGATAATAATGGAATTTCTGTTTGGAAAAATGGTATTTTCTATTTTAATGCAATTTTTGTAAATGGTGTGTTTGAATTAGACATGCATGATAATGAATCCAAGAACGATAAATCTGTATTTAGCATGAGTAAGAAGAGAAAGTTTGACAAGAACTCTTCTTATCTTTGGCATTGTAGACTTGCCCATATTGGGAAGACTCGCATACAAAAGCTTCAACGTGAAGGTCTTTTGGAAAATATCAATGATGAATCATTTGATAAACGTGAGTCTTGTATCTCTAGAAAGATGACCAAGACACCTTTTAATAGCAATATTGAAAGGGCTACTGATCTACTTGGACTTATACATACTGATTTGTGTGGACCGCTTAGACATACACAAGGTGCTAGCTACTTCTCAACATTTACGGATGATTATAGCTGTTATGGTTATGTTTATTTACTTAAGCATAAACATGAGGTATTTGAAACATTCAAAGTGTTTGAAACAGAAGTAGAACTGCAATTAGGGAAGAAGATTAAAGCTCTTCTTTCTGATAGAGGTGGTGAATATTTGAGTCAATAGTTTATAGATTATCTAAGTGAGAATGGAATTGTTCAGCATCTTACTTCTCCTTATACTCCACAACAAAATGGTGTATCTGAAAGGAGAAATCGTACATTACTAGATATGGTACGATCTATGTTGGGTCAAAAACTTGATGTGGCAGAAACTCAAAAACGAAGAAAACATGAAGATATTGTCCAAGCGTTGTCAAGAGTTAATCAAGCGTTGACAAGAGCAAATTAGGCGTTGATAGCTCAAGCATTGTCATGTACAATCTAAGCATTGTCATGAACAAAACAAGCATTGACAAAACATAGACAAGAAGCTTATGGAAGATTCTATTTGGATATATATGCAGGATATATTCTGTATATGTTTATCTAAATAGAAGATTTACATGTTTATTCATTCTTATCTCTTGTAAACCCTAATCCTTACACTATAAAAGGAACCAAGGGTCTTAGGTTTTATATATATAATTCATATTCACAATGTAAACCTAAAGCGTGTGTGCACTAGACGTGGGATTCAATGTATACATGTCTAGTGGTTGTTAATTATTAATATAGTTAACAATCCATTTGTCTTCAATTCATGTTATTCGTGCCTAAACACCTTGTTAATGGTTGTTGTTCTAATTCCGCTTTGATTATCTAATCATATGAACAATGATCATTCCTAGTTGCTTCAAAGATCCGGAAACCAAGGTTTCCACAATTGGTATCAGAGCCTCGTGGCTCGTGATGCTAGGACCAACAAGGTATTCGTGTTTCGAGAAGAAAAGAAAAATCCGTCTAGGGTTTTTCTGGACGTTTTTATGTGCGCGGCAGTATTCAGAAGGTCATAACTTTTGATTGAACCGTTGGATCGTCACGAAATTTTATATGTGTGTTCTACATACATATATCTAAACATCCACCGGAGGGATTGTCAAGTTTTATCCCCAGGCAAAAGTTATTAGGCGTCAAAGTAGGCAGCAGAGGTGATTTTCAGTGTTTCAGCTTTTACATAAAATCATGAACTAGGGTTTCTATAAACCATAGATCGACTTAAGGATGAAACGTTTGAGACTTGGAGGCTATTATAATGCATTATGGTGTTTAATTCGAATCTGTTTATGCTTAAAACCCTAATTAGGGTTTCGAATTAAACAATCTCTGTTCTAGGGTTTCGATGCAATTAATGAAGCAGATTGCTCTAGGTCTGAAATTAATGAAGTTGAATGATTGAGTGTTGCAGCATGTCTTGCTCGTTGGACACAACAAGATTCTGTTAGTATGATAAGTACAATAAGAAGCGTATGGTTTGATTGCTATGTTCCTGTGTCGCAACATACAAAGATGTTCAGACTGGTTGATCGTTCTTTGTTCAAAACGTGAATTACGTGGATGAGATTTCTGACTTCACATGTTTTCCTTTAAAATCTCACTTTTCCTATTATATTGGAAGAAAACGTGTGAAGATGGTTGCTACATTTAAGGGATTCACCACATATCTTATTCTTTGAACTTAGTATGATACGGTTGTCACTAGTTGAATAAGAGGTATTGATTCACTAAAACATCTCATTCTTTGACCATACGAGTTATATCAAAATATATTCTGTTTCCTTTTTGAGAACATATGTTGGACGTATGTGCTTCATGACCATATATATATCACTGGCTGTGAAGATGGGTTTTTATATGATATGTGGAATTAAAAAGGAAAGGTCAAGGTATGTGCGATTAAAATATACTAACAGAAAGGGAAAGTGATTTCAGTTGCAAAATTATGGGAATCACATAGTCACATTGTGATGACGTCAGCAGCAGATGTTGACACTGACGTTTGTGACCGAGACGCTGACAGGAAGAAATTTGACGCTGACAGAATAAGTTAACGCTGATAGCTTTGACAGTGTTGTCCGAGATATGGCTGTTCAAACGCTGATACGTATTGTCCGATATCGGACAATACACATGGAAGGATATTAGACAAAGGAGGATCTCGGGTAACACACTGATTGCTGCTGTTTGAGAAAATTGGTACGTTTTAAGCACACAAAAAGGTGGTATTTACACACGAAGGTACATGGAATCTCCGTTTTAATTTAGAATATCATGTTGATATTTATGGCTCGGATATTTTTAAACGGAATTAATGATCTTAAAGCGAGTTAGCAACAATTCATGAGGTAATGAAAAGTGTTCATGAAGAGGGGTTAGCTTAAGGGGAAGAATTCTTATGGTAAGTTTGGTGATTGAAGAAGATTTTCGCGAGTTTGTGTTCTATCATATCTTAAAGTCGTGCACTCCCAGTCATAGACTTTAAAGATAACTTGTTCGTGCTTTACATGGTTGGTGACGAAGACTTGTCACTTGAAGGAGTTACATTATCGTGCTCAGTGTCTCACAAAGGATGAGAATGTTGACAAGGGATCGAGGTCTACTTATATCTCCCTATAAGTTCTTAGTCACATGGATAGTACAAGACATGGAACACAAGGTTGGGTTATTCTACTTCTACATCAAAAATATTATATTAATTGTTTTTCAAGATCATTACTTAGAGCTAAATTTGGAGAATCTTCGAAGATTGCATACATTGTTTACTTCCTTGTTGATGTGACAAAAAGGGGAAGAAATACATGCTACACTTGAGGGGAAGCAACTTGAAGATCATGTACAACTTACCTTTATCCTTTTCGGACTATGCTCTAGAATCTGTTGTTCGCATATTAAATATGGTTCCCATAAAAAAGGTCGATAAGACACCATATGATCTATGGCATGACAAGAAGCCATGTTTGTCTTATTTAAAGCTCTGGGGTTGCGAGGCGTATGTGAAACGTGACTCGGGTGACAAACTCCAACAACGATCTGTAAAATGTATCTTTGTAGGATACCCTAAGGAAACTATGGGTTACTACTTTTACTTTCCACCTGAGAACAAAGTAATTGGTGCTAGGTATGGAGACTTCCTTGAATCTGATCTTGTAAACCAAGAATTCAGTGGGAGAAATTATGATCTTGAGGAGAGTCATATAGATATTGTACCTTCTGAAAACACTAGCGATGTAATTCCTGTAGAACCAGAAAGTCTGGCGGTTCCACCGGAATTAGTTCCTCTGCGTAGATCCGTAAGGATTAAAAATGCAAATAGCAATATGTGTCTTAACATAGAGGATGATGATGAGTTAGGGGATCTTGGTGAACCTGCTAATTATAAATCCGCCATACTTGATTCTGAGAAGGATAAGTGGATGGTTGCAATAGATGAGGAAATGAAATACATGAAAGTAAATGATGTTTGGATTCTTGTAGAACCACCACCGAATGCTAAAGTAGTGGGACATAAGTGGATATACAAGAAGAAAATCAACATGGACGGAAAAGTACAATCCTATAAAGCTCGTTTAGTAGCTAAAGGTTTTACTCAAACTTTTGGCATACACTATGATGTTCGTTTGCAAGTCTTAAATTTATATTACAAGGTTTAGACAAAACAAGGGACTAGAAGACAAACACGGGCAAGTATACCCTTTCGTCCGTAATATAGCTTTGTAGTGGAAATCCAGGATCGTTCGCTGAGACTTAGTTTCGTTTTGGTAATGAAGATAACAATTGAAGAAATAAATGTTTGAAGTAATATCAATAATAACAAATATGACTAATATGGGATAGTTCGTATAAGTTCGTGATGATGATAATAATGATCGAGATATGTTTGTGTAGGTAAAGTGTGATAATCCTTTTTCATCAAAATGGCGTTTACATAATTTACTTTGGTTGATTCATGACTTATGTTAATTTAAGCGATTAAGCTCAAAACAAGTTGCCAACAAGCTCAATATTTTATCAAGTTTGTAAGCGGATTTCTCCAACCAAAGATTCATGACCATAGACAAGTTCTAGAAAACTTATTATAACAATTTGCGTTTCTCAACGCCAAACTATCGTAACAAATCAACTTAGATAAAATATGGTTTGTAGAACTAGAAGGTAAAATGGTTCTACAACATTAGCTTGAAATCATTTATAAAGGATCTTTTCATAGCATCATCACTAATTATATTCACATACCCATAGAGTCACAAATAGCTTAGCCTAACATAGTAATCAAAGTAACAATTGGAAAAGAGTAAGAGAACATCATACTTAGATTGGATTGAATAAACGAGTACACAAGTGTCACGATTGTATCGTTCCTCCAAGAATCGAAGAGTGGAATACTCTCGTTACAAGTATCTCACAAAAGTGGATAATACTGAAAATTCACTAGAAAGACTAAAATACTCGAGCTATGGCATATTTTGAGAGAGAGAGAGAGAGAGGTGTGTAAAATGGATGGAAATGGCCTCTATTTATAGTGTTGTATGGGGTCAAATGTGCGCCACACTTCTCCTCAAGTGCGTCGCACTTTGGAGATGCGAATGTGCTCAGCACTTATGACTTTGTGTGCCGCACTTCTGGGCGATTTCAGAAGCTTCTTTTAATATCTTTGTCTTTATTGCATATTGAGGCCCCTTCTTTGTATATCTTCACTTTGCTCCTTCATACTTTACATATTCATATAAAACACAATATATTAAGTATCGGAGGCTCTTATTTATACTACAAAGTGGCATTATAATAATAGGTTGAATATGTATAATTTGGCCGTTATCAAATTCCTCCACACTTAGCTATTGCTTGCCCTCAAGCAATCAAAGCGAGAAAACAATTTTAATTTTAAAAATGCTTTTAAGTTTTGTGAAGTATGATAGGAAAATGATTTAATTTTTATGAATAGCAAAAGGCAATTAAAAAATAACTTAAGCACCTCACATAGATAGTGTTTGGATTCTAAGTTCACACAAGTGTCACTCACAAAAATGGTCAATGTAAGGAAACACTCAATTAGCTCGGTCAAAAATAGATAGCTACCATAGGGTTTGTACAAGACACATAAACATAACCGTAGCGGCGTGAGCACTAGATAAATTTTTCAAAGAAGCAAAACGTGATAAATGATGTGGATGTAGGATCAAAAAGTATATGCCTTTGTCAAAGTTATAGAACAAATTATACTAGAATACTTGACTATTTTTTCTTTCTTTTTCATACATATTTTTTTTTAAATTTTTTTATTTTTTTTAAAAAACATCATAAACTTTATAACTTGACAAGTGGTTAGGCATAACATATAAGGATATTGGCACAATGGATAATATAACATATGAGTATGAGTGCCACATATTTTAGTAAGCCAGTCTAGCTTAACTAAAATGATATAAGGGTGATTTTATTTTGCTTACTTTCGAAAATAAATTAAACTCACTGCGGTTTAGTAAATGATGATCAAGCACAAATTCTGAAGCATACTAGATTATCGGCCTTCACAAAAAATAGAGAAATATAAGGCTAAGTTTTTCTCACGTATTTGGGAAGTGGATTTTTTTGCTAAATTATAATGTCAAACAATGAGATTTTTGCTTTGCTAAAAACTTATTTATTTAAAACATATATTTTTATTGTTTTTCAAAAAGTTTTTCATGTAGAGAAATTTTATTGTATTTTTTTATTATTTCATTTTTTCTATTTGTCACCCCCTCCAAACTTAAGTGGAACATCGTCGTCGAGGTAATAACTGAAAAAAATATTAAAAATAGGAAAAATGCAAAGGGAAACGAGAACTTCCCGGGGCGTAGTAGAAAATTGCGGGACTTCGAGGGATGAATTCAGCTAGAGCTCCAATTTGCTATTTTCCTGCATGCTATAAAACAAAACAAAACACATGCAATATATACAAGGACGGTTTTATTTATTTACAGGTCCTCCTCAACACTTAAGTTGAAAGGTGGGGATAAAATACAGATTTCCTTCCGAATAGCGTTAAGTTTAGAGTCTTCAGCCAGACTCAGCTACTCGGATCTATTTTAAGAAGAAAGGAATTTCTTCTCCTTCGATTTCGTTACATTGTTCTTCTTTATCATAGAGCTTAATTCTATGTCCATTGACTATAAAGGTGGTATTTTTTAGACCGTGTAATTCAACATATCCGGATGGATATTGGTGTTTCACTAGATAAGGTCCAGTGCATCTCGAAGTAAGCTTAGGTTGCTTGAATTTATATTTTGAGATAAAGAGAAGTACTTTGTCTCCTTTTTTGAATTCTTTTCTTTGTCGTAATTTACGATCATGCCAAACTTTGGTTCGTTCTTTATATAATCTTGAACTTTTATAAGCGTGATGTAGAAATTCATTTAACTCGTGAAGTTGAAAGTTACATTTCTCACCGGCTACAATAAGATTTGGGTTGCATTTTTTAAGTGCCTAATATGCACGGTGTTCGATTTCTATAGGCAGTTGGCATGTCTTTCCATATAACAGTTTGTACGGTGTGGTTCCAGTTGGTGTTTTGAATGTGGTACGAAAGGCCCATAGAGCATCTTCTAATTTTTTTAAACCAACAAGCAGGGTTGTTCTGAACGGTCTTTTCAAGTATACGTTTGAGAGCTCTATTAGTGTTTTCAACTTGGCCACTCGTTTAAGGGTGGTAAGATGTAGAAAATTGATGGTTCACTCAATATCTTTTCATAACTTTTTCCATGAGTTTGTTACAGAAATAAGTTCCTCTATCGCTTATTAGTGCTTTTGGCATTCCAAAACGACAGAACAATTTCTTTAAGAATATGATAACAACTCTGGCATCGTTTGTTTATAAAGCTTGAGCTTCGGTCCATTTCGATACATAGTCGACGACGACTAAAATATATTCACATTTATAAGATTTAGGAAATGGTCCCATGAAGTCGATACCCCACACGTCAAAGATTTAGTAGAATTTGATGTTATTTAGAGGCATTTCATCTCTTTTAGAAATATTTCTAGTGCTTTGACATGCTTCGCATAGTCGTACTAAGGTATGAGCTTCACACATAATAGTTGGCCAATAAAAGCCAGTGTCGAACACTTCTTTAGCGGTGGTGTTCGCGGCGTAATGTCCTCCGGTCGGTCCGTAGTGACATTCATTGAGAATTTTTTGAGATTCTAATTCGGAAATACAATGTCGGATTATTCCATCAGGACAGATTCTAAATAAGTAAGTATCGTCCCAAAAGTATTTTTTTAGTTCAGAGAAAAATCTTTTCTTTTGTTGGTGCGTCATTCCCTTTCGTAAAATACCTACAGCCAAATAGTTTGCAAAGTCTGCGAACCATGGTGTTTTGTCAGTACTTACTTGCATTATATGTTCATCGAGAAATCATCGATTTCATCATCGTTAGAATCATCATTCACTACGCGAGATAAATGATCGGCAACAACATTTTCAGCTCCTTTTTTATCTTTAATTTCCAAATCAAATTCTTGTAAAAGCAATATCCATCGTATTAGACGAGGTTTGGTGTCTTGCTTTTTGAACAAGTATTTCAAAGTTGAATGATGGGTGTAAACTATCGTTTTTGACAACACGAGGTAGGAATGAAATTTTTCAAACACGTAAATTACAGCCATGAGTTCTTTCTCCGTAATTGTATAATTTTGTTGGGCTGCCTTAAGAGTTCTACTAGAAAAATAGATGGGATGAAATTGTTTACCATATTTTTGTCCAAGGACGGCTCCAAGGGCATGTTCACTAGCATCGCACATAAGCACAAATGGAAGGTTCCAATTAGGGCTTGTAATAATGGGTGTGCATGTAAGTTTTTCTTTAAGTATTTTGAATGCTGAGTAACATTCGTCAGTAAATTCGAACGTTCTTTCTTTTTCTAGAAGTTGGGTTAAAGGTCTTGCGATTTTCGCAAAGTCTTTGATAAATCGTCGGTAAAAACCGGCATGACCTAAGAAACTTCTAATGCGTCTAACATTAGTAGGTGGTGGGAGTTTTGTGATTACGTCTATTTTTGCTTTGTCAACTTCAAGGCCAGCTCCAGACACTTTGTGTCCAAGCACAATTCCTTCTTTAACCATAAAGTGACATTTTTCCCAGTTTAGCACAAGATTTACTTCTTCGCATCGTGCTAACATTTTATCGAGATTGTTTAGACATGTGCCGAAAGAATTTTCAAAGACGGAAATCATCCATGAAGACTTCGACAGATTCTTCAATCATATCGTGAAAGATTTCAATCATACACCTCTGAAACGTAGCAGGTGCATTGCATAGGCCAAAAGGCATGCGCCTATAAGCGTAAGTTCCAAATGGACAAGTAAATGTAGTCTTCTCTTGATCCATTGGGTCGACTGGGATTTGAAAGTATCCAGAAAAACCATCGAGGAAACAAAAGTATTCATTTCCTGCGAGTCATTCTATAATTTGATCCATAAAGGGTAAAGGGAACTGGTCTTTTGCGGTTGCATCATTTAGTTTTCGATAATCAATACAAACTCGCCATCTGGTGATGGTTCGTGTTGGTACTAATTCATTGTTTTTGTTGGTTACTACAGTGATACCTCCTTTTTTAGGTACAATGAATAGGACTAACCCATGGGCTATCGGCGATTGGGTAGATTATTCCAGAGTATAAGAGTTTAAGGATTTCTTTTTTAACAACATCCTTCATGTTAGGATTTAATCTTCGTTGCTTTTCAACAATTGGTTTCTTGTTATCCAAAAGTTGGATTTTGTGTTTACAAAACGATGGACATATGCCAGGAATGTCAGAAGTTTTCCAAGCAAAGGCTTGTTTGTGCTTCTTGAGAATGTCAATTAGATCGTCTTTGTGTTCTTTCGAAAGTTGGGATGAATTAATTACGGGGAGTAATTTTTCTTCCTGAAGAAACGCATATTCCAGATGTTCAGGAAGAGGTTTAAGTTCTAAATATGTAGGAGGTTGTTCAACAGATTTCTTAACTTTGAAATCGGTTTCGAAAGTTATAGTTTCAAATGGGGCTTCGATTTCTTCTTCGATTTTTATGATTGGTTCATCATCGGTATGGTCGGCTATGAAGGCATCAAATTTAGCAAAAAGATCTTCTTCGATAATAGTTCCTTCGAGACAATGCAAAATTTCGCACCCTTCGTCAAGAAGATCGTCAAAATCGGCTTCAACGATTTCCTCAACGACATCGATACTAAAACAAGTATCGTCATTAGAGTACGAGTATTTCATAGCTTCGTCGATAGAGAAAGAAATTCTATCTTCTCCAACTCCAAGGTTGAGTTGTTTTTGCTTTACTTTAATTATAGCATCAGCTGTGTGTAGGAAAGGTCTACCAAGGATAAGGGGTACCTAGCTATCTTCTTCCATTTCTATGATTACAAAGTCAACAGGAAAAACAAATTTTCCGACTTCTATGAGCATGTTCTTAGCTATCCCCATTGGGTATTGGAAAGAACGGTCCGCGAGTCGAACTTTCATTTTTGTGTGTTTTAAAACGTTTTTAGAGAGTTTAGCATACAAAGAGTATGGCATGAGGTTGATACTTGCGCCAAGATCGGCCAAGGCGTTGCAAGAGTATGAGTGAGGAAAAGTACATGGGATTAGGAAACTTCCAAGATCTCCCAGTTTTTGTGGTACTTTGTTTTGGATAATGGCAGAACATTCATCGTTTAGAAAAGTTGAAGAGACTTCTTCAAACTTATGCTTGCTCTTGATAAGTTCTTTGATAAATTTGCAATAATTTGGCATTCCTGCCAGAACATCGACTAAAGGCATGTTAATTCTAACTTCTTGTATTATGTCAAGGAATTTACCATACTTAGCTTACATATTTTGCTTGCGTAAGCGTTGTGGATATGGTACTTTTGGTTTATATGGTTTAGGTGTTGGGTTTTCAGTTGGTTTGGTATGGGTTGGTTGGGCTTCATCCTCGTTATCACTATCGAATGGAATTTCGATTGGTGTATCTTGAGTAGGTTTGGTAGGTGATTTGTAAGATAAACCGCTCCGCGTGAATACGGCATTCTCTTGCTCGTTACGAGCTTCTGGGGTTGATATTTGTTGTTGTTCTTGGGATTTGGGTTGGTATTACTTGGTAAAGAACCAAAAGCGCATTCGATTGTTTATCGGCCAAACGATCAAATTTAGCTTCAAGGTTTTGAATGGAAGCTTGGTGGTTTTTTGTTGCGGTTTCGAACTTGGTTTTGAAGTCATTGAATGTTTCTCGAAAAAAATGTTGGTTTTTCTTTGAGATTCTATAAGGTTGTCGATTTTGCTTTCGAGGTTGCTTTTGTCTTCGGTTTGAGTGGGTTTCTTGTCGTCTCGATCATAACTTGGTTTATCATTTGATCTCTAATTATTGCGGTCGCGATTACGATAATCGTTATAAAATCTAGTTCCACGAAAGGTATTCATAAAGTTGGCTTCTTCTTCCTTCGTCATGGGTGTGTCATCGTCATCACATTCACTAGAAGGATGGTTTCCTCCACAGTGTTTGCAGGTTTTGTGTTTAATCTCTTCAATCTTAAGAGACATGGCATCCATTCGAGCCATAATTTTCTCGGTGTCGGTTGGGTTGTTGCTTCCTTCGACAAAAGCTACGGTTTTTCGTGAATTTTTGATTTTGTGATTTTGGACAAATCAAGCTTAAGTAGGACTTTGTCATCCAATAATTGGTAAGCTTGGTTGGTTTTGTAAAGGAATTTTATGCCCACTGCGGCGTTCAATGCATCTTGGGTAAAATCGTCAAGACCATGAAAGAAAATTTTGATTATTCCTTCCTTCTTAAGTCCATGACCATGGCAATTTCTGAGTAGTTCTTTTATTCTTAACCATGCATCAGTGAGAGTTTCTCGTTCTTGTTGAGAAAAGCTTCGGATTTCTCCAAGGAGTTTTTCAAATAGGGCAGGAGGAAAGAATCGGCTAAAGAAAGCAGTTCTTAGACCATCCCATGTTCTAATGGTTCCTTCGTTAAGTTCATCGAGCCATGACTTGGCTTCTCCAGTCAGATATGATGGAAAGATAATGAGTTGGATAGCTCCGGCTTGTCCTTCTCCATAGTTGAACATTTTACAAATTCCGCTGAATTCGTGGATGTGTTTGTGAGGATCGGTTTTGATTCGTCCATCAAATTGGTTATTTTTGACAAGGGTTAAGTGGTTCCCTTTGATTGCAAAATCGTTTGCAATTTCAGGTAAAACGATTGTAGAGCCAGGAGTTGGTACAACAACTCTATCAGCTGACAACATAGGTTCATCATCAGTGTCTGACATTGGATCGTAACGGTTGATGAGTTTGGTGAGAAATAGGATTTGTGAAAGATCGTCAAAAGGTTGGTTAATTATGCGAGCTTGAGTTTGTTCGTGTCTCCTAGATAAAGGTACACGGCGATGGAGTCTACGTAACCTTCGGTTAAGGGTACGTTCAGGTTCAGGTAACGGTGATGTTGGTGGTCTTCCGGATGAACGGGTGTGCATCCAATAAGGTTTTTGGTGTTTTGAATAGAATTGTGCGGTACACTTTTGGTTTTGTGCGGCGCACTTGGGTTTGCTACAGGAAGTGCGGCGCACTTTTTGGTTTGTGTGGCGTACTTTCTGTACTGCAGAAAAAATTTTTGGTTTAAAATGAGTAGCAATGATTCAATTTCTTCAAGGATTATACTAATTTGGTTACAAAACAGGATTATAAGTCCCCGGCAGTAGCGCCAAAAACTTGATGTTCGTTTGCAAGTCTTAAATTTATATTACAAGGTTTAGAAAAAACAAGGGAGTAGAAGACAAACATGGGCAAGTATACCCTTTCGTTCGTAATATATCTTTGTAGTGGTAAGCCAAGATAATTCGTTGAGACTTAGTTTCATTTTGGTAATCAAGATAACAATTGAAGAAATAAATGTTTGAAGTAATATCAATAATAACAAATATGACTAATATGGGATAGGTCGTATAAGTTCGTGATGATGATAATAATGATCGAGATATGTTTGTGTAGGTAAAGTGTGATAATCCTTTTTCGTCAAAATGGCGTTTACACAATTGACCTGGGTTGATTCAAGACTTATGTTTATTTAAGCGATTAAGCTCAAAAAAAGTTGCCAACAAGTTCAATATTTTATCAAGTTTGTAAGCGGATTTCTCCAACAAAGATTCATGACCATAGACAAGTTCTAGAAAACTTATTATAACAATTTGCATTTCTCAATGCCAAACTATCGTAACAAATCAACTTAGATAAAATATGGTTTATAGAACTAGGAGGTAAAATGGTTCTACAACATTAGCTTGAAATCATTTATAAAGGATCATTTCATAGCATCATCACTAATTATATTCACATACCCATATAGTCACAAATAGCTTAGCCTAACATAGTAATCAAAGTAACAATTGGAAAAGAGTAAGAGAACATCATACTTAGATTGGATTGAATAAACGAGTACACAAGTGTCACGATTGTATCGTTCCTCCAAGAATCGAAGAGTGGAATACTCTCGTTACCAGTATCTCCCAAAAGTGGATAATACTGAAAATTCACTAGAAAGACTAAAATACTCGAGCTATGGATTATTGAGAGAGAGAGGTGTGTGTAAAATGGATGGAAATGGCCTCTATTTATAGTGCAGTCTGGGGTCAAATGTGCACTGCACTTCTCCTCAAGTGCGCCGCACTTTGGAGATGCGAATGTGCGTCGCACTTATAACTTTGTGTGCCGCACTTCTGGGCGATTTCAGAAGCTTCTTTTAATAAATTTGTCTTTATTGCATATTGAGGCCCCTTCATATCTTCACTTTTGTGAGACCCCCAAAATCAGGTATGGAACAACTAGGCATCAAGGGGGCGCCACGTTATGGTACAAGAAACAATGAAATGTTGTTGACATAAAGTTGCCGTAATAAAAATTTATACATTAAATCATAAAGAATCAGAGTTTTTAAACAAAGGTCCCAGAGTTTTATAAGCGGAAATCTATAATTAAATTATTGTTTTGTAACTTATACTTACCAAGAATACATGATAAACTTCTGCAATTTTTAGATAAAACCAAAATTTAAATATACACAGAAATCTCCAAGCTGCGAAAATATCCTGCGGGCTCCCATCCAAGCAAAGCTAAGAAATAATACCTGAGATTAAACATGTAAATTCGTCAACATAAAGTTGAGTGATATTCATAGGTTTGGCAGTAAAGGTGTGGAACACAAGCATTCTTTTGTAAAACAAGTAAATAGAGAAAATGGTTATGATCATTAACCATAGTCTGAAACCAATATTATTGCTGTTTAGTTCATGAACCAAAGCTTAACTCAAAGTAAGTTCCTCTAGGGAGTATTCAGCCTAAATACTCAAGTATAAACAAATGTAAGTGCGTCAAGGTAATCGGGACGGGGATTGTCAATCCCGATGGATCCACCCACAACATTTGCGCTTAGCGCAAAGCATACATGACAATTAACGGTTCATGATCAAGAGAGGAAACTTAAGGCTATTAACTATAAGCAATAATATCAATGAAAACTGTTGGAAAGCATACAAGTCTGAATAGCATACAAGTTCTGAATAGCATACAGTTTTTAAATGGATGTGTTCCACCATGTAAAATCTCACCCCGCGTTTAGAAACAATTTACAAGTAGTAAAAGGGGCTATGAACTCACCTTAGGTAGTCGGGTTTGTAGAAGAAACAAGAAAACGCGAAACGGCACCAAAACTAACCCGAACCTAAGTAATGAAATATTTATGAGTATAATACTCTAACTATAGTAAAATGAAGATTCATTTTAAGAAGGAATGATCATGGATTAAAAGTTTTAGAAATCTTGTAAAATTTTAAGTTTATAAGAAAAAGTGAACCATGGTAGGTGTATGAGTTGTACATTGCACTACTAGCTAAACCACTTAGGTAAACTAAATTCTTCACTTGCCTACTGTATAAAATGTGATATAAGGTTATTCGTAAGATTTTAGTACTCTTATTATGCTAAACATAAAAGTTTTGGACCAAAATCATGCTTAAAATATAAGACTAGAATGAAATTTAGTAATGTCCTGCACTAAACAATGCACTATTGAAACCCTATGATAGCTACAGACTTGAAACTTTTTGCATTAGAAAGATGTTTTCTTTACCTTTTCAAAATGGGCAAATTTGACTTATAAGAGTTTACTAATCAATGGGAATTTCACTTTTAATGTCTGAGTAAGTTTTAGAAATGATCTACACTAAACAGTGCATAACTGAAATTCTATAGTTACAGGTTTGAACTTTTTGCATTATAAAGATATTTTCTTTACCTTTTCAAAATGGGCAAATTTGACTTATAAGAGTTTACCAATCAATAGGGATTTCACTTTTAATGTCTGAGTAAGTTTTAGAAATGATCTGCACTAAACAGTGCATAACTGTAATTCTATAATAGCTACAGGTTTGCAACATTTTGCATCAGAAAGTTATTTTCTTTACCTTTTCAAAATGGGCAAATTTGACTTATAAGCATTTACCAATCAACGGGAATTTTACTTTTAGTGACCGACTACAAATTTTAAAAATGGAAATTTACACGATACATTCAAACATGTCGTTTTAGTCAAAAATCACGAATCGAAAAAGCTTTTTGGAGATTCCAAGGACTAGAGGTTTAAATATAGTGACCTACTGTAACTAAATATAAAATCACCAATAAAAATATTTTAACTCAAGACCCACTACACATTTTTTACCCGTTACCCGGTTTTGACCAATTTTAATAAAACGAACGTAACTTTTGCATCCGGGCACCTCCATTGCCTACGCAACTCTCCAAAATCAGTATAAACCTAAGGAATCTATTTTTGAACCCAAAATACAACTTAGAACTGTAGAAAATTTTCCATGACCTGCTTTACATCAGCCAACAATTTCCATCAATTCTAACACCTAAATTTGATCCAAATCACCCCAAAGTCATTCTAAATCTATTACAAAGCCTACCACTTGATCATACACTCAAACCATATTCATTTTAAGGAGAAAATCAGTAGGTAACTCGTATGTACCTAATTTAATGATCAATCCATTTTAACTAATAAAAATCACAATTTAGTATATAATAGAAATACATAATCAAAGAGGGTTTTTTTACATACCTTTATATAAGTAAATTTATGACTAGTAATTATGGGATTTGTAGCTTAATCCTTTCCCTCCAAGTAAAAGTATCTAAACAGCCCCAAGTTATGATCAAACCCTAAAAATTATCAAAAATTAACAATGTAAAATCATGTGGGTTACTCCAAAATACACTAATTCATACATAAACATAATCATTTCTTATAATCAAATTATGAGATTTTAAAAATGATCTTGCATGTCAAAATAAATGATGAGGATGTGTTTAGGAAGGATTAAACTTACTAAAAACCAAGATAATTTGGCTAGAACAAACTTTGATCATGGTGTTCTTGTGGTTAATAAAAATCAGCCCAAAGAGAGAAAAAAATTGTGTTTGATCTTTTTTTTTACAAATGAATGTGTTTGTGGTTTTTATAGTGTAAAGTTTCAGCACTTAACCTTTTGGCCCTTCCTTTATATAAATGTTTTTAAAAATAGAATAAAACTAATAAACTTATTTACATTTTATAAAAACTTTACAAAATGGTTTATTAGATTGGACATAAACCCGAAAAATCAATTTTTGATATAATTTAAATTTACGAAAAAGTATTTAGGGCTAGTTTGGATCATAACTCGGCTAAATAAGGTACTAGTATATATAAAAATGTATTACTTATATACAATGTATAATACATCGTGGGGAAACACGAAATTTAAAAATCTCTAGATTTACGTATTTTTTTAAAGTAACAAAAAAAACAAGTAACATATTGTAAAAAAATCGAGAAGGACGAATAAAATAATAAGTAAATTACCGGGAAAAATACGAGTTCTCACAGTCGACCCCCCTAAAGGAACTCTGGTCCCTCAGAGTTCAACTGGAGACTGAAGCAAACGCGAACAAGTTGGGATACTTAGCTTTGAATTGGTCTTCTCTTTCTCATGTAAATTCTACGCTTCGACAAGTAAAATAGTTCAAAATAATTATTTTGATCGGCTTAGGAGCTTTTTAATGACTGCATGAATTTATTGTTATGATCAGAGAAATTTAAATTTCCAAATAATTTAGAAGCATTGATAGAAATATAAATTACATAGGTAATGTCATTAACTTGAAAGTAAAATATGATATAATCAAAGAGTTTAAAAGATAAGGTTTGACGTCCTTTTAAACACTAGTTATAAGTATACAAAGGAGGATGTATAGATCCGACATTTAACTTGAAATGAGTATTTTGGCAAATTAAACACTTGGTAAAATGTGTAATATTTTCTTAGAAATACATAATAATCTATAGAATTCCATAAAGGCGTTTAATGCATCAAAAGGTAAATATGAGACATATCCGAGTTTTCAAAATGTGACAAGATAGCAACCAATATGAAGCAAATAATAGTCAACAACTAGTATACAAGCAATGGCCGGAGGGAATAAAACGTAATTGGTAAAAAAAGTTATTAACGAACATGATTGAATAGATGCATGGATGATAAGGAAAATAAGAAACAAAGAATTAAGCATGATTAATTCATGAGTGTGGTTGGCGTCACCAACAATAGCTTGTTAAGTCCTCGGTGGTCGATACACGATCGAGAGAGAAAAGCCACACAATAAATTTTCGAATCACAGAAAAATCTTAAGAAGTTACTTGAGAGAAATTCCATTAAGATGAACAACATTAGCAATGAAAGGCGAAATCAACACATGATTTACCCGAATGATATTCAAGACGATAGATTCTAACACACATCATGACAAGTACACAAAATCATGGTTCACTCCTAATCATAAATCACTATTCGCGTCCGGAGATGTTTCGAAAGTCTACCAAAATAGATAGAGAAGGTCGATCGATGTAGAAGCATAACAACGTTGAAACTTTCAAGTCTGGTATCAATGGTAAGAAATTAGACGAGTGGTATCGAGAATTATATCACGAAGGAAGATGAGGTAAGAAGTAAAACAAAGATCGTTGAGTAATGAAATATGTGCTTGCAGGCATGTAATTCGTTCAAGAAGAGATAAAGAAACATATGCATATATCATGAACGGGTGCTACTCGTAAAAAATATAAAAGTTTTCAAAACTTCGTTTTATCTAGCTTTTTCCGAAACACAAGTAAAAAGTTGGTTCTTAGACAAAAATTTTTTAAGGTGACTACTATTCGGCCTCGCATGGCTCCTTCCAAATTACGCATAGGTGATCAAGCCATGCATAATTTAGGACTAGCAATGCGATGCAGAGTTTCGTCAAACCAGCATTACATGTCATATATTTAAAATATATATATGATACCAAAAATAGATATCAGAATAATTTATGAAACTTTTCGCAAGTAAGTAATTCGCTTGATACTTAAATCAACACCTTTAATGTTGCATGAATTCTTTTATAAGATCAAGGTAAAATAATTTGTGAAAATACCTCGTAAAACAATATTACTTAACGCTATAAAGTAACATTCAAGTATTTTATAAAGTCAAAGTAGAACGATTTGTAAAATGATTTGTAAAATGATTTGCAAACAATAAGAGTTTGAGTTTATATGGTGACATTATAGCAATGCATAAATAGCAAGTGGGTTACACGAGGGTAGTAAAGAGTAGTTCATAAGACCATCGATGAAATGGTTACAAGGTGATAAGGTTTCAAAAGGTTTAGCCAGAATCGTCATGAGACACGTGTCAAAAATTATAACGAAAGATGTGAAAATGAGAACTTCAAATCTCGACCCAAACTAGTGTTACGATGGAAGAAACGAAAGATGAAATATAATGAAAAAAATAAGTCATGTATAAAATAAAGATAAAAGGAAATTCATATGCGTTCACATCGTAAACTAATTGGCATAAAAATGCACAACTTTTTTGACAAAACTGTAGCTCACTATCGGTTTTATCCAAACATTCGGTTTCAAAAGTTCATGATATATGTATGTATTTCTCGTACCCAAAGTTACTATTTTTAAACGTCTTCAAACGTAACTAATGTTTGTTAGTTGTAAACTATCATTTGTAAATTTCTACAAGCACAAACGAACTCAAAAACGCCTAAAACCCATATTTCAAAATTTCTATCAGCTTTGACTTTTTAGTCAACTTTGACTTTTAAGTCTGACCCGATCAATTAACCCGTTAAATGACATTTTCAAGATTCGGAGTCTAAAGTAATTTTGTGCAAAACAATGTTTCGAAAAACTTTCTAGTTTTACTCAAGATCTGAAACCTAACGTAAAATAACCAAAATACCCCTGCATGTTCTGCGCAGGTTTGTATATATTATCTTAAAACGCAGGTTTTTATTTTTTTTTAAGTTTGACCCGTTTATACTAGTTTTTGGACTTGGTTACCTATGCAGTATAGGTAAAACGGCATTTTAAACAACTTTTTAGTTTTACTCGAGACTTGAAACGGACCAGAAGTAGGCGAAAGCGCATTCGCATCGCATCTGTCAACAAAATGATATTTTTTTAGAAAACGCAGACTTTATTAGATAAAAGACCCATAAATATTCAGTTCCGAAACTAGTTCCCTTGCAGTAGACGTAAAACGACATTTTTGAGACAACTTTCGTGTTTAGGCTGAAGGTCGAAAAGGACCAGAAATGACGATTTTACCCCTTGCAGTTCTACATCAACGGAAATTTTCCATATATGCAGAAAATAAGTTCTTAAATTTTACAAATTTCAAATGAGCGTAACTCGCTCGTTTTTTTTAAGAGTTACAGGTCGAACTTTATATCTAAACGACCATCTCAACATGTAGAAACATATTTTTACGTCTAAAGTTTATAAAAATATTTTCATGACACCGTTAAATTACCTGTAAAGTTTCTGCACATAGTATATTTTTCGACACCTCGAAACTTAATTAAAATTCATAACAATCCGGAATTTATGTACATATATGACTTGTGGATTTCATGAAAACGAAAGATAATAGATTGTATAATTAAGCATATAAAGAAAACATATTATAAAAATGGGTTAAGAATACCAACGGTAATCTAAGAAAACAAAAACGGTGTATGACATCCGTGTCTTAGATTTCAAGATGCAATGTAGGAAGGCATCTTGGTAGTGTGATTTTCCAAAAACACAAAACATACCGAGAAAGAAATGAAACATTAACGTGTTGCACTCCCGGAGAAAGGAGGTTTAATGAAAGGGGAGGATACAAGTTTATAGAAATAGAATCATATTCTAAACAATCTCCACATATTAGAGGATATGAATTACAAGATAATGATGGTGTTTCCAAGGTACAAACGAACGTTGTAAATCAAAGTCGAAACGTAGAATGGTCAATGAAATATTTAATCAATATACGAGTGTCGTGTAAAACGATGACGTAAAGGTCAATCAAGGTTACGAAAACCTACGCTATTATTCCACACGGATTCAGGGAATGCTTCGAGATGTGTGACTCACACGATGTCCTTTAGTCTTTTTCGGAGACAAATTGGGCTACACAATGGTCTATAGACTATTTTTCAAGACATCCAATCACAAATGGTTGGAAAGCAATTTGGATATTTAAATAGTTATCTTAAAGAGGTTTAACAATGGAAATATTGCACAAGGTAGTAGAATGAAAATCGGAAGTTTCATTAAAAGAAACACTTCTTAATCCTCAAACAATGGTATCGCGAGAGTATGCACAACATATAAAAGAATGAGTCGAGAAAAACAGGCGGTTCAAAACGAACGAATATATGAGTTCAGTTGTATCACGCGTAAATGAAATAACAATAGTACTCAGAAAAGTGATTATGAAAATTCAGAAGCATACTCGCTCCGAATTTAAGTATGTAACGTCATAGCAAATTAAAATCATGGTAACAAGATCAAGTTTACATGAACAAGAATTCAAGAAATACCGTAAGGGAAGATGTAATCACAACAATATCCAATGATATGAAACACATGGGATTTGGAAAGATATAGTAATTATCGTCATTAGGGCAATGTAATATTTCAAAATGTAATCAAGAGATGAAATACTAAAACGATAATTAAAAGTAAATAATAAGGATTAGAGAGTTACCCGCGCAGATATCGAACAGTAATGGCAGATTCTGTGTTGACACTTAGAAACATGAAATATTTAAGCTTTTCGGTTATAGACTAAGTTTTGAAAAAAAACGACCCAGTTCCCTATGACCATCGCTCTGATACCAATCTGTGAGACCCCCAAAATCAGGTATGGAACAACTAGGCATCAAGGGGGCGCCACGTTATGGTACAAGAAACAATGAAATGTTGTTGACATAAAGTTGACGTAATAAAAATTTATACATTAAATCATAAAGAATCAGAGTTTTTAAACAAAGGTCCCAGAGTTTTATAAGCGGAAATCAATAATTTAATTATTGTTTTGTAACTTATAGTTACCAAGAATACATGATAAACTTCTGACAGTTTTTTGATAAAACCAAAGTTTAAATATACACAGAAATCTCCAAGCTGCGAAAATATCATGCGGGCTCCCATCCAAGCAAAGCTAAGAAATAATACCTGAGATTAAACATGTAAATTCGTCAACATAAATTTGAGTGATATTCATAGGTTTAGCAGTAAAGGTGTGAAACACAAGCATTCTTTTTGTAAAACAAGTAAATAGAAAAAATGGTTATGATCATTAACAATAGTCTGAAACCAATATTATTGCTGTTTAGTTCATGAACCGAAGCTTAACTCAAAGTAAGTTCCTCTATGGAGTATTCAGCCTAAATACTCAAGTATAAACAAATGTAAGTGCGTCAAGGTAATCGGGACGGGGATTGTCAATCCCGAGGGATCCACCCACAACATTCGCGCTTAGCGCAAAGCATACATGACAATTAACGGTTCATGATCAAGAGAGGAAACTTAAGGCTATTAACTATAAGCAATAATATCAATGAAAATTGTTGGAAAGCATACAAGTCTGAATAGCATACAAGTTCTGAATAGCATAGAGTTTTTAAATGGATGTGTTCCACCATGTAAAATCTCACCCCGCGTTTAGAAACAATGTACAAGTAGTAAAAGGGGCTATGAACTCACCTTAGGTAGTCGGGTTTGTAGAAGAAACAAGAAAACGCGAAACGGCACCAAAATTAACCCGAACCTAAGTAATGAAATATTTATGAGTATAATACTCTAACTATAGTGAAATGAAGATTCATTTTAAAAAGGAATGATCATGGATTAAAAGTTTTTTAGAAATCTTGTAAAATTTTAAGTTTATAAGAAAAAGTGAACCATGGTAGGTGTATGAGTTGTACATTGCACTACTAGCTAAACCACTTAGGTAAACTAAATTCTTCACTTGCCTACTGTATAAAATGTGATATAAGGTTATTCGTAAGATTTTAGTACTCTTATTATGCTAAACATAAAAGTTTTGGACCAAAATCATGCTTAAAATATAAGACTAGAATGAAATTTAGTAATGTCCTGCACTAAACAATGCACTACTGAAACTCTATGATAGCTACAGACTTGAAACTTTTTGCATTAGAAAGATATTTTCTTTACCTTTTCAAAATGGGCAAATTTGACTTATAAGAGTTTACCAGTCAAAAAGAATTTCACTTTTAATGTCTGAGTAAGTTTTAGAAATGATCTGCACTAAACAGTGCATAACTGAAATTCTATAATAGCTACAGGTTTGAAACATTTTGTATTAGAAAGATATTTTCTTTACCTTTCCAAAATGGGCAAATTTGACTTATAAGAGTTTACCAATCAATGGGAATTTCACTTTCAATGTCTGAGTAAGTTTTAGAAATGATCTACACTAAACAGTGCATAACTGTAATTCTATAATAGCTACAGGTTTGCAAAATTTTGCATCAGAAAGATATTTTCTTTACCTTTTCAAAATGGATAAATTTGACTTATAAGCATTTACCAATCAACGGGAATTTTACTTTTAGTGACTGACTACAAATTTTAAAAATGGAAATTTACACGATACATTCAAACATGTCGTTTTTGTCAAAAATCACTAATCGAAAAAGCTTTTATGGAGATTCCAAGGACTAGAGGTTTAAAATATATTGACCTACTGTAACTAAATATAAAATCACCAATAAAAATATTTTAACTCAAGACCCACTACACATTTTTTACCCGTTACCCGGTTTTGACCAATTTTAATAAAACGAACGTAACTTTTGCATCCGGGCACCTCCATTGCCTAACCAACTCTCCAAAATCAGTAAAAACCTAAGGAATCTATTTTTGAACCCAAAATAAAACTTAGAACTGTAGAAAATTTGCCATGACCTGCTTTACATCAGCCAACAATTTCCATCAATTCTAACACCTAAATTTGATCCAAATCACCCCAAAATCATTCTAAATCTATGACAAAGCCTACCACTTGATCATACACTCAAACCATGTTCATTTTAAGGAGAAAATCAGTAGGTAACTCGTATGTACCTAATTTCATGATCAATCCATTTTAACTAATAAAAATCACAATTTAGTATATAATAGAAATACATAATCAAAGAGGGTTTTTTTTACATACCTTTATATAAGTAAATTTATGACTAGTAATTATGGGATTTGTAGCTTAATCCTTTCCCTCCAAGTAAAAGTATCAAAACAGCCCCAAGTTATGATCAAACCCTAAAAATTATCAAAAATTAACAATGTAAAATCATGTGGGTTACTCCAAAATACACTAATTCATACATAAACATAATCATTTCTTATAATCAAATTATGAGATTTTAAAAATGATCTTGCATGTAAAAATAAATGATGAGGATGTGTTTAGGAAGGATTAAACTTACTAAAAACTAAGATAATTTGGCTAGAACAAACTTTGATCATGGTGTTCTTGTGGTTAATAAAAATCAGCCCAAAGAGAGAAAAAAATTGTGTTTGATATTTTTTTTTACAAATGAATGTGTTTGTGGTTTTTATAGTGTAAAGTTTCAGCACTTAACCTTTTGGCCCTTCCTTTATATAAATGTTTTTAAAAATAGAATAAAACTAATAAACTTATTTACATTTTATAAAAACTTTACAAAATGGTTTATTAGATTGGACATAAACCCGAAAAATCAATTTTCGATATAATTTAAATTTACGAAAAAGTATTTAGGGCTAGTTTGGATCATAACTCGGCTAAAGTAGGTACTAGTATATATAAAAATGTATTACTTATATACAATGTATAATACATCGTGGGGAAACACGAAATTTAAAAATCTTTAGATTTACGTATTTTTTAAAGTAACAAAAAAAAACAAGTAACATATTGTAAAAAAATCGAGAAGGACGAATAAAATAATAAGTAAATTATCGGGAAAAATACGAGTTCTCACAACTTTTCTCCTTCATACTTTACATATGCATATAAAACACAATATATTAAGTATCGGAAGCTCTTATTTATACTACAAAGTGGCATTATAATAATAGGTTGAATATGTATAATTAGGTCGTTATCAGACTACGAGGAGACATTTTCTCCTGTAGCAGACTTAAGAGCTATTAGGATTCTCATAGCTATAGCTGCATACTATGACTATGAGATATGGCAATTGGATGTTAAAACTGCCTTCTTGAACGGTCGCTTAGATGAAGACATCTATATGCAGCAACCAGAAGGGTATGTTGATCCTGAGATTCCAAGATATGTGTGAAAACTTCAAAGGTCCATTTATGGTTTGAAGCAAGCATCACGTCAATGGAATAAAATATTTGATGAAGAAATAAAAAAGTTTGGATTTATTCAGAATCGTGATGAGCCATGTGTATATCGCAAAGCTAGTGGGAGTGATGTAGTATTCCTAGTCCTATAAGTTGATGACATATTAATCATGGGAAGGGACTTTCTAAGACTTAAAGCTGACAAGGATTATCTTGGTAAATGTTTTTCTATGAAGGATTTAGGAGAAGCTGCATACATTCTGGGAATTAAGATCTATCGGGATAGGAAAAGACGGTTAATTGGTCTATGTCAAGATGCTTATATATATAAGACTTTGAAGAAGTATAATATGCATAATTCCAAGAAAGGTTTTCAACCTATGAAAGTCAAGCATGATCTGAGTCATGAGATGATGCATAAACTCCTGAAAGGAGGCATACATGTAGAAGGTGCCTTATGCTTCGGCTGTAGGATCTACAATGTATGTTGTTAGATGCACAAGGCCTGATGTGGTGTTTGCTCAGAACTTGGTCAGTAGATACCAACAGAATCCATGGAAGCTCCACTGGACTGTTGTTAAACATACTCTAAAGTATTTGAGGAGTACGAAAGATATGTTTCTGGTATATGGTGGAAAACCAGAGACAGAACTGAATATTACAAGTATAACACCACAAATTACATTCTGCGGCGGAAATACACAATTGGGTGCTATTCTCAAACTTCATTTTACAATACTCTTTATATGACCTTACAACAGTATATTAGGGAATATAATAAGGAAATAATTTAAATCAATGTCTAAAACCTTCAATCCCAAGTAAAATCAGTTTAAAAATAGAGTAGCGTTCAAGTTCCCCAAGAATCTTAACAAATCGACAAACCTTTTACCAAAATACTGGACCATATACTATAAATTTATGACAATCGGGAAAGAAATCTGTTTTAGACCAAATTACTACAAAAGCAATCTCGCAATCCTTCTACAGCAAGCTCCGCAATTCAACAACTTCAAGTACCTGAAATACATGCTTAAAATCATCAACACAAAGGTTGAGCAAGTCTATAGGTTTAACAAAACACATTTGAACACATCGTAAAAATCATTCACAATTGTTTAATAGCATTGTGGCCATACAATCTATTAATCAGGCAATCCATCTTATAACGATAGCTAATGAATTGTATTAAGCTCATGACACCGAACCCTTAACTTAGTCACCCACGCCAAATGCCAGCATGACTATAAGAATTCCAGTGCCCCTACTAGGGTATCAATTGCAAGTATACCACATTCTCATTCTCGTAAAATTATCCTTCCCAGAGGTTACTCAGCGTAAAGCCCTGGTCTCAGATAGGGTCGTCAGCCCAATAGTACTATCATTAGAATAAGCGGCTATTCCCAACTCACAACATCAAGTCAGAAGATAGTTAACGACTCATGAATTTAGGGACTTTTGCAATTTAGGTACTTATACAATTCAAATCAACAAAGGCAACAAAGGCAACATTCGGGTTTAACAATTACTCATGACATGTGTTCATTTTACTTCAAATAGCATGTATCCCCCTCGGGGGTTTTAAAATCATTAAAACAAGTAGAAAGCAAGGCTATAGACTCACCTGAAGTATTAACAGTTGTATGACGACTTTCAACGATCGATGATGCTCGGCGAACACGAAATTCACAATCTATCAAAATAAAATGCGTGCCTTTAATAATACATCCAAGTAATATTTCATACTTAATAAAATGAAACAAATATTTCAAAGTGAAAACCAAACTCACACCATTCTCAATTTAATACATTCTTCTTATGTACACTTTTATATTTTTATTCTTTCAAAAACTGTCGATATATATATAAATCGTCCAAACTATTTTCCTTACTTAAACACGTCAATAGCTTACGATACTAATCAGTAACTTCACTTACTATATATAGAAAGACCTCCCAAAAGTTGGTTAAAAGATTTTACTATTAAAGTTCCCTGCCCGACTCATCTTCAAACTACAAAAACCGGACAGTTTTACGTCAACAACTCATATAGTCTTTTTAACTTATTTATTTGACTCCGTTTACAAAACCGACACTTATTTTTGAAAATAGACTCAACATCCTCATGTTTATCACTTTACATCAGTCCTTGACCCATTTTAAAATCCTTTTTATAGTCCCCGAGATTCGATCCAAATATCGACAACAATTATATATCGTGTCGATACTCGTCTCTCGGTACACGAATAATCAAACTATCATAACGTTTCGCTCGTTTGAAGCTAGAAGCTCTACTTTATACCAAATCGAAGCTTATGAAATCCTCTACACCAATATCTAATTAATTCATGTCATACGCAAACTTATATTTTTCAAAAATTATGTTTATCTGCTGGTCAAAATTACATCTTTAAAAATCACTCAAAACTATATTTTTATCCCATTTTAACATCATTTTTACCACTATAATCATCTAAATATTACTACTTTCAATCCTAACATACTATATCAACCTAGATGATCAAAGAAAATAAAAACCAACTCAAAATTTCAACATGCAACAACTTAAAATAATATATAACACCATAAACACCTATACACAACAATCAAACAAGATCAAAAGACATGATTTTTCATCAAAAATGGGTTTTTATAAAAAGTTCATGCATGAATAGATTTTCATACCAAAATATAGAGAATCAAAAGATAAAGATGGTTCTTTGATTAGTTTTTGTAGAATCAAACTAGATTTTTGATGATGATGATTTTTGTGTGGGGAGGGGGTGACGGAAACAAGAGGGAGAGGGTAGGGAAGAGAAATTTTTTGTGGTGAGTGGATTTTGGGTGTGTTTTGTGTGTTAAAATTTCCTTTTATATGGGAAAAGTTTAGGGTAGTTTTTACCAATTATGATTCTTGTGGACCAAAATGCAATTACTTGTTTAAAAAGTGCGAAATGACTATTAGTCACTTTTGAAAATATTTACGGGTCTTGGGTTTCATAAAAATACTTCTCAAAACTTAAAACGCACACCAAATATGATATTATATAGTCCCGGCACGACTTAGTACGAAATTAAAAATAAAAATTTCAAAATATTAAAATCGACATGTCTAAAATAAAACGTAACATTTCGGGCATCCGTTGATATCGTCATCACTAATAATCCTCGCAACTCGTCAAAAAATAAAAATATAACTTTCAACATTCATCCAAATCAAATCACCAATCGTTATGACAATCAGTCTCGTCAAAAATTTCAAAAATATACGTAAAAATATAATTAAATAATGACCACGGGTTTGGGGTTGTCACGTCCCACCCTCCTAAAATAGAGCGACGTCTCGGCTCTTAACCCACCTCACACTCGCACTTCCTCACTTCTAGAGTCAACGTGACCTCTTATTCTCAAGAGATACTCACATCTTTCACACCAGTTCAAGTTGATTCTTATGATATCACCATATCCACAAATATTACTATATTTCAACTTCCAAATTTCACCTTCCAATATGATAATATTCCTTCATCATTCATACCCCTTCTGCTTCACTTTCTCAGTTTCATTCCTGCTCGAATACTCTGATAACTTGACCCACGACTATGTAAGTTCTCGAATTAAGATGTGCAATTATCATCGCCTAAAGATTCCATCTTCACTAGGTTTCATTAGTCCTCATAGTGAATATTAAAGATATCATCATCCCAAGTTTCAAACACATCAACACAAATTCAATTGCCATCGTTCAAATTATCCTTTCACTCTGTCCGTTGCTTTCCGAAAATACGCAATGTTCTTTCTTGACTCAATTCTTCTCACTTTCTGTAAAGATCTCTAAAACTCAAAAGTCAATCTCAGTCTATGGGTTACATATATTATGTTCAAACCTTATCCAATGCTCATTCCTTCTTGCAGCGATTTCCAATCTTCAAAAAAAATACTGACACTATGTCCCAAGGTTACACTAAACTAAACACAATGAGATTATCAATAATTCTGACTAGTCACTTATATAATTTCCTTTGCTCATCTTCCACTTTCATTCATTCTAACAATCACTATACTGAATTACTGTACTTTCCATAGCACATCATTACATCTTCCTCATATCATATATTGTTTAGACAACTCCGTTAGTCTCATATATCCAAATCTGAAATGTATAATGGTAAGATCACTTCCTGATATCGTAATACATCTGATTCCAACCAGACTGTATCAATACTTCAACTTGTGAAATTCCTTCAATACTATATGCGACACTCTCAGCACTCTTAGAATAATTAAATTCTCTTTGATCTGAAAAATTCATTCACAACTGGTCCTTGCATTCTTAACAAAATCTCAGATCTAATGGAAGGAGAATTAGATAATTACGATAACCGTTTTTGTTCTACAAAAACATACATCTCAACTCTCTCATCTCTATTACCATTCTATTTCAAAATTTCCGACAATCTGCTGATCTTCTTTCTTTGGCATTCCTTTTTCATTAGTTTATCAATTCGATTCTAACTTTCTTTCCATTCCATCCATTCTGCTTGTTGTTACCAATATTCCAAAAATCTCAAGACTCAAGAGTTAATTCTCAATTACTTTAGAAATTTTACAAGCCCTTTTTCCTTCTCCTCCTTACTAAATACTCACTAGTTGATAGTGAAAGTATCTACACCCATCCTTCATAATCTGAAACACACTTCGTATTATAGAATTATAACATATCTCATCTATAATTTACTGATTATTATTTCCCGGTCATCATTAGGTAATCCTTAACTCCTTTCCTTTTCTGAAATTCTCCAATGGCATTTATAAGTAAGTCCTTATTTTCTTTATACTTGATTCCATACAAGTAATACTTCACAATCACAAAATAAATACCACATCGTCGAAACTCATGATTATATAAATCCCGTTATACTTCTTTATTCAAGTCAACACACTACTATTACTTCCCTTTCCATTTGATATTATCAAAATATCATCATCGCAGCTCTATAATTCCTTCAGATTCCTCCAATACTAACTATACAGCCACATAACTTCAATCTATCCTCAGCGTTCTTAAACAACTTCCTCAACTACAAAAATCAGATCTCAAAACTACAACTTAGATGCATGAGTGGATTTCACACATTCATTTTTTCTTTGTCAGCTTTATCAATGGTTCAACAATCAGTGAAAACCTTTCGATAAACCTCCGATAATACTTAGCTTACACAAAGGAATTGACAAGATTCAGTCGGTTTTGTCGGTATCGACAAAGCCTCAATCGTTTCAATCTAGTCAAGACTTTCACGATCACTTCAGCCATAGATCGTACATTCTAAAATGTCTATATTAACTCCAGCTAAAATTCATATCCAAAGAATTTTACACACCATTCCTCTTTCCCTAACAATTTTTCAATTGCTATTAAATACTTTCCTTTCCTTCCTTAATATCGATCAAACGAAACATCAATCATCAGTAATGGATACTGATTTCTGGTACTCAGTTTGTTCATCCTTATAGCAATCATCTTATTCCCAAAACATCCAGCTTCTTTCCTTACTTCCATTATTACGTCTCTGATGACTTACCCTTCCAGTCAAATCAGATTTATCCTTATCGTCTCATCTGTCAACCCTTAAAATTGATCATATTACCATCCTCAACTTCCTGACAATGCCATATAACAAAATATACAATCAGATTACATAACTTCAATCACTAAGCTAACACAAAGCTTCTTTTTCCCAAGACGACAGTGAACTCTACGATTCCGTAGAATCATCACAAAATACTCTTAAATACCAACTCATCTTCTCATTCCCTTCCGACTACTACTGGTAAAGCGCACAAAAAATTCGACCTATTACAATTTCCTCCTACATAACTTTTCATCATCGACCAATAAAATCTTCAAATAGAAATTCCACTGATTACTTCCTGAAATCAGTACTCAATGCTCAACAACATTCCAATCTAATTCTTTCCACCTTTACTTATCATATCCTATGACATTCATCCTTATCCCGGTTAACTTTCTCACAACTCTAGTTTAGTTAATTTCCCGATACCTCTTAATTCCATAAGTTTAGAAAATATTCCCTTAATATATATATATATAGTTATTAACAATCCTTCCATCGGTTAATTTCTCATTTCTCGTCCTCAGGTCAACTAAAGTCTAGAATCTTCAAATCTCAATATATCCGCAATAACACTTTCAAAATTTCAATACACCATCAATAACACCTTTAGGATTCCAATGAAATTCTAACTCAATGATTATCAGATAAAAATATACAAATTACAACATCTGAATCTCAAATCTTATCCGCATTTTCAAAAATATAGGCTGTGATAGCAGCAACATTCCTTTCATATTGATTTTCCATCATCTGAATAATTCCTTTATTCAATCTCCTTTACCGAAATGAAAACATTTCATTATCACAGAAATACTAATTCCTATACTACACTCCTTGTTATTCCTTCAGCAGCCTGATCTCCAGCTAATCCGTACTTACGACAAGTAAATAGATAATTACTTAAGTGATATAAAATATATGTGGTCTACACATCATACTTCCTCCTGCTTACCCGATTCATAGTAACCGCATAAATACCATCTCTTCTTATCTTAGACTATTAAATTCCAAGTTTACCTTCTGTTAGAGGAAATAAATTTCCTATTCCTTACTGTCATACGCAACAGTACTGTTCCGTTACCCTTTCTGCCACACATAATTTCGAACCTGGATCAATCTTTAAATTACTATCTCTTTTCGTCTAGTTGAACATTCCCAAATGACTATTGATATCACAAAACATCCATTAGTTACTCGAACTTGTCCATATAGTTGCACCTTTCCAATTACCATCAATATCCGTACGACACTCTTCACTACATATCTTCTCATTCCTAGGAATCTAACACAAAGACATCCTTTTAAATCTTGCAGAATAGCAGCAGCTGCTCAAACTGGAACAACAACATCTTCAACTGGAACAGCAGCATCTTCAGTCTCAGCACCTCGTCTCCTCGCAGCACAATCAGCTTCGAACATTCTAACAACTATTTCCATAATCCTATAATCTACCCTATAGGTTGTTAACTCTGGAGACATATTTCAAGAAACTCAGTCACGTGGAATCCCCACTAATGAAAGAAACATATCCCACTCAACTCTTTCTACTATTATCACAGATGAAAGAAACATGATAAGTATACACATCGAGATAGAAAGAAGGATATTTTCATCAAGATATATCATGAATACTACATGCACAAACAAAACAATACTACCTAAATTCCACAATCATCTCTCAAAAGAGAAGATAACAAAGACACATCATAATACTAAAGGGTAATAGTAGATTTCATCCATAAATCCGAGAAAATCGTAACAAAATCTTGTCACTATAGTCACTTACCCTTATCATCCTAAACAACAATAATAATCCATCACAATACTCCCTCACAACATCTAAATAATCCAAATGCAACACAACAATACATAAACTGAAATACAACAAAGATCCATCAGTCCATCACTCCATAGGACTTGGTACATCATTTTCTCCAACTTGGCTCGTCCCTGCTTCATCTTCATCTGGTCTTAACTTGCAGCACCTGCATTTTGGATCAAAACACGGCGGCTCCTCAAATCCTTACCTCAAATGCGCTCCTTGACACGGCGGATCTATCATATAGTGAGAATCATCATACACCTCACTGTCCTGGAACTTCTAATGCGGTCCAAGATACGGCCCAAGATGAGCTACATAATCGCTTAACCTGCGAAGCCTATCTCTCTCTTCCTGATAATTCTTGAAATCAGTTCCTTAACTTCTCACTTCAGTTCTAACCTCAGTTCTTCCAACTTCACTCTCAGTCCTATAATTATCACTATCAGATTCTACAAAAAAATTCTAATCGTCCGTATCATCCTCATAATCTAACCATCCACCTGAATTCTTATGATTACATCCTTGCTGACATTGCATACCCCGTTGACCTACAGCATATGCCCGCCTATTGTTGTTAAGTGGTATGTTGGACATTTTCTGTAGTTACAGAAAATTTAAAAGTACATAAGGTCATTATTCAAAAATATATATGCAACTCATAATCATGCAAATGCAAATGATTTAGGTATGCCAAATATATATTTATGCGATGCAACGCAATGCAATGCAAATGATAATTATACAATACTCATAAAAATGAAATTATGATGTAAGCACTCCACGTCCTTTCATTAATACCAATACCTTATCGTAGTATTTACTTAATAAATACTCAGGAATTCAGAACAGTTTTGAGGGATACATCTATAATAACAAAGCATAACAAAAATAAATAATCTTACCGGAGCCTTGCAGAGAAGTTGTGTTGCTTTTATAAACTACTTTTGACACCAAAGTTATAGTTTAGGACATTTTCAAAAAAATAGACCTAATTCGCTATAACTAAAAAGCTCTGGTTACCAATCTATAACACCCCCAAATTACATTGTGCAACGGAAATACACAATTGGGTGCTATTTCAAACTTCATTTTACAATACTCTTTATATGACCTTACAACAGTATATTTAGGAATATAATAAGGAAATAATTTAAATCAATGTCTAAAACCTTCAATCCCAAGTAAAATCAGTTTAAAAATATCAGAGTAGCGTTCAGGTTCCCCAAGGATCTTAACAAATCGACAAACCTTTTACCAAAATACTGGACCATATGCTATAAGTTTATGACAATCGGGAAAGAAATATGTTTTCGACCAAATTACTACAAAAGCAATCCCGCAATCCTTCTCCAGCAAGCTCCGCAATTCAACAACTTCAAGTACCTGAAATACCTGCTTAAAATCATCAACACAAAGGTTGAGAAATTCTATAGGTTTAACAAAACACATTTGAACACATCGTAAAAATCATTCACAAGTGTTTAATAGATTGTGGCCATACAATCTATTAATCAGGCATTCCATATTATAGTAATAGCTAATGAATTGTATTAAGCTCATGACACCGACCCCTTAACTTAGTCACCAACGCCAAATGCCAGCATGACTATAAGAATTCCAGTGCCCCTACTAGAGTATCAATTGCAAGTATACAACATTCTCATTCTCGTAAAATTATCCTTCCCACAGGTTACTCAGTGTAAAGCCCTGGTCTCAAATAGGGTCGTCAGCCCAATAGTACTATCATTAGAATAAGCGGATATTCCCAACTCACAACATCAAGTTAGATGATTGTTAACGGCTCATGAATCTATGGACTTTTGCAATTTAGGTATTATACAATTCAAATCAACAAAGGCAACATTTGGGTCCAACAATTACTCATGACATGTGTTCATTTTACTTCAAATAGCATGTACCCCCCTCGCGCCTTTTAAAATCATTAAAACAAGTAGAAAGCGAGGCTATAGACTCACCTGAAGTATTAACAGTTGTATGACGACTTTTAACGAACGATGATGCCCAGCGAACACGAAATTCACAATCTATCAAAATTAAATGTGCGCCTTTAATAATACATCCAAGTAATATTTCATACTTAATAAAATGAAACAAATATCTCAAAGTCAAAACTAAACTCACACCATTCTCAATTTAATACATTCTTATTACGTACACTTTTATATTTTTATTCTTTCAAAAACTATCGATATATATATATAAATCGTCCAAACTGTTTTCCTTACTTAAACACGTCAATAGCTTACGATAATAATCAGAAACTTCACTTACTATATATAGAAAGACCTCCCAAAAGTTGGTAAAAATATTTTACTATTAAATTTCCCTGCCCGACTCATCTTCGAACTACAAAACCGGACAGTTTTACGTCAACAACTCATATAGTCTTTTTAACTTATTTATTTGACTCCGTTTACAAAACCGACACTCATCTTTGAAAATAGACTCAACATCCTCATGTTTATCACTTTACATCAGTCCTTGACCCATTTTAAAATCCTTTTTATAGTCCCCGAGATTCGATCCAAATATCGATAACAATTATATATCGTGCCGATACTCGTCTCCCGGTACACGAATAATCCAAGTATCATAACTTTTCGCTCGTTTGGAGCTAGAAGCTCTACTTTATACCAAATTGAAGCTTATGAAATCCTCTACAACAATATATAATTAGTTCATATCATAGTCAAACTCATATTTTTCAAAAATTAAGTTTTAGCTGCTGGTCAAAATTACATCTTTAAAAATCACTCAAAACTATATTTTTACCCTATTTTAACATCATTTTTACCACTATAATCATCTAAATATTACTACTTTAAATCCTAATATACTATATCATCCTAGATGATCAAATCAAATAAAACCCAACTCAAAATTTCAACATGCAGCAACTGAAAATAATATATAACACCATAAACACCTACATACAACAATCAAACAAGATCAAAATATGATTTTTCATCAAAAATGGGTTTTTATAAAAAGTTCATGCATGTAAGAGATTTTCATACCAAAATGTAGAGAATAAAAAGATAAAGATGGGTCTTTGATTAGTTTTTGTAGAATCAAACTAGATTTTTAATGATGATGATTTTTGTGTGGGAGGGGGTGACGGAAACAAGAGGGAGAGGGGAGGGGAGAGAAAGTTTTTGTGGTGAGTGGATTTTGTGTGTGTTTTGTGTGTTTAAATTTACTTTTATATGTGAAAAGTTTAGGGTAGTTTTTGCTAATTGTGATTCTTGTGGACCAAAATGCAATTACTTGTTTAAATAGCGGAAATGACTATTAGTCACTTTTGAAAATATTTACGGGTCTCGGGTTTCATAAAAATACTTCTCAAAACTTAAAACGCACACAAAATATGATATTATATAGTCCCGGCACGACTTAGTACGAAATTAAAAATAAAAATGTGAAAATATTAAACATCGACATGTCTAAAATAAAACATAAAATTTCGGGCATCCGTTGATATCATCATTACTAGTAATCCTCACAACTAGTCAAAACGTAAAAATATAACTTTCAACATTCATCCAAATCAAATCACCAATCGTTATGACAATCAGTCTCGTCAAAAATTTCCAAAATATACGTAAAAATATAATTAAATAATGACCATGGGTTTTGGGTTGTCACAACAGGTTTATGTGATGCGTCCTGGCAATGTGATTAAGACGATACGAAGTCTCAAGACGGGTTACGTTTTTGTTATCAATGAAGGAGCGGTTGACTGGAAGAGCAAGAAACAGACAACGATTGCAATGCATGTTATTCAATCTGAGTACATGGCTGCTTCAGAAGCTGCACTGGAAGCTGTTTGGATTAGGAAGATTATTGAAGATCTTGGAGTGATGCCTTCTAAAAATGTTAATGTGTTTGATAGATCTAAAGAGGGGGAGGGAGATGAAGAACTAGAGAGGGAAAGTTAGAGAGAGAAAGGAGAGAATGAGAGAAAGAAAGATTGATTAGGTGAAATGGGAGCCAACAACTACCCTTCCTAACATGCTAGGAAGGGTATATATATAGACCACCCTACATGTCGGATTTATGGGTTATACTTACATGACTAGATCACGAGCCTAATCTACGTATATATCGTTGGAGTGACCGATCCTTTCTAAATACGTAAAAACGTATTTCCAACAATCTCCCCTTAAGGGAGGTCACTCCAAGTTACAATGTCCTAAATAGTCTATAGCTCGTGATCTATGCTAACAATGATGTGACCGAGACTTTCTTTGGAAAAATTTATATCCAACAATCTCCCCTAAGGGAGGTCACACCATTTTACAAAATCTTAAACCTAGCATATTATGCTTGAGTCTTTGATCTTGTTCTTGTGAATATGCTGATGAGATGTTTGACTTTAGTCTTGAGCATGTTTCCTTGCCTTGACCGTGTGCATTCATCACTTGTGAAATTTTCCTCCTCGTGACCTCATGTTCCACATACTGTAGAATATTGATAATCTTATGAATCAATGAAGTGGGTTGAAGATTTCTAGAGAGATAAACTAGTGAGAGAAAGTGAGAGAGAAATATGTATTTTTCATTCAAATGGTAAAATGGAAAATCAACAACCAACCCCTTTCCATAGTGGAAAGGGGTATTTATATCCAAGCCACTAATGGGCTTGGGCCGACCCATGACAAGCCCATGGGTCGGTTTCTTACTTAACTTAATAAGCACACATTAACTACGAGCTATTACAACATTAATAATATTGTGGAGTGAGCGATACTTCTAATATACGTTAAAAACGTATTTCTAACAATCTCCCCCCTAAGGGAGGTCACTCCACGTTACACAGTTCTAAACCTAGCATACTATACTAAGTCTTCGTTCTTCAGCTCGTAGTCTTTTCTTCTTTCTTTTTGTTGTGAATATGTTGATTTGATCTTTTAGGCATAGGCTTGAGAGCATTGTTCTTTTGACCAATCACGTGCGATCTTTGCCTTCTTGTGAATCTTGCCTCCTCGTGACTCCATGTTCCACACACTTATGTCTTTTGTTGAATTCTCAAAAGCTTCAGAGTTTGGTACAGCGGAAGACTTCATTTTGCACTTTCTTGAATTTTGCTGAACTTTGATGCAGAAAAACATAAGCATGTGGGAACGACTTCAGCTGGTACACCGCAACGCCACCGTCTTCGCAGCAACATGATAAGACACGAATGAAATGGCTTAGAACATTTCATTCTCAATCGGTAGCATTTTACCTACGGTCGATGAAGACCGTTGGACGATATTAGATATCGTACCTGTGACGGATAGTTTCAATTAAGTAACTTCCTGACAGGATTTCGCGGGTAAACCCGTTCTCTTTATTCGACGACCACTAAGCTTGACTGCGAACATAAAGAGTGAATCACTTGGATAAATTATCCTTGTGATTGAAGCCGTCAATTCATGAAACCTGGAACAAGTGAATTTCAGTTAAGATTTTCACCATCGTTGCTTTCCAGTTATCACGAGCTTAATTCATAAAGAATCTTGCACGTCACCTACCAAGTGCTGTTTGATGTTATAGCTAGAAGGATTTCCACTCATCACTGTGATCACTAAAGAGTCACTCTGAGTGTTCTGGCAAGATCATATGATAATGCGTAGAGGTCTGGAACGAGTTTAAGTTCAATTAAGAATTAAACTACTGTTTCTTTCCAGTTTTTCACAAGATTGGTTCTTAAAGAACCGCACATGTAACCTACCATGAGCTTGTTTGATGTTGGCTCAAGCAGGATTTCCATCTTCATTGTAATACTTGCGTATTACTCGGATGTTCTGGCAATATTACAAGAATACTGCGTAGGACTCATAGAAAATCTCTTACTTTTCACAGTGTGTGAGAAAGCAAGGAATAAATGGAAAGTGTCCTAATGAGACTTTTGATGATCTCGTGGCTCTAGACTCGATAGTGCGTTTTGATTTAGTGAGCGGTGGCTGGAGAGGAGTGCCACCTTTTCAATATCAGTCTATTCAGAGTGAATAAACCAATAGATAACGTGTTGATCTCCGTGTGATTAAAACAAATACCTTTTGAGAGATATTTGAGTTAGCTGGGAAGGGTTGTGCATTGCATCACTGGGTCCATGATGTCTTTCTTCAATATCGAGAATCATTAACAAATGATCTCAATAGCATATGTATTGACCCGGTTTCTGCCTAAAGTTGTAAGGAGGGCTTCTTTCTTTACACCCTTTATCTTTACATTTCTTTTTCATTCTTCAACCCCTTCAGTACTTACCAATACATCATTACTAGCACCTTGTTGTGATTGTTCCAGTGCTAGCATCAGTAATTAGTCGGTACTCAGCTACGTTCACAATCTTTCTCCATCTTTCCTAGGACTTCTAATTCTATCTAGGGAATTGTCCTTGGGAAGATTCCATCGACTCTGATGAATCATTGGACTAAAACCTATTCCTACCACCCTTTTGTCACCACATACGTCGTGAATAAAGCGTGTTTTGGGAAAGTGTAGTCACCATGAAAAATCCTTGAAAATCACTTAAGGTACTTGTGATATTGAAATCAAGAGTTTTGTACCTTAGGTGTTTTGTTCATCAAAAACGCTCCCCCTTAACACGTGCTTTACACATATTAAGTTGGATTATCGTTAAGTCTTTTTCATCTTTTAGCCAAGTATCATTTAAGTATCCTTAATCCCATTTTCTCCCCTTATCCAAAATGTTAACCATTAATATTTGGGATATTGAATGGATTAACCGGTCTTTGGGTAAAAATGAAATCGATGTTTGGCCATAGAACATGTTAATGCTCCCCCTTAAATTAATAAGGGATAGTTGTAGTGCTTTAGTATGATATATTTTGAAAGATTTAGAATCTCGTGAGAAATTGATGTTGTAAATTTAGTCAACTTACCTTTAGGAAAAAGTAGGCAACTAAAAATAGGGCAAGTGTGCACGACGATTTAGGAAAACCGTGTGTGAATGACCCTAGGTGAGTTCGTTCTCGAGGAGGCTAGTGCGTTGTGTTAAGAGTTGATTTTTTTTTGTTTGAGATTATATTGATTGAAAAAGAAATGAGAAAGGAAAGAAAAGACGGTTACGAAAACTAATTAAACTACGACGAAAAAGGCGTAAACGTAAAACCGTAAAAAAATGACAAAAATAAAAATTTTCAACCTAAAAATTAATTATAAGCTAAAACAAGTCTAAAATAATATAAATAAGGAATAAAATCCAATAAAAATATTTTAAAACCTTTTATTAATTAAATATTCAATTTTAAATGCTAATTAAAGCCCTAAAATTAAATATAATTAATCAAAATGTCCAAAATATGATTTTATTGAACAAATAACTTACTTATATTATTTAAAAACTAAAAAGTATTTTTTATAATTTTTAAATACTATTTTTCTATTTTTTTATTACTAAAAACTATTTTAAAATTAAAATAACTATAAAAAATAATTAAATAATGCTAAAAATAATCTACCAATTTTAAAAATCCTATTTTACTCTAATGAACAGTAGAAAAATGAAAAATATTGAAAAATATTAAATTTCCCACTAAATGACAAAACTAGTTTAATTAAAACCCTAATTAACTTAAATTAATTATAAAAATTAATTAAAAAGGTGAACAGTAACTAATTTTTAAACCAAAAACCTTAAAATATTATTCTAAGTTCAGAAAAATTGATTAAACCTAAAAATATTACTTTTTGGCACTAAAAGACAAAAACAGAAACTTTAAAATTAATTAAAAATAGCTAAATAACCTAAAAATTAATAAATGAACAGTAAATAAAAATTTTATTAATCCGAAAAATCCTAAATTAAATAAGAAAAATAATGGCACTGGTTTCAAGGTCTAATTCCACTTTTTGGGTACTAAAGACAAAAAAGGAAGAAAACATATAGTGACATGTGCTGGACTTTTGTCCTTTAGCTCAGCAGTGGTAAAAATGACACTAGCAGTGGGAAAGGAGTTCCCACTGACAGTGTAAAATTTTGGTTTGATTTTCAATAAGCTTAGGAAAGCTTATCTTGATAGCTTTTTTGGACAATAAGGCACCCTTATACTCTTTGGAGTATAAGGAGTCTGATTAAGCACAAAAATCACCAAGTCACTTCACAAAAATTCACACAATAGGCATCAAAAGTATCTGATTAAGCATATATGGAGGTCTGAATAAACTTTGCTGGTGCACTTGGTTCTAGGACGATTTTTAGAAGGCCACAACTTGCTCAAATGATTATCAAACAACTTAAAACCAATCTATATCCCTAAGTGCTCCTATAATCTAGCAACAAACAAACTCATGAAAGCAGTTAGCACAAAACAAGGAAGAAACCAAGCCTTAACTGATTTTTAGCTAATATTGCTAAACATGAGCATGCATTTGTGTGTAAACTTCACCAAGACTGATCATACAAACAATGCATAACATATAAATACCCTAATGATTGTTTCTAACTGGTTTTAAACACAAAACCCTTTTAAAATCTTTACTAAACTAGCAGATCCAAACACCCCTTTAAAACTGTAAAGATGTTTTTAACTTAACCAAATCACTTCAAAAGCTACTTAAACTAATTCAAAAGACTCTAATCATGCATGAACATAACATTTAAACAAATACCAACATATTAAACAACATATAAACACTTAAGCATACGAATCACAAAAAACTGCACTATTTTCTGATAATTTTAAAAGGGACAAAATCTCTTACCTAAGGACCTTACATCCAAGGTCCTTTGTGGTTGCAATACCACCTCCCATACACACGGGTGTATGCAGAACAAAAATCAACCAAATATCTTCCACCTGTTTAAGACAAATCAAAGAAAAACAAGCACAAATACAAGCAATGTATATTCTGTTTACTTATCTTTCTTTCTTAAAATCTTTTCCACAACCTTACCAATTTTTTAAAACCACTTAACAACACTTGATTAATCCAAATAAAACAAACTTGAAACAAAATCTTACCCAGAATCTCAATTTTCAGAAAAACTTGCAAAGATTTGAAAATTTTTAAAAACAAACAAACTTGAAGACAAATGAACTCAGGAAAGAAAACAACTTTAAAACATTAATGCTGGAAAGTAAATTTGGTTCTCAGTCATATGTAGGGTAAACAAATTTTCATTCATTCATAAAGAAAAAGTTTTTACATAAAAACTGGAACAACCTTCTCACAAGTTGAGAGGTCTTTAAATACTAGACTAAGGAGTATTCTAGACTAAGAAACCCTAATGTAGCAAATTCCTATCATGCCCCTGGATTTTCAAACTTGAAAAAGGTGGTCAAGTGACCCATGTGATCTTCTGGCCTTGATGTTGGTATTCCAGCTGGTAGAAGTGATCATGAGCGTCCAATTTGAGTAGCCAACAAGTAAAACAATGTGAACCAATGGATTTGTCTCATGGGAAAGTGACGGGTGAGCAGGGGTGGGTCAATAAGGGGACATGGGTGAGCTGGTGGGGTTTTGGGAGGGTGTGTTTTGATGTTGACCACCCCAATTAAGGATCTGGAGGTTATGGGAGTAAACCCCCATGATTAGGGTTAATGAAAATTTAGGGTTTGTAAGGGGATGAAGGATGAACAGGTTATGTTTGATCTTAGTTTGTTTTTAAAATGGTGTTTACCACCAAAACCTTCGTTTAAACAAATTAGCACTTAATTTATTTAAATTAAGTTTGGTGGACTGCGGATGTGGAAGAAAGGTGGAGTATGATTGGTGGATGGAGTTGAGTGGGGTGACGTGGCAGTAGCTAAGTGGTGGGGGAAAGGTTTGTTGTCTGGTCATGAAAGGCCCCTCTAGTCTCATGGTGTATTCAAGTTGTATTATCAGCTCACAAATCCCATTTCCTTTGTATTTAACTTTCAACACTTGTCATTTTTGGCACAATGTTTTTGTAATCTTGAAACAAGGACCATTTATGCAATTTCTTCATTTTCCAAGGACTGAATTTGCCATATCTTCAAACTTCAAGGCTTTGACTTGTTGGTTGACTTCTTGGAGGACCATATTTGACAATTTAGATTTGATGAGGGACTAAATTTGCCAATTCTTCAAAGTTAAGGGTCCTTTTTGTAATTTTGACAAACTTTAGGGACCAAACTTGTAATTATGAAGATATAAGGGTATAAAGTGTCAATCCTTCAAACTTGGAGGACCAATCTTCAATATTCTTCAAATCTTCAAGGGTTTTCTTTGGAAAATTCCTCACTAGGGCTTGGTTCATCGTGCGGCTTCGTTTCCCGTGTTCGTTTTTGCGTGATTCTTGTGATCTTTTGTCATTTTCTCAATATCCGTACCTAAAATACACAAGCAACAAACACAAGCATATATTTGGGTATTTTGATGATATTTAATGCATTTTAAGTCCAAAAAGAACGATGAGACCATGTATAAAAGCCGTCTCATCACTCCCCCATACTAAACCATTGTCGTGCCCTCACGCAATGCTAGAATAAAGTATCGTAGCATCTCCAAAATTCATTTTATTCACTTTATTGGAATGATAAACTAGCTACACTACTACTATTACTACTACTTGTGTTATAGACATAATGTATGATTTTCATCACAAAATGGGAGGTTTAGGTTCATAGAATAAGAACACGTGAATGCTTCGTTAGAAATAATTTCATCGTCCTCGATTTTCACTTCAATTCCATGCTAAGCGTGTAACGAGATCATTGTCATTATAAGTTAGTAATGCTAACACTACTCATATGCCCTAATCACGTACTTATTCTCCCATTATTCCTAAGTTGTATCTCTTATATTTTATGATGTCTTGAATGTTTCACGAGGATACATTGTTTGACTTATGCGATAATAGAGATTTAGGTCTAAAAATAGAGTCCTAACGGTGTAACTAAGACCCTCAAATCGATAACCCCTCCTAATAGACAACGATGTTAAAAAATTAAGTTGACAAGAAGAATCGATAAGCACGGTTTTATAACGGTTTTGAACATGAGACTTATTACCAAGACTTTTATACGCCCCCTAACGGAAGGGCCTTATTATCTTTGGTTTACCTCCATCTTTTATTCAACTTCGCCATGAAGCTTTTATTATGACTTCGGTCTTGCCTTGCCTTTTATTATCCGCCTCATCGGTGGTTTTATTAGCCAAAGACGTATATCCTCACGCTAAAGCGAATTTTGGATCTTTAAAGCTTCGAAGATTAAGGCTTGATTCACTTCAATTTTGCATAGATTTTAGGCCTTGTGGGGCTTCAAATTGTTTGCTTGATTTAGGTGAGCACTTGAAATCTTATTATTAGGTGAAGCTTTCGATTATTCGGGTTGCCAATACTTCAAAACCGTGACGCTGGCGATATCTTAATGTCTTCCCAATTTAATTACACGGAAGCTACTAGAAAAGACTAGAAACCCAACAATCCTAACTAAACCGCTAAATCAATATTTATTAAGCAAAAAAAATATTTATATGCGAAGGGAGAATAAGCAAACAACGAGAACACATGAGTTTTTGAAAGAATACGAGTACTCTACGTTTAGCATAGTAACTTATAATTAACTCTATCATTTCTTGTCCTCATTTAAGAGACTTAGCCTAATGTGTAGTTAAGGAACCAAAGCTAAGTGCTCAACACGCACGGTCGAGTCAAAAATTACTCTTATTCTCGCCATCGGAAAATCTACATTCGTGTCTTCAAACACTTATGAAACATGAGAAAAAATTTAAAATTTGGCCATTTTTAGCCTTATTTTGCAACAAAACGATAAACAAAACGATAAACTTTGGAAAGCGTGAAGGTTTGGCAAGGCAAGTATCTATTCACCCCCCATACTAAAGTTAAACATTGTCCTCAATGTTTCGAGTCTAGGGGTGCAAACACCCCCATACTAGAGACGTAGTCGAATGCCTAATCTAGCATGGAAAGGGTGTAACCATTAAATTTAAAGCCGTTTATGAAGTGTGCTAAAAACCTAAGGTTAGAACAATAAAGGATATATCATGGATATTGAGAAATGTCTCCAAAAGCAAACGATCGAGTGCTCCCATAAAACGAACACGAGAGGCTCCAATCGTGAAGATCATGATCTAAAAACCACATATCACAAACAACCATGGAACAAAGGTTGGAAGGGCACGAATCCCCACACGTAAGCTACATTAGACTAAGAAAGCGATAATATGTACATAGGATAAGCATGGGACTCCCCCACGAGGCAACTCGTTTTTGATTACCGAGTCATGAGCTCGACTCGATCCCCTCAATACTAATTATCATTGGGGAAAGTGACTTGGTCGAGGTAGTTCAAGGATGGAACTTCCCCACCGAAGTAGTGCTTCAACCTATGTCCATTCACCTTGAAGTTAGGACCATCATCTTGAGCTAGCTCGATGGTCCCATACGGAAATACTTGAGTCACGGTGAATGGACCGGACCAACGGGATTTCAATTTACCGGAAAATATTTTCAATCTTGAATTAAAAAGTAAAACTTGATCCCCAATGTTAAAAACCCGGTTTTTAATTTTTGAATCATGCAACTTTTTAGTTTTCTCTTTGTAAATCAATGAATTTTCATAAGCAATGTCTCTCAATTCATCCAATTCATTTAATTGCATTTTCCGGTGTTTTCCCGCGGTCTCCATGTCATCATTACAATGCTTTAGGGCCCAATAAGCCTTGTGTTCTAACTCGATAGGCAAATGACAATTCTTTCCATACACAAGCTTATAGGGAGTGCACCCAATGGGCGTCTTATGAGCGGTCCTAAAGGCCCATAAAGCATCGTCTAACTTATCCGACCAAGATTGTCGGTTTTCTCCCACGGATCTCTCCAAGATCCTCTTCAATGCTCAGTTTGAAACCTCGACTTGCCCACTCGTTTGTGGGTGATAAGCCGTAGAAAGACGATGTGTAACCCCATATTTCCTTAGAACCCTTTCAAATTGGTCATTACAAAAATGGGTTCCACGATCGCTTATGATAGCACGAGGGGTTCCAAACCTAGCAAACAAACTTTTCAAGAACTTAACTACCACACGAGCATCATTAGTGGGCAAGGCCTTCGCCTCCACCCACTTAGATAGGTAGTCAACCGCAACAAGGATGTACTTATTACCACGAGATGATGGGAACGGCCCCATAAAGTCTATGCCCCAAACGTCAAAGATCTCACATACTTGAATGATATTTTGTGGCATTTCATCTTTTTGTGAGGCTTTTCCTTGTCATTGGCATGAATCACAAGACTTCACAAGATCTTGTGCATCTCGGTAAATAGTAGGCCAAAAGAAGCCGGCATCAAACACCTTTTTAGCCGTGAGATTAGCACCGTGGTGACCACCCGTGGGTCCCTCATGGCAAGCTCTAAGGATGTTAGAAGCTTCGGTGCCAAATACACAACGGCGGATGATTTGATCCGCACACGTTCGAAACAAGTAAGGGTCGTTCCAAAAATAGAACTTGACATCACGAAAGAATTTTCGTTTTTCCTGAGTTGTCATACCCTTAATGATGAAGTTACCCGCATGGTAATTTGCAAAATCCGCAAACCATGGGGTGGAAGAATCAAGTTTGGAATTCACTACACCAAGTGTTTCAAGCGGAAATGTTTCGGTGATTTCCTTAGGCTCGTAAATACTTTGGTGAGGATCTTCCAAACGAGAGAGATGATCGGCCGCTAGATTCTCGGCTCCTTTTTTGTCAACGATTTTGTGATCAAATTCTTGAAGGAGGAGAATCCAACGAAGTAATCTCGGCTTTGCATCTTGTTTAGCCATGAGATACTTGATAGCCGAATGGTCCGTATACACTATGCATTTCGTCAAGACGAGGTAGGGTCGGAATTTCTCAAATGCATACACCACGGCAAGGAACTCCTTTTCCGTTGTAGTGTATTTAAGTTGAGCCTCGGTCATCGTCTTGCTAGCATAGTGTATAGGCAAGAAATGCTTATCATGACGTTGCCCCAAAACGGCCCCAATAGCGTAATCACTTGCATCACACATAAGTTCAAAGGGGAGGTTCCAATTTGGAGCAACAAGAATGGGAGCTTCGGTAAGTTTCCTCTTAAGGATCTCAAAGGCTCGTACACAATCTTCGTCAAAGACAAAACGTGCCTCTTTTTCAAGAAGATGTGTAATGGGTCGAGAAATCTTCGAGAAATCCTTGATGAATCGTCGATAAAAGCCCGCGTGGCCTAGGAAACTCCTAACTCCCTTGACGGTTTTGGGATGAGGTAATTTGGCGATGACGTCTACCTTAGCTTGATCTACCTCAATCCCCGCTTTCGAGACCTTGTGCCCTAAGACGATTCCACTTTTAACCATAAAATGACACTTTTCCCAATTGAGCACAAGGTTGGTTTCCTCACAACGTTTTAACATTCTCTCAAGGTTCGACAAACACGAAGTAAAGGAATCACCAAACACGGAAAAGTCATCCATGAAGACTTCCATCGTCTTCTCGATCATATCATGAAAAATAGCCATCATGCATCGTTGAAAAGTTCCCGGTGCATTACAAAGTCCGAATGGCATTCTACGATGGGACACGTAAACGTAGTTTTTTCTTGATCACGAGGATCGATGGGAATTTGGAAGTAACCGGAAAAACCATCTAAAAAGCAATAGAAATCGTTTCCCGCAAGACGCTCCAACATTTGGTCCATGAAGGGCAAGGGAAAATGGTCTTTTCGAGTGGCTTCATTTAACTTTCGATAGTCAATGCACACTCTCCATCCGGTCACGAGTCTTGTGGGAATTAACTCGTTGGCATCGTTTGGCACAACGGTCATCCCTCCCTTTTTAGGGACACAATGAATAGGACTCACCCAAGGGCTATCGGAAATAGGGTAAATCATTCCCGCGTCAAGGAGTTTAAGGACCTCCTTTTTGATGACGTCGTGAATTTTGGGGTTCACCCTCCTTTGACTTTGGATTGTTGGCTTGAAATCTTCCTCCATTAATATTTTGTGTGTACAAAATTTGGGATCGATCCCCTTAATGTCGGATAACTTCCACGCAATCGCCCCTTTGTGGTCCTTAAGAACATCGACAAGTGCGGTTTTTTCATCATTCGAAAGTTCCTTCGCAATAATAACCGGCAACTTGTCGTCCTCCTCCAAATAGACATACTCGAGGTGAGGAGGTAAATCTTTCAACTCGAGGATAGGTGGTTCCTCAAGTGAAGATTTGGGCTCGATACTCATAACCTCCTCGGGTGGAGGAAATGGGAAATCGTTGAGAAAATCCTTGATAATCGAGAAGTCCTCATAGTTGTCGAGGTCTTCGTCACAAGTACGTGGAACATCGAATTCTTCCAACGTAAAACCACCACCTTCGAAAGGAGTGAAGGTTGGTGTCGAATTATCAAGAATTGGATCTAACATAGTGGGATTGCCACTAGTTTCTTCATCACCAAACCCTAAAACTTCTTGTGAAAATTCCTCGCAAACCACGTCGATCATATCAACGAGGTTTATGGTAGCAACAGAATAAACATGAGAGAGTTGAGAATTTTGAGTTGCGTTTATAACAAGTTCCTCGTCGTTGAAACGTAAGGTGATCTTTCTAGCATGCACATCAATCAAAGCCATAGACGTATCTAAAAATGAACGACCTAAAATAAGAGGAACTTGAGGATCCGTGGGGATGTCAACAACAATAAAGTCTACGGGATAGTAGAACTTCCCCACTTTCACAAAAACGTCTTCCGCCAATCCACATGCAAGAATCGTGGAATGGTCGGCCAACTCAATAGACATTCGTGAAGGAGTAAGATTAGGAAGATTGAGCGACTTGTAGATTGCAAGTGGCATCAAGTTAATGCTAGCACCAAGATCGGCCAAGGCATAGCATTCTTCCATATCTTGAATTGCACAAGGGATCAAAAATTTACCGGTATCACCGACTTTTTGAGGTATGCGATTAAGATAAACCGATGAACAACTAGACTTTTGGTGTAATTTTTCCTTGTTGTTCAACATACTCTTAAAGTTAGCGGCAAATCGAGGCATCATGACCAAGGCAACGGCGAAACTCACATTAAAGTGCAAATCACGAAACATTTTCATAAAAAGCTCAAATTGATAGTTGTCGCGCTCTTGTCGTTTCTCCTTCCTAAGTCTCGATGGGTAAGGCAAGGGTGGTGTGGGTTGGGGCATAGGCATAGCCTTTGGAATCTCGGGTTCCAAAATGGGTGATGGGTCAACCGTAGGCGTGGCATGAGCGGTACTTTGTGGGCTTGAAATGTGCTCCTTTTCGACCACCACCTCGGGTTCTTCCTTAATTTCCTCCACCGTTGGAGTAATTGGTTGAGGAGTCGGTTCTTTAAGTGCCTTACCACTACGTGTGGTAATCACTTTCATCTCTCCCTTCGGGTTTGAAACGGTGTTACTAGGCAAACTACCCGAAGTAGAGGCTTTGTTTCCCATTACGGCTTCTAAAATTGCATTAAGCTTAGCATCTTGACTACTAAACTTCAAATCTTGGCTAGCGGCTTTTTGGTCAATTCTTTGTTCAAGCCTAGCATGACTTTGCTCTATCTTGTTGTTTTGACCTCGAATTTGGTTAGCAAAATCATTTTTCAATTCATTTCTCATGGCTAGATTTTCCTTAATGAAATTAGCTAACTCCTTTGCATTCTTAGCCGTCTCCTTAGCTTGATTAGCCATTTGCTCTTGAATGTTTTCCATAATCTTATCATTTGAAGTAGTGTAATTCAAAAAGTCCAATGGAAGTTCTTTGTTATTTTGAAGACCTTGACTTGCATTTTGAAAATTACGGTTTTGATTTTGATTTTGCAATTGGCTACTACTACTACTCCCTTGATTCCCATAGTTGTTATTACCCTTATAATTGTTCCTTTGATTGCTTTGGTAACCAACTTGATTGTTTCGATAATTGTTAGCATTTTGATTTGGTGAAAAACCCGGTGGAGTCAATTGATTAGTGCGAGGAACTTGACCGTTTTGGTTATAAGTTCCCGCGGCCGCGAAGGCACTCGAAGTGTTACCACCGTTGGTAATGCACTCGGAATAATCGTGAGCTCCACCACAATACATACAAGAAACCTCAACCGCTTTAATCGTAGCGGGAGCGGGTTGTTCACCAACTTTAAACTCAACTAACAAGCCTTTCACTATATCAAAAATTTTGTTCTCCAAATTAGCCTCGACTTGGCAAGCATCAACGGTGTGTGACAAACTAGGTGAAGATGAAGACGAAGCCTTACGAACACTCGACGTGCTACGAGGACTATACACCTTAGACCTATTCTCAATAATTACCAATGCTTCCTCGACCGTCTTACACAAGAAATTACCACCCGCGGCGGCATTAAGATAATCATGCTCATGATCGTTCAAGCCATTGTAAAACGTGTCTATTTGATGCAAGTCGGAAAAACCATGATGAGGACATTCGTGCAACATTTCCTTAAACCTATTCCAAGCCGTTGAAAAACTCTCATTAAACTCTTGGGAAAACTTTGAAATCTCGTTTTTCAAGTGCGTAGTCTTAGAGGGCGGAAAAAATTGGTTCACGAATTTTGAAACGAGATCCTTCCACGTCAATATAGAATTGGGTGGCTCTTTCTCTAACCAAATTTTTGCGGGCCCCGCTAAGGAATACGGAAAAAGCATCATCTTAATCGAGTCGTTTGAGACATCCTTAAACTTGCACGTGGCGGTGAGACGATTAAATTGGCGAATGTGGTTATGCGGGTTGTCCTTTTCGTCCCCTCGAAACTTGTTGTTTTGAATCATGGACAACAAACCCGTCTTAACCTCAAAATTCTCCGCAAGGATAGCGGGAATCACAATCGCTTCTCCATAACCCTCGGTGGGTGCTTGAAGCAACTCCATCATAGTTCGATTAGCCATGGGTGCTTCTTTCACTACAATAGGTTCGTCAATAGGAGAGTCCTCACTAGTAGGAGTGAGTGATTTGTTTCTTCGTTTACGAGCACGTCTAGCTTTAGAGCGAGTTTGCATAAACGTCACGTACAACGAGAAGGCGAGCAAAGAAGATTCTTTTTGGTGTTTTTACTTTTTCAATTTTTTTGTGGTTTTTGATTGTTTTTAACTTTTTTGGATTTTTTGGAATGTATTAAGTAGACCAAAATCTACAAATCTCCTCCTTAATCAAATCTCTCGATTAAAGAAGCCTCAAGGAATGAAAACGAACACGTGAAGTGAACGCCTTCGATGACTTTAGAACGATGGTGGAACACCAAATCGTTCAAGAGGGTTTAATCAAATGAAACCAAGAAAATATATATGATACTTAATAATACTTTGGGCGGCAAAACCCTCGATTCACTCTCAAAATCAAATACGCACAAGCAAGCGGAGGAAACGAGGCGACGCGAAGCACTTAAGAGCCTTTTTCCTTTAGGTCGTGAAATACAACCGCCTTATACCCACCTTATAGTTTGTATTTTCAAAATCAAGCTTCACGAAAGTATTTATCTATTTTTGCCTTTTTTTCTTTGGTTTGAGATTCGAATACAATGATCGAGTGATGAAATCCCGAATCAAGGTTGTGATTGCTCACGTATTTGGAGTACTTGTAAATTTATTGTTCTACGTATACAATATAGTAATAATATTCACAAAAAATCGAAAAACGATAATACGTATTAATAGAGTGCTATTAATACAAATACTTTTATGGCTAATATAGAAAACAACAATGGTTCAACCAAAAGACAACACGCCTCCCCGGCAGCGGCGCCAAAATGATGTTGTAAATTTAGTCAACTTACCTTTAGGAAAAAGTAGGCAACTAAAAATAGGGCAAGTGTGCACGACGATTTAGGAAAACCGTGTGTGAATGACCCTAGGTGAGTTCGTTCTCGAGGAGGCTAGTGCGTTGTGTTAAGAGTTGATTTTTTTTTGTTTGAGATTATATTGATTGAAAAAGAAATGAGAAAGGAAAGAAAAGACGGTTACGAAAACTAATTAAACTACGACGAAAAAGGCGTAAACGTAAAACCGTAAAAAAATGACAAAAATAAAAATTTTCAACCTAAAAATTAATTATAAGCTAAAACAAGTCTAAAATAATATAAATAAGGAATAAAATCCAATAAAAATATTTTAAAACCTTTTATTAATTAAATATTCAATTTTAAATGCTAATTAAAGCCCTAAAATTAAATATAATTAATCAAAATGTCCAAAATATGATTTTATTGAACAAATAACTTACTTATATTATTTAAAAACTAAAAAGTATTTTTTATAATTTTTAAATACTATTTTTCTATTTTTTTATTACTAAAAACTATTTTAAAATTAAAATAATTATAAAAAATAATTAAATAATGCTAAAAATAATCTACCAATTTTAAAAATCCTATTTTACTCTAATGAACAGTAGAAAAATGAAAAATCTTGAAAAATATTAAATTTCCCACTAAATGACAAAACTAGTTTAATTAAAACCCTAATTAACTTAAATTAATTATAAAAATTAATTAAAAAGGTGAACAGTAACTAATTTTTAAACCAAAAACCTTAAAATATTATTCTAAGTTCAGAAAAATTGATTAAACCTAAAAATATTACTTTTTGGCACTAAAAGACAAAAACAGAAACTTTAAAATTAATTAAAAATAGCTAAATAACCTAAAAATCACTAAATGAACAGTAAATAAAAATTTTATTAATCAGAAAAATCCTAAATTAAATAAGAAAAATAATGGCACTGGTTTCAAGGTCTAATTCCACTTTTTGGGCACTAAAGACAAAAAAGGAAGAAAACAGATAGTGACATGTGCTAGACTTTTGTCCTTTAGCTCAGCAGTGGTAAAAATGACACTAGCAGTGGGAAAGGAGTTCCCACTGACAGTGTAAAATTCTGGTTTGATTTTCAATAAGCTTAGGAAAGCTTATCTTGATAGCTTTTTTGGACAATAAGGCACCCTTATACTCTTTGGAGTATAAGGAGTCTGATTAAGCACAAAAATCACCAAGTCACTTCACAAAAATTCACACAATAGGCATCAAAAGTATCTGATTAAGCATATATGCAGGTCTGAATAAACTTTGCTGGTGCACTTGGTTCTAGGACGATTTTTAGAAGGCCACAACTTGCTCAAATGATTATCAAACAACTTAAAACCAATCTATATCCCTAAGTGCTCCTATAATCTAGCAACAAACAAACTCATGAAAGCAGTTAGCACAAAACAAGGAAGAAACCAAGCCTTAACTGATTTTTAGCTAATATTGCTAAACATGAGCATGCATTTGTGTGTAAACTTCACCAAGACTGATCATACAAACAATGCATAACATATAAATACCCTAATGATTGTTTCTAACTGGTTTTAAACACAAAACCCTTTTAAAATCTTTACTAAACTAGCAGATCCAAACACCTCTTTAAAACTGTAAAGATGTTTTTAACTTAACCAAATCACTTCAAAAGCTACTTAAACTAATTCAAAAGACTCTAATCATGCATGAACATAACATTTAAACAAATACCAACATATTAAACAACATATAAACACTTAAGCATACGAATCACAAAAAACTGCACTATTTTCTGAAAATTTTAAAAGGGACAAAATCTCTTACCTAAGGACCTTACATCCAAGGTCCTTTGTGGTTGAAATACCACCTCCCATACACACGGGTGTATGCAGAACAAAAATCAACCAAATATCTTCCACCTGTTTAAGACAAATCAAAGAAAAACAAGCACAAATACAAGCAATGTATATTCTGTTTACTTATCTTTCTTACTTAAAATCTTTTCCACAACCTTACCAATTTTTTAAAACCACTTAACAACACTTGATTAATCCAAATAAAACAAACTTGAAACAAAATCTTACCCAGAATCTCAATTTTCAGAAAAACTTGCAAAGATTTGAAAATTTTTAAAAACAAACAAACTTGAAGACAAATGAACTCAGGAAAGAAAACAACTTTAAACATTAATGCTGGAAAGTAAATTTGGTTCTCAGTCATATGTAGGGTAAACAAATTTTCATTCATTCATAAAGAAAAAGTTTTTACATAAAAACTGGAACAACCTTCTCACAAGTTGAGAGGTCTTTAAATACTAGACTAAGGAGTATTCTAGACTAAGAAACCCTAATGTAGCAAATTCCTATCATGCCCATGGATTTTCAAACTTGAAAAAGGTGGTCAAGTGACCCATGTGATCTTCTGGCCTTGATGTTGGTATTCCAGCTGGTAGATGTGATCATGAGCGTCCAATTTGAGTAGCCAACAAGTAAAACAATGTGAACCAATAGATTTGTCTCATGGGAAAGTGACGGGTGAGCAGGGGTGGGTCAATAAGGGGACAAGGGTGAGCTGGTGGGGTTTTGGGAGGGTGTGTTTTGATGTTTACCACCCCAATTAAGGATCTGGAGGTTATGGGAGTAAACCCCCATGATTAGGGTTAATGAAAATTTAGGGTTTGTAAGGGGATGAAGGATGAACAGGTTATGTTTGATCTTAGTTTGTTTTTAAAATGGTGTTTACCACCAAAACCTTCGTTTAAACAGATTAGCACTTAATTTATTTAAATTAAGTTTGGTGGAATGCGGATGTGGAAGAAAGGTGGAGTATGATTGGTGGATGGAGTTGAGTGGGGTGACGTGGCAGTAGCTAAGTGGTGGGGGAAAGGTTTGTTGTCTGGTCATGAAAGGCCCCTCTAGTCTCATGGTGTATTCAAGTTGTATTATCAGCTCACAAATCCCATTTCCTTTGTATTTAACTTTCAACACTTGTCATTTTTGGCACAATGTTTTTGTAATCTTGAAACAAGGACCATTTATGCAATTTCTTCATTTTCCAAGGACTGAATTTGCCATATCTTCAAACTTCAAGGCTTTGACTTGTTGGAGGACCATATTTGACAATTTAGATTTGATGAGGGACTAAATTTGCCAATTCTTCAAAGTTAAGGGTCCTTTTTGTAATTTTGACAAACTTTAGGGACCAAACTTGTAATTATGAAGATACAAGGGTATAAAGTGTCAATCCTTCAAACTTGGAGGACCAATCTTCAATATTCTTCAAATCTTCAAGGGTTTTCTTTGGAAAATTCCTCACTAGGGCTTGGTTCATCGTGCGGCTTCGTTTCCCGTGTTCGTTTTTGCGTGATTCTTGTGATCTTTTGTCATTTTCTCAATATCCGTACCTAAAATACACAAACAACAAACACAAGCATATATTTGGGTATTTTGATGATATTTAATGCATTTTAAGTCCAAAAAGAACGATGAGACCATGTATAAAAGCCGTCTCATCAGAAATTCTTGAAAAATTATCATACCTTAACACTACATCAAGCCGTAAAAGCACAATATTCACAAAATTTACATATTTACAATTAAAAACCAATATAGAATGGACCTGAGATGTACGACCCATTAGATGGATCGTTGCAGTAACTTGTGGTGCACTAAATATGGTCTACCACCAACGAATCTTTCTAAGCTCCTCATCAGTCTACGTTCCTGGAGCTTTTGATCAATCTTCTTGATCACATATTTCGCCATTTGCCGATAACACGGATGCCAGTCCTCAGTCATCTCTAGTAAAGACCCACCAGAATTAAGATGCTCCAATTTTCCTCTAACGTATATGAGAGTCCCATCACTGTACTTATAAAGCTCACCTACCCTCATAAACTTCATTATCCCACGACTGTTCAAGTAGAAAATCCCGTAACTCGGAACAGTAATGCCGGTATAGGGACATCTTGTGACATGTTGAGGTAGAACTTGATTCATTGGACGGGTTAGGTTAAGATTCCTTTGGTAGCTTTCAACTCCCAATTGAAGATCTTCAACTCGTTTCTTGATAACAACGCTTCGTGTGAACATACGAAGTGTTGTATTCAATGCAATGATTTCTTCACGAGTAAGATGGGTGAGTTGATCACGGGTCATCATAAGCAACATGTCTTCGATATCTTCAAGGCGAATGATAAAAAAATCTCCCTGCTGTATTGTGTATTCTCTGTCATCCTCCCTTTTTAGGCGAATCTCCGTCACAAGATGATAGCCATTCTTGGCTTCAGTTTTCACCCCTAAAATACTGGAGATGCGAATATCGGATCTAACGATACTTCCTGAATTGGCTAAGCATCAACCTCTGTACGCCCTTCGGACTCGTTCGTCCCAATGTGATGCACCTATAACAGCATACATATCATAATTACGATTTACCTTTGGGACCCAGAGTCGGTTTACCTTTTCCTTGATCCAGGGTATTGTCCCCCAATTAGCAGCTTTCAGAGAGGTCAGGGAGGTTGCATACTTAGATGATCCTTTGAGGAGATAATCAAGATCATAGGTAACAAAGAAGTCGAGAGCAATTTGATTATCTTGAGAAGGATCAAGTGGATGTGGAGCTCTTTCTGACTCATGAAGGCCTGGCCTTTGAACGGTATTAAGAGCTTTCAGGACCTCGTCAGCATAATATTCGTACTCCATGCGGCTTAACCTGGTTTTGGCGTGAATTCTCTTATCCTTTAACGCTCTCTTCACCAAAGACAGAGTGACCGAAGATTTATACTCATGAGCCAGAAATGCACACAAGTCTATCGGACTACGGATACGGAGATATAGAACATTTCTGTCATCATCTATGATTGGATCATATTTAGCAGCTGATGTGATCCAAGCTTGTGGCAGTGCAGTTTCATCAATCTCCAATGTGTCCGCCCAGTCCCGTGTGCTTGACTCGGGAACAGTAGATTGTGGTTCTTGTTGCAGAGGAGTAGAAACATGAACATCTGTTGGTTCTGATTCAGGCATCTCGGCGGTGTCATGAACAGGCGAGTGTTGTGCAGATTCAGGTTCAGTTACTGATTCTGCAATTACAGGAGCAACAAAAGAACTAACAGGATTAGTGGTAACAGGTATAGAAACATAAACAGATGTACCGGGAATCGATGACGCCGTAGTAGCATTCACATCATGGCGCCACTTGGTTCGTCTTGATTCCGTAGAGGTGGATTTTTCCTTTTGCACAGCATCTTTCTGAGACTTGGTACCAGACTTAGATGGTTTCTTTGTGCTGGCAACCTTTTCCCCCGTTTCAGGCTGATCATGTTTACCACCATCATCCTCATCGTCGTCCCTGTTGCTTCCCTTATCACTCTCCTCATTTCGATTACCACCATCACCACCATCATCATCATTACCATCCTCATCATCATCACCATCATCGTCACCATCATCATCATCATCACCATCATCATCATCCTCTTCTTCTTCTTCTTCACCGTTACCCTCCTCTTGTTCACTATCTTCCTTTTCCTCCTCAGGCAGAATGTGGTAAGGTACCACACTTCCAAACATCTTAAACAACCGATCATCCTCCAAGATAGCTTCATTGAGTGCTTTGTAGAGTGTCCGCTAAACTTTAGACTTATCAAAAGATCCAACTTCCCTCATGCGAGCTTTGAGGATCTTCTTCAATTCAAAATCCGTTAAGTCATATGCCATTTTGTATGCGGATTCGGAAGGGTTGGACGACTTGATCATCAAGTTATCAGCCGCAAGTTTCCTCATTTCTTCATGCAGCTTTGGCATAAGGGACTCAACAGATTCTTTCACCCTCTCTGAAATAGAAGCTTCAAGTGTTTCTTTCTGCTCCTTATATTTATCTTTAATAGTTCGAAGTCTTGTAAGTCGTGCTTCATACTTATCAGCTTCAGCCTGTTTGACCCGAGCAAGTTCTTCTGCATGAGATTTACGTGTCAATTCCATCTCTGCAGTGAACTTAGCCATCATCTCTTCTTGGGCTTTCTTGGATGCCTCGTCACTTTGCACTCGTCGAAGTAGCTCTTCTCGAAGTTTATCCATTTCTCTTCTTTGACTATCCGTGTGTTTATCCAACAGTTCTGCCATTAGAAATGCAGCCATTGAAGATGATGCAGAGCTACTCTGGGTTGGTTGAAGAGGCTCGGCTGTGACTACAGTACTGAGGATGGAAGTTATTGGAGGTGGAAGGAATGGTGTTGGCACCGGTCGGGTTGGTAAGGGCTGAATTGGTGGAGGTTGAGTTGCAAGATGCTGGGTAGGTACCATGATTGTAGGAGCACCGGACTCCTTTTAAACACTTGGTGAAACAGCAATGGATGTCTCCTTCAAAGTAGAGTACCGTTCGGGTGATCCAAATTCATCAATATCATCTGGCTCCTCGTACTCTTCTTCAACGTCTACTTGTGCACCTGAACCACTACCGCCCGTGTCTCTCCTACTCTTTTCAATAGCCATCTTCATTAAATTTCTCTCAGTCTTGTCAAGAGTAGGATCGACATCAACATCTTCTTCGTCGTGGAGAACGAGCTCATCAGCCGTGCTCTTTCCCTTCTTAGCCTTAGTCTTCTTCTTCTTGGTTTCGGGTTCAGATAAAGCAACTGTTTGCTTGCGTTTACCTTTACTCTTGACCGTAGTAGACGAGTATTCTCCTGTTTGAAGGCTTGCTTTTTGCTTCTTGATTTCTATCAGCAGTAGCTTGTAATCAGCTGAAGCTTTAATTTTATCCGTCAGAAGATAATCGGGAATAGGACCAGGATTAACAGCACCAGATGGTCCTTCATGCCTTAGGTCCATAATGTTATCAGCCTCTTCAGTGTGATGACGACTTGCTGCACGCTTATCAATAGAGACATCATTCTTCATAAAATAATGAATTATAAGCTTGATAAACCGAGGGTAAGGAAAGAAATTAGCCTTCAGCTTCTTGTTTTGGAAGAGTTGAAAGTTAAATTCTTCCCACAACAAAGATGCATAATCTGCATTTGAGCCTTTGTACATTCCATAGAAGATGTTCATGATTGGACCACGCACAGCATCATGCCCAGATATTTTAGGTGTGAGACATCTACTGAGAATACCCAAGATAGCTCTCCAAGGTTGACCCACTTTAGCGGTGGTAAAATCGGACACAACTCGTAGGTCAGGACATCCAAGAGCACCGAACATCTCCATGAGTTCGTCTTTGGTAGGATCCCTTGAAAATGACAAACCTTTGGGTGTATCCCGAATTCCAAATATCTTGCGGAAGTCTGAAGCGGTGAGTGTCTGTTGCTTGTTGTCGAGAGAGAAGGTGATCTTATTTGAAGTACTTTCCTTGGTAGCCCAGAATTCATACATGTAGTCATATGGCACCGAAGCAGTACTCCTTAACGCATTCTTGAAGTGAGATTGATCAAGGATTGCTATGGCAACTTTGAATCCATGGTGAGTGGATTTTGAAACTTGCTTCAGTCGGTAATTGTTTGGTATAAACTTGAGGGCTCTTGCTTCGGCAATTGCGGCTGCTCTAGCATCTTGTAGTTCTTGCACTGTTGGATTAGTCATCGTGTCTGCTTAAGATAAGACATAAAAGGTTCATACACAAAATATATATATATATATATATATATATATATATATATATATATATATATATATATATATATATATATATATATATATATATATATATATATATATATATATATCATTATGACTTCTAAGCATAACACATTTCAACAAGTAACAACAAACAAACATCTATCAATCCAACAACCCTTCATTCGGAACTCTTCATTCGGAACTCTTCATTCGAAACTCTTCATCCGGAACTCCTTCGTTCGGAACTCTTCATTCGGAAGTTCGTTCAGAACTCCTTCATTCGGAAGTTCGTTCGGAACTCCTTCATCCGGAAGTTCGTTCGGAAATCCTTCATTCGGAAGTTCGTTCGGAACTCTTCATTCGGAAGTTCGTTCGGAACTCCTTCATTCGGAAGTTCGTTCGGAACTCCTTCATTCGGAAGTTCATTTGGAACTTCTTCATTCGAAAGTTCGTTCAGAACTCTTCATTCGGAAGTTCGTTCAGAACTCTTCATTCAGAAGTTCGTTCGGAACTCCTTCATTCGGAAGTTCGTTCGGAACTCCTTCATTCGGAAGTTCGTTCGGAACTCTTCATTCGGAAGTTCGTTCGGAACTCCTTCATTCGGAAGTTCGTTGGGAACTCTTCATTCGGAAGTTCGTTCGGAACTCCTTCATTCGGAAGTTCGTTCGGAACTCCTTCATTCGGAAGTTCTTTCGGAACTCCTTCATTCGGAAGTTCGTTCGGAACTCCTTCATTCGGAAGTTCGTTCGGAACTCTATTCGGAACTTCATTCGGAACTTCATTCGGAACTTCATTCGGAACTTCATTCGGAACTTCATTCGTAACTTCATTCGGAACTTCAATCGGAACTTCATTCGGAACTTCATTCGGAACTTCATTCGGAACTTCATTCGGAACTTCATTCGGAAGTTTGTTCGGAACTTCGTTCGGAAGTTTGTTTGGAACTTCGTTAGGAAGTTCACAAGCCTTGTTCATTCGGAAGATCTAATCGCACCCTATGATGGATTATTCTAAACGCGTGTGTGAGATTTAAGGCATTCTAAGGCAACCATAGTGTTCTAATCCTAATCCGAGCCAAACCCACTTATACCCTAATTAAATTGAACCTAATTAATTCGTAACACTCCTAATTTGATGAATTAATTAAAACGAATCAATTAACTGGATCAAAGAATGAATTAGGCGAATTAGAAATCAAAGAATTGATGTTTGTACCTTTTTGATCGAATGAAACGGATTGAGTGATTAAAAACGAGAGTTTTGTGAGCTTGAGTGTGTTTTTTTGTGTGTGTTAATGGCGGCCAGAAAGAAAGAAAGAAGAAGAAAGAACACCAAGGCGCGTATGTGTATGACTTAGGCCAACTGTTTGACAAGTTTCACACTTAGTCAGATTTAGTCTCTTTACTTTTCTTTTTCTTTTCCTTTTAGTTACTTAACAATATTAGGATAACATGCGTTAAGTTACTTAACAATCGTTAATCCTATCTCAATGTAATAACTATTCTAGCCCGCACACAACTTAGACACTGTATCCCAATTAGCGGATTTCCAAGATCTAATGCAAGTCCTATCTCATTGAGCGAGCACAAGTCGTATTCTAAAGCAAGACCACTCATTAACCATTTAGCCAATTAATTTTCCTCAAACACTTTTGAAATATGTTTTGATGACGAAGATGATTTAATATTTTCTCCCCCTTAAACGATGACCCGTTTTCTATTTAAAGAGCTGTAGTCACTGTTTAACATGTCAAATATTGATGAAAGAATTTTCAATTAATGTCTTAGAAAAATTGATTCGTGGTGGCAATAAGATTTCTCTTATTTAAACAAAATAATGCACTGAGACGTACACTAATTCGTGTAAGACCAAGTTGTAAAGTAAACTTGATACCTTTGCATGATTTGGCTTGTAAATTATGCCCGAGAAAATTAATTCCCGTTGTGAGCCAACGTTTTCGAAGGAAATACGTGACTTTAATACGAAAAACGGGTTGCAGTCTGAAATAACTACAAGCCATAATGGGCATGTTTTAAGAATGTACAACTTTTATACGGACTCTATTTATGGCGTCGTGTCAATATTGATCGACATTTCTAAAGCCGTAAGTATTACCGTACTAAAAGACATGCCCGATTTAAAAAATGAAAAAATATTTTTGGATTTTCTTGATTTTATAATTTTTATGGTTTTTCTAGGTTTTATTTTTTTATGGTTTTTCTTGGCTTTATATTTTTGTATTTTTCTTTTTGGGGTTTATATATATATGATAATTTACATGATCACGAACAAAGGATACGCATGAATAGTTTACCACCACTATTCAGCTGATTCTTCTACCAATTCTTTGAGAGTCGCTGGAGAGAATGATTTCATGCCAAGCTTGTCGATCAAAAACTCGATTCGTCCTCGATCTAAGGCTTTTGTGAACATATCTGCCAGCTGATACTCAGTGGTGACAAAATGCAGCTCGATCACTCTGTTCTCCACCTGCTCTTTAATGAAATGGTAGCGAATGTCTATGTGCCTTGCCCGGGAGTGTTGAACGTAGTTGCAGCAAAGGGCAATGGCGCTCTTGTTGTCACAATACATCGGGATTTTGTTGAATCCCAAACCGTAGTCAGTTAATTGTGATCTCATCCAAAGGACTTGAGCACAACAACCAGACATGGCGATGTATTCAGCCTCCGTGCTAGAAATTGCAGCGCTTTTCTGCCTTTTTGAAGACCAACTAATCAATCTGTCTCCAAGGAGTTGCACAGACCCAGAAGTGCTACGCCTCGTGTCTTGACACCCAGCATGATCGGCATCTGCGTATGATATTAAAGCAATGGAGGAATCTTTAGGATACCATAGACCACGGTGAAGTGTTCCTTTGAGATACCGAAAGATCCTTTTAACAACATGTAGGTGCTTTTCGGTAGGCCAAGCCTGATACCGGGCACACATGCATACGGCAAATTGCAAATCAGGCCTGCTAGCAGTCAGATAGAGAAGGGTGCCGATCATCCCACGGTAAAGTTTTGGATCGACAATAGTCCCATTCCTATCTTCATCTAACTTGGATTTCTCTACTATTGGAGTGTCCACGGGGTCACAATTTTCAAAGTTATATTTCTTTAAAGATTCTAGAGCATATTTGGATTGATTAATAAAGATGCCTCTAGGATTCTGAGAAATTTGTAATCCTAAGAAAAATGAAATTTTTCCCATCATTGACATCTGAAAGCGTGTGGACATTATCCTCTCAAAGCGTTTTGACAATTCTATGTTAGAGGCAGAAAATATTATATCATCAACATAAATTTGTACCAGTATCATGTCGTTGTTCTCCTTGAGAGTGAATAGAGTGGGGTCCACCTTGCCTTTGGAGAAGCCTTCCGAGATGAGATATGTTGAAAGGAGATCATACCACGCACGTGGAGCTTGTTTCAACCCATAGAGAGCCTTCTTAAGCTTGTACACATGATTAGGAAACTCCGTGCTAACGAACCCACCCGGCTGACTAACATAGACTTCTTCCCTTAGTTCACCATTCAAAAATGCCGTCTTCACATCCATTTGATAGACGATCATGTTCATATGAGCAGCATACGCAAGGAATAGTCTAATAGCCTCTAATCTTGCAACAGGAGCAAAAGATTCTTCAAAGTCGATACCCAAGGCTTGTTTGTATCCTCTAGCAACCAATCTAGCCTTATTCTTCAAGACTCCACCCATCTCATCGAGTTTAACCTTATAAACCCACAACAAAGTAAGGATGTTAACCTTGTCAGGGAGAGGAACTAAATCCCATACTTCAAGTCTTTGGAATTCATTTAGTTCCTCTTGCATGGCTTCAATCCAAGATGATTGAGTCATAGCATGTTGCCAGTTTTTAGGTTCAACTTCGGAGAGAAATGCATCAAAATAGCAATAGAGTGCACTCTCTTGTAATTGATGGCGTGTAGAGACTGGTCGATCGAGACTTCCAATGACATTCCTAATTGGGTGATCTTTTGTCCATTTGGTGCTGTGATTTTCAATCCATGGTGGTCTGGAATGAACAATTGAAGGAGCTTCTTCTGAGGTAGACGCGGCTGAAGAGTTTTCAGGTATCGGTACACCAAAGAAAGGAAGCTCTTGTAGGTGAGCGTATTCCAAATCGTGATCAATAGAATCCTCTTCAACATCATTAGGCACAAGTAAGGGTGACGATTCAGGTGTAGTTTGAGAATCACCTGGTAGAGGTGCATCCGGTTCAATGTTAATTGAAGATGCATTTGATAAAGCTTCATTAGCTTGAGCAACAACTTCAGGGATTGGAGCTATCACTACAGGTGCTAGAAGTTCATCATTTGGAGGATCAAAGAGTTCATCAAACAACGGTTGAAATAGTTTATCCCACTCGGGCCTTGTAGGTGGTAAAAATGATGTAGAAGTAGGATTATTGGGAACTAATCCGGAACTAATAGCACCGTTCCCATCTCGTGAAGTGCGGGTTCAGAGCTGCGTTGCTCAGAAGCCATCGCTGTCAGCTCATCAAAATCTGCGTCCATAGTTTCTACTATCTTACCAAGGCGACGGTTGTAAATTCGGTATGCTTTCTTGGAGGGTGAGTAACCAATGAAAATACCTATATCGGCTTTTGGTTGAAGTTTGCCCAAGTTCTCACTATTAATGTTTGGATAACAAAGAGCACCAAACACATGAAAGAATGAAACATCGGGTTTACGATCATGTAGAAGCTCGTAAGGTGTTTTTCCATGACGTTTTCGAATGATAGAGCGGTTTTGGGTGAAACATGCAGTAGATATAGCTTCTGCCCACAAGAATAATGGAGCGTTCGCATAAATCAGCATAGTCCTAGCAGCTTCCATAAGCGTACGATTCCGTATTTCAACGACACCGTTTTGTTGTGGAGTACGTGCAGCGGATGTTTCATGTGAGATACCAACTTCTTCATAGTAATCACGAAGAGTCTGGTTGACGAACTCTGTTCCATTATCTATACGAATACGGCGGACAGTAGTATTTAAACGTACCTGAATGAATTTTAGAAAAGTGATGATAGCCTTCGGTGCTTCATCCTTTGTACGTAGAAATCTTACCCATGTAAACCTGGAGAAATCATCCACAATAACAAGAATGAATTTCTTACCGCTCACACTTTCGGTTCGCATTGGCCCACAAAGATCCATATGCAAAAGATGAAGTTTTTCTTGATTGGTGTCTTCAGCTTTGGACTTGTATGACTTCTTGGTGCTTTTCCCCCTTGAACACGCGGAACATAAATGGTCCTTGTGAAATTTGAGCTTTGGAAGACCACGAACTAATTCGTTTTTAGCCAAATGATTAATAGCATCAAAGTTGAGATGAGATAATCTGCGATGCCATAACCATGACTTGGTCTTAGATGCTTTGGAGATAAGACATACTAGAGAGGCGGCTATCATGTCTTGTGGGGACAACGTATAAAGATTTGCACCACGAGATCCCTTCAACAAGTTTTTTCCTTCCAAATTGCGGATGAAACAAGTATGTTGTCGAAAAGCAACCTCTAGGTTGGAATCACAAAACTGTCCTAATGAAAATAAATTATGACCAAGACCTTCTACATAGTATACCCTTGAAATCGTAACGTTTCCAATATGATATTCACCATACCCCATTATCTTTGCAATATGATCATTACCGAATTTAACCGTTCCAAGAAACTTGCTGACGAAATTTCGGAGCATCGAGCGATCTCCAGTCATATGCTTTGAGCAACCGGAGTCCAAATACCAGAGGATGATTTGGACCACCTGAAAATATCACCAGACGAGGACAATGTATAGGTTTTGGAATCTGAATGTTCGTTGTTATTAGCAGGTACAGATTTAATGATCTTAGATTTGCTAACTTTAGGTTTCTTAGATTTCCTAGCCTTCTTCCTAGTTGGTGGTGTAGATTCAAGTTGGCTTAAATCCTGAGGTATTTCTTCACTGATAGGCACTATAGTGGGAGCTGATCTAATTAAAGGGCGCGGTTTCCATACTTTAGTGCTAGTGTGCCTAACTAAAGGACGCTGAGACCTAACCTTATTGGATGCATTTCTAGTTAAAGGGCACATTTTTCCATCTAATGTAAACGTCCTACCAGTGGGACGCCATTGCCATCCAACTTGGGTACGAGTTCTCCCCGTTCGCTTCCATTCAAGATTATTCCTAATAGCATTCATTTCATTCACATGATCAATAAGACACAAATCATGACGTTGGGAAAACATGCATTCATTACAATTCCAACATTTCAAATTAGAATTCACAAATGGTTTAGCCTTCTGCACAGGCGCAGAGCTTTTAGTCTTAACATGATTCTTTTTATTTAAATCTGAACTGATATTCCTAGTATGAGCTTCTACTTTCTTCTTGATGGTACTACTAGTGGAGGGCTTGATCTTATCTTTCTTGAGTGGCGATCCTTTAGCCTTAGTCGACTCTTTTAATCCTGTAGAAGGCAAAGTGGGAACATTAGCAACAGATTTTAAAGGTGCCTTACTTGATGGTGCCAATGACGGTTTTGCTCCTGGGGTCTTATTGAATGGAGTTACAGCAATGGGACGATTAGTAAGTAGTGCAGAACCTGGTTTTCCTATGTATTGCAAGTAGGCTAAGAAATTTTGAACACGCTTAATATATTCATGAACTGAATAATAGTAGCTGCTTGAGGGATCTAACGCATACAAATCATCTAAAATATCCCTAACAAGATCTACATGCTTAATTGCATTCCTCATATAATCATCTTAGGTAACCGGGTTTTTCTTATGGAGCGGGTTCTTATATAGCACTACTGAATTGGTTGTTGGAGCACTAGAGGATGGTGCAGAGTTGGTAGCTAAGTTATTAACAATTTCTTGTCGGGTGAGAAGAAGTGTCTCCTTTAACTCGGCCAAAACCATGTTTTTGTCAATGAGCTGGATGTTTAAGTCAGAGATTTCCTCACACTTTTGGTTCAGTTGTTCAACATAAGATTGTTGTTGTGCTGCATTAAAAGCTAAGCGTTCTTCTATTGAACCATAAAGAGCGGATAGTCCCTGTCTTGCCCGATCCATCTCCCCTAGAATAGACGAAAGTCTAATTTCTAAGTCCTGGTTTTTAGACTCTGCAGCCTCTAGTTCCAATTTTAGTGTTTCATTTGATGACACATCTCTCTTTAATCTCATAATCTCTTCCTCTAATGCCTTAACTATCTCAATCATCTTGTCACTCGTCTCAACACTGTTTTCACACCTATTTGTTATCAAAAGATCCTCATTTTGAGTTTGTTGTTTTAATTCTAAAGATATACAATGTTGTTCAAGTTGATTAAAACGTTTTGTAAGTAAATTGTAAGAATCTTGAAGCTTTAAAAATTCAGCGTTAGACTCGTGACAAGAATGATTATCTACCTCATTTACAGTATCAGCAACATTTACAGAGAGATCACACACATCATCACATATATTCACAACATCACATTTAATCATAGCGGATGTAAGCTCATTCGAATAATTAACATTCACAGTAGTAAGCACATCACACGAAATTACTTGGGACAAGAATCGGTCATATTCGGATAAAATCTTTTCCTTTTCAATTAATTGTAGTTCGTAAGCGGTGTCCATTTCATAAAACACTTTTTGAACTTCTGCAATTTCAAACTCAAGATTTTCCGAAAGAGATGCAAAACTTCCTTTTAGACTTTCGACAAACGGATTGATCTCATTCTTAAACACCTCGTTCATGTGTTCGAAAGCCCATTCTCCGGCGTTTAGGCCATTTGAAGTCGTACATTCCAAAATGACCTTGTCAAAACTAGCAAAGTATTGATTAATCTCTTGCAAGTTTAACCATACAGTGCTAACAGGTGGAAGATCCTTTGGAATTTCCTTAGGTCCTTCCATTTTGACAAGTGTAGGAAGTGTACTAGGGTTTTCTTCATTTAACATGTAGGTTGGTGCTGTGATGAGATCTTTATCCATATGGAAGCGAATTCTAAAATCCATTTTTACAAGCTCCTGATTCATTTTAAAATAATCAGACTCGGAATATTTTGCAAAGTTGTATGACCGATTCTCATCAACTAGATCCTTATTTGTGCGATCATCGAAAATAACAATCGGGTCTAAGACCAATCCTAATTGGGTTGCATTATAAAGTCATGGACTATGGATAAAAGCTTGTTTTGCATACCGTGGGTTAGGGGGAAGGCCTTTTTGACGTGATAAGTTAAACTCTCTAAACGATGCGTCAAATAAGTGCACTAGTTGAGAGGCAGCGTATTGTCTTAAAAGCAAATAATCTAAACTTCTAATCTTATTAGCCGCATTAATTTCCATTTCATTCTTTTTAGATTCGAGTAATTCAAAATCCGTTTGAAGTTTGTGAAAATTAGTGACCACTAACTCTTTTTCTTTAAGTTCGTTAGAAAGATCTGCTCTTATGGTTTCAATTTCTTGCAAATGACTCATTTGTTTGTTTAGAAAATGATCATATTCGAGATTTGTTAGAACAGTGGACGAAGGTACTAATTCCAAAGTTTGAACTTTTTCGTTGCACAAAGAAAGCTCAGAAGACAAATTCTTATTCTTAGCTAGGGTTTCTAAGAGTGCAGTATTCATTTGGCTAAGTAATGTAGCGGGAACCATGACCAAATCTTGTTGAGCAGGAATATGCGTATGCGAAATGGCTCCCGGTTGTGATTCACTCAAAGTCTGGGGACTCACATTGATATTACTATCATTGATTGTCTCCTCATTTGAAAGACTCACCACCAAAGACTCATTCGGATCAGCACCCTCTTGCCCAACTTGATGTGGTTGAATACTAGTATCAGTGATATTATCAGTGGTATTAGTAAGTACCTTACATATTTTTTCTGGGCCAAAGCTAGAGATAGTTGCCATAAGAGCTGCCTGAGCAGATTGAAGTTCATCACAGTCTGAATCGTAAGCATCCAGATCATCTGCTTGGTATGCTGCATTCTGTGTAGTGACAACTTCTTGTTCCACAATCCCTGGATCAGCAAGAAATGCAAGCTCCTCTTCATCAAGTTCCTGTCCTTGTGCCTGAGCGTTCACCAAGTAAATCTTCTCTGCAAACCATTGACCATCCCTTCTCCTCTTGGGTTTTGTGCAATCCCTAGACATGTGACCTTCTTCCTTACAGTTGTAGCATGTAATCATTCTCAACTTGCATGTGGAATTAGCCCGTGGAGGAGTGTTGACCATTGGAGCAGGATTGACCGTGCGTGCATTGGTGGTTGATGTAGTGGGTCTCCCCTGATAAGGTTGAATAGGTTGAACCATTACCCTGCTATTCTCAATAGTAGCTTGTTGTCGAGAATTGGATGAATTCCTCAGCTGATTGTTAGTAGGAGCTGGTCCTCTAAATCCTCGTTTGCTCAATGTCCTTGTGAGATAAGCAGATATAGTGGCTAACACTTCAACTGGGTCAGTTCCTTGTTTGAATTCAGGAATGGGGACTTCATCATTATCACAATAAATTGATTGGTCTTGTTGAGCTACATAAGCACTAGAAGGAATACTCATGTGGTCAGAGTAGCTTGATGGATATGCTGCATTTTCTTGATAAGAAGAATATGATGACTGAGCATAAGGTGCAATGCTTTCTGGTGAATATGGGTGAGGTTGTGAGGCATATTGTGATGCTTGTGGTTCTCTCTGAGATAAAGGTGCATTAAACCGATATTGTTGCTGATGTGAGGTGGGTGGTTGTGGCAGAATCGAATATTGGGGGAAGCTTGGAGTCATGTACGGTGATGGATGATAGGCTTGGTGTCCCATGCTATAAGGAGTGTTGTTGTATGACAAGCTTGGTTGATTTGCCATCAAAGCTAAAGAATCAGGGTACATACCTCGAGGCGAACGTTGCATGATCACGTGTTTCTCATGCTGCTGAAGAAAAGCATAGAGTTGATCCAAATTGCACTTATGCAAATCCCTGGTTAACTTAACATAGGTAATATACTCACCCCATTCAGCTTGAGGTAAAGTATTCAAGAACTTGGTGTTAACCTGGAATGGAGCAATCACGAGATTGTATACATTCAGATCATTCATGAGAGTAGTGAATCTGAAGTAGTAGTCGTGAAGCGTTTCCCCTGGGCTGTATGTGAATCTATCAAACAGATCATACAACTGACATTCCCTTTCCTGTTTAGTAAGAGAAGTACCTTGTAGCAACACCTTTAGACATTCCCATAAATCCTTTGCAACCGTATATTGACTTACCATTCGATAGATGTCATGTAGAAGAGCTTGGAGAATGGTTTGAAGAGCCTTTTCGTCTGCATCGGCAACAAGTTGTTGAGCTGGTGTAAGTTCTTCAAACTCCCGTGGTCAAGTCACATTGTTAACCACGATGGTACCATAATCAAGTGGACCATTTAGAATTGACTTGACCATAAGCCTCCCATATGTCGGTTTTCCCTTAATGTATGACATCATACGGCCTTGCCATGCTTCAAAGACTTCTTTAATGAGCATTGGAGGGCGATTATCCGTTCCCGTAATGACGAAAATATCCGTAAGTGATGTCATTTGAGGCATTAATGAATTCGGATTCATTTTGATAACATTAAAGAGACAAAGATTATCGGTTGATCGAGCAGTGAAGTAAGGTTGTGAGTTGTGTTGAGTTTTTGTGTAAGAAACCAAGATTAAATCCTCTAAAAATCGTCGAAAAAACAAGTAAAATATCCCTTGGTTCGGAACAATTGTTGATTCGGAAGAAACTGATTCGGAACTTTCTTGATTCGGAACAGTGTTGATTCGGAAGATTTGGTTCGGAACTTTCTTGATTCGGAACAGTGTTGATTCGGAAGATTTGGTTCAGAACTTTCCTTGATCCGGAACTTTTGGTTCGGAAGAAGTGATTCGGAACTTTCCTTGATCCGGAACTTTTGGTTCGGAAGATTTGATTCGGAACTTTCCTTGATCCGGAACTTTTGGTTCGGAAGAACTGATTCGGAACTTTCCTTGATCCGGAACTTTTGGTTCGGAAGAACTGATTCGGAACTTTTTGATCTGGAACTTTTGGTTCGGAACTTTTTGATCCGGAACTTTTGTTTCGGAACTTTTTGATCCGGAACTTTTGGTTCGGAACTTTTTGATCCGGAACTTTAGTGGGAACAAAAAACTGGTTCGTGTAACAGTCGACTAGATAAAAGAAGAAACAAACCCAGATTTTTACCAAATTACCCAAAAAGTTTTGTGATTTCTACTAAAAGAAGTAAAACCCAATACTTATCTACTAATCCCAATCAACAAAATCACCAAAAACTTCAAGAATCAAGATAGATCTTCTTAAAGAACACTAATACAATCAAAAACTAAATAACAACACAAATCATTACCTTAAATCACCCCATAGCTCTTGATACTAATTGTAGAATATTGATAATCTTATGAATCAATGAAGTGGTTTGAAGATTTCTAGAGAGAGAAACTAGTGAGAGAAAGTGAGAGAGAAATATGTGTTTTTCATTCAAATGGTAAAATGGAAAATCAACAACCAACCCCTTTCCATGGTGGAAAGGGGTATTTATATCCAAGCCACTAATGGGCTTGGGCCGACCCATGACAAGCCCATGGGTCGGTTTCTTACTTAACTTAATAAGCACACATTAACTACGAGCTATTACAACATTAATAATATTGTGGAGTGACCGATACTTCTAATATACGTTAAAAACGTATTTCTAACACATACTTATACATTTATAATTCTTGAAAGCTTCAGAGTTTGATACAGCAGAAGACTTGACTTTTAGGCTTTATTTAACTTGTTGAAGTATAAAGTGCAAAAAGTATAAGCATGCGAGGACGACTTCTTCTGGATTGTACACCGCAATGCCACCTTCTTATTAGCAACAAAACATATACACGGATGAAATGGCCTTGAACATTTCATTCTAATTTGGTAGTATTTTACCTTTAGGTCGGTTAAGACCGTTGGACGATATAAAATATCGTACTTGTGGCAGGTAGTTTAAATTAAGAACCTCCTTTACAAGATTTCGCGGGTAAACCCGTTCTCTTTACTGGACCGTCCAAAGCTGACTGCGAACATAAAGAGTGAATCATTTGGATAATAATGTCCGCATGATTTGAAGCCGTCAAATCCGATTCCTTGAGCAAGTTTAATTCATTAAAGAATCGCACCATCGTTCCTTTCCAGTTGTCACGAGCTTGATTCATATAGAATCTTGCAGGTTACCTACCAAGTGTTGTTTGATGTTAACACTAGAAGGATTTCCACTCATCACTATGAACACTATAGACTGTCAATTTGAGTGTTCTGGAAAGATCACTTAGATATTGCATAGAGGCCTGGAACATGTTTAAGTTCAGTTAAGAATTAAACCACTGTTGCTTTCTAGTTATCACAAGCTTGATTCATAAAGAATCGCACAAGTCACCTACCATGAGTTTTTTGATATTCGCTCAAGAAGGATTTCCATCTTCATTTTAAATACTTTCGTATTACTCGGATATTCAGGAAAGATCATGAAGATTTTGCGTAGGACTCTTAAGATCTTGTCTCTAGACTCGATCGTGTATTTTGGATTTTAGTGATCGGAGACTGGAGAGGAGTGCCACCATTTCAATACCAATTTATTCGGAGTGAATAAATCAATAGATAATGCGTTGTCTCTGTGTGATTAAAACCAATATATTTTGAGAGATATCTGAGTTAGCTGGGATGGGTTGTTCATTGCATCACTGGGTCCATGATGTCTATCTTCAATATCGAGAATCCTTAAAAAATGATCTCAATAGCATATGTTTTGACCAGTTTCTGTGACAATCCGTCAATTTATGGTTGATATTTTATTCTCAAGTATTATTTAAAAACATTATTTTAATGTTATATTACGAACTCACTCATTTTTGGAAAGAAATTTGGATTTACGTCTTGAAGTAGCATTGACTACGTCTAAACCGGAGAATTCTACGTTACGTGCTTACGGTTACATACACCGTTTTTGGTGACAGTTCGACATTTCAGGAAATAAATTTATCCGTGAATATTATTTTGGGATTTTAAATTTGTGTTGGTTCATAAACTCACAAATTTACGAGAAGAGATTAGGACTTACGTTCATAATTTAACGTCCTTTACGACTAAACCGGAAACCCTAGGATTACGAATTTACGTTTTTGAACTCCGTTTTTGATGTGACAATTTTTATTAGATTCGTTTTGTGCCGTTGATTCATAATTTATAAAAACATTTTTCATAAAACGACCCGAGGACACGTAAATCGAGGAAACTAGAATCGAGGAGTACCCGTAAAATAAAGGGGATGAGACACGATAAACTTGCCCCACCCCCACACATGGGACGGCCAGAATGTGACACCACACCAACTTGGTGTCAAACTCATAACAATTTTATTAACACTTGTCCACCAAGTTGGACCAAACCACTTGCAACTTACAAAACTAGCAAATTAGTCTTACCAAAACCATATACTTTCCTCTCATACATGTAAAACTCTCTCAAACCCTTTATCCCTTCTCCTTTGGCCATCCATATCACCACCACCACCACCATAACCATAAAAAATCTACCCATAATCCATTGCTATAATCAACATATGTTGAAGCCTAGTTGAAGTTATGAAGATTGTAGGTGATTTTAACAACTAGAAAGAAGTTTACATGGAGATCAAGGGCTGATTTTCAAGAAGGTATTCATGCATATGAAGATCTCAAGGAGTTCATTTGCCAAATCGAAGGTTTGGTAACAAGGAACCAAACCTTGTTCATCAAAAGCTCATCATTTCATCACTTTGGTGGTATAAGGATTATTCTTCCTATCATCTTGTTATTTTGAATATGTAATCTTGTATTTTCTTCATTTATGTATATGTATATGAATATGAATGATAATCAAAAGTATTATGTTGGGATCTTGTGTTGATAAATTTGGTTAAAATAATTAAAAGTTACATGAAAGAATGATAAAATCATGATTAAAAGTGTAGGCTGTATAAAACAGAGAATAACCATATGATAACTTGTTAAAATGGCATATATTATTTAATATACAGTTAGGTATATGGCTTATACACATGTGAGAGTTGGCCACTCAATGCAATCCATAAAATGAGTGAGATATGATCAAAATAATATTGAAGTACAAATCTGGATAGACTGTTTTGGACGAATTTATTAAAATACTTATAGGCTGATTCATCAGTTCTATAAGAGAGTTAAATGGAGCACATATCATTTAGTTTCTGCTATAAAAATTTGGGGTTCTATCACCTTATAGAACTCTATATATGGACATTTTAGTGGACTGAATATTTAGGATCAGATTTATAAAATAAAAAGTATATAATATAAGCACTCAAATTATAAACTTATAAAATATACATATATAGAAACCCACTAGTTACTAATAATAATTATAAATGAGAGTTATATATTACGATATTAAAATGAGACATTTTATATAATTTACAAGTATAAATGTTTTCCAAATTATAAAAACTATATACATAAGTTTTACGTCTTTTCGGCTAAAACCGAAAGATTAACGTTTTTGTCAAATAAAACTTAGACGGTCGGACCCGTATAATGTAAACTTTTTATAAACTCACATACTGATGTATAAACTTATATAACAAGTAAAAATCGATAAAACCCGAGCTTTATAACATATGGACATTAAAGGGCCAAAGTAGCCTTATTGGACTAATAACCTAACTAGTTTGGCAAAACACTAATGGACTTACTCATTGGGCTTAACCCACTTGGGCCCAACATATGAGTATGGGCCTGATATTAAAAGTATAATTGGACTAATGTAATGTATTGGGCTTATAATAGGCTTATTGGGTCTCAAAATGTAAACAAGTTGAACTAGTTTAACTAGTCTAGAAAATTTACCAACACATAAAACTATAATGTTGAGTAGAGATGTAAAATCCCACTTGATCATCATCATACATATAAATCATCATATATATATAGCTATTAGTTTTATAAATTCATTGGACAAGAGTCTAAGACGAGTACTATTTGTCTAGGTTTTCGTGATTGAAGCACGTAACGTACATCCAAATCGCCGATAACCCGCCTTTCCCAATCAACGTGAGTTCATAGCCTCGCACTCTTTTCAACGTTTTTATGAAATGTTTTATAAACCCGCGAGGAAGATAACATGTTAGTTTTAATAAAAATAGGACACCAGTTGTCCTGATTGTTTGCTTATGGATTTGGACCCGAATGATTGTATGACCCGATGAATGATTATATGACCCGATGAATGAGATGAAATGGATTATTATTAGTTAGATTATGTCACTAAAAGTCCCATTAGCATGAATTGTGAACTACCGGGATTTGGTAGACTCTTATGCATATAATAGTATTATTTGGGGAAGATCACCCCAGTTCGCGCCTTGACGGTCGATCCCCGTCGTGCCACATTGATTGGTAAGCGAATTTATGTATGAGAAGATTTATATAAGTGTGATTATTGTGACGACACGCTGTTTTAGATGGGCAAATGAGTTTCGGATTAGCTACCCGTTCTTTGTTATAGTAAGGTAGCAATGTCATGCGGCTTATGATAATCCAATAACGAAAATACTGCTATACGCATTGAATTACAATATATTTCCTGACTAGAAATACGGGGTCTTATTATTGATATTATGTTCGTGTTTTGGTTTTACGTAGCCATATTCATATAACGGTTTTTATCTAACTCTATACAACGTTATAAAACGTATTGTATGATGTTTTTACGACATTAGTTCGTATAATGGTTTTGAAGGCAAAAGCCTATAGTATGATTTACAACAAAGATTTGTATGAAATGTTTTTGGCTTAGTTTATGGCCTACTACAAGGATTTGTACAAAATGATTTTCGGTAATAAATATATACCGATGATATATTAATGGTTTTCATTAAACTCTATGAATTCACTCGGTGTTTTCGCTGACCTTTTCTTTTAACATGTTTTATCTCAGGTACATGAAGGTAATTCTCGGAAAGACGACAAGAATTCATGGCCCGCACTTAAATAACAATTTCCATTCAAATGTTTTGTAAAAATTGTATGAAATACTATGACTTGGGACCTATGTAAATTTGATATTCATGAATGGAAAATGCTTTATTATTAAATGACGCGATTTTTAAGTGTTGTCTATGATTTGAGTAATGTGCTATCCCGTAACACCAATGACTCTTCCGCTGAACAAAAGTATGAATATTTGGGGGTGTTACAGTTTGCTACCAGAGCTATCGTTATAGAGAACGAAAGATTTTTAAAACCAAGGTTTTGAATAAAACATTTCAAAATCTTTTAACTATAAACATTTTTCTCAAAATGTTTAAAACTCTTTTGACTATAACGGTGCCGAAGAATTCCCGAGTTATCGACAAGGCCAGACTGAGAAGTGTAATTTTAATATATATATATATATATATATATATATATATATATATATATATATATATATATATATATATAACTTGGATTATATATGTTGTAATTTGATTACATGATTGTTTGATGATTATTTTAATACTTATACGAGGTATTTGTACGATGTAGATTGTCACAAGAAACCCTAACTCCCCTAGCAAATCAATCGAAGCTATTTCTGTAGGAATTCTAGCTATTCTAGATCTAAACCAAGTTGTGGATAATTATGATCCCAACAAAATGGTTGATATTCGTAGAAATGTTGGTATTAGTTGATTATGATACTGAAGAAGAATTGGCGAGATTAAATCTGATATCGATGTCATGACGATCTTTCCTTATAGAGTGGTGTTTGACAAAACCTTACCACCTAGAAAGGTGTCATCTAATTCGGTGTCACCCAATTGTTAAATTTGAAATCGAAAGGGTGAATGTTGCACTTAAGGCTGTCACTGGAATCATTACCCAAAAGCCTCATGCCACTAGTACATTTCCGAGAAGTCTAATTGAATGTGTGAGTCATTTCATACTAGTGACTCATTTGATAACTATTGATGAAAGAGCTATAGGACTGAAAATTAAGTGTTGTTCATATCTAACTTGTATTTCCCTTTCAAGGTCTAAGAATAAGGTTGAAAGTATTGGAGAATAAGGTAGGATATCACATTGAGTATGATTTGGTTGAAACTTAAATGAAGTAAAAATTTAGCTTGTATGGAATAAGAAATTGTTAAGAGGAAGTCGTTAAGTTCTGTGATTAAATTATAAGGTTTTAATTGATCGTTGGTTCATGTTAAGGGTTGTTCCTAGGCCATTGTCTAAAAACAGTGATGCCCAGTGTCTAAGAAATAAATTGAAAAAATTTTCTTCTGAATTGGGACCGATGGATCTTTCAGGACATGTGGAGCACCTAATGACTCTTGTAGATTAGTATTCTTTGTGGTATCTTTTAAAAATCCCTAACTTAAGTGAGACGTCAGTTGGTAGGATGAGTTCTTGGAATTGTATGACATAGTGACACTTAATGTGTTACGGTACAATTTTGACTTGTTTGTGATTAATAAAAATACTACCTTTGATTGCTAAATGTTACATGTATCTTTGTTATCTATCTTTTCTTGATTCATCCTAATGTTCGCATTATTGATGCAACCATTGAACAAGTACTCATCTCGGTTTGAGTTGCGTTGTAGATTCTTCTCTATGTATTCCTGAGTGCCATCGAGGTCATGAACCTCATGATTATTTGGCTAAGCTCATTTTCTGATATATTGTAGTTAGTTCTTGGTGAACAAGTTTTCATCACTCTTTTGCAGATGACTCATTGTTTTTATAAGTTAAAACAGTATACTTTGAGAAAAAATGGATTTTCGTCACCATATGGATTATTTAAAGTGAGATTTATGAGTAATCGTTTTCGAAATAAAGTTGTTTATGAAACACTTTGGAAAACTTAATTGTTTACATAACAAAGAACATCTCTGTAAATTCATTTTGATTCTTATTCAAGAATTAAGCATGAAAATATATTTTTTTTAAACATAATGACAAAGTTTTGACGAACTGAGTATTGCATCGTTAAACCTAAAATTGTATATATTTGCGCGCCTACATAAAATTTTTAAGGGACCATGGAAGGCTGATTAGTAGTCACCATGAAAGTGTTAATAAACACTACATTTTCTTTGAAGTTGTGAAAGATTAAACTTTATGAGATCTGCAAGAAGTGCAAAAATAGGGACATATTGTTAGAGACACCTACATATGTGCCCGTACCATTTATTCTTCTGAGTCGAATTTACTCATCTGTGGAAATTGTCTTATTTGACAATTGATATCCCCTTCTTGTCCAATTCTCTCGTGGTGAGATTCTTTGAGAAAGTATTTGATTGCCGAATGTTGATACCCGACTGGATGTATTGACGTTCCTATCATTTCTTTTGATTTGATTTCATTTGAATGACCTGGGTAACGATCCGAGGAGCTTTCGAATGCGTACTCAATTCATGAAAACATGGGATAGACTCATATTCGTTAATGTTTTCGTATGTATCTGATTTGAAATTCTCTCGCGTAGATTCTTTGTTGACCTTACTATATTTAAGGTTAGTTATGTCTCCAGATATCCTTGAATTTGTGAAAGGATTATGAGTTATTATTAGTCTTTTGAGAAATTCACATCTTATCGATGGCAATAAAACTGAAAAGTTGGTAGTGCCATTAGAATGGATTGATTGATTATGACATGACGACATTGTCTTAATTGATGGGAACTCGAGTAGAATTACCCTAAAAGATAAGATGTTAATTATCAAAAGTGATCTAAATAATTCCCGATAGGTGACTGTATCCTGCATTTAGGCTTGAAATTATACCAGGAATAGTTATGAAGTAGTCATAGATCTTGTAAACTAGAAAGAACTTAAAGTAAATGTATTAAAGGATGTTTCTGTTGTCTGAAATTTTAGGAGGTATTTGCTGGTGAATTACCTAGACTTTCGCCATTTAGGCAAGTTGAATTTGGAATTGATTCTATTCCCAGTGTTGTACCTGTAGCATGTGCACTATACTTCAGCACCATCTGAATTAGAAGGATTAACGTGCAACTTAGAGAGTTGTCGGAGAAAGCTTTTATTCTACCGAGCTCGTCATCATGAAGAGATATGGTGTTATCTTTCCTTACATTTATTGATTACCGTGAACTAGGTAAATTGATGATCAAAATCTATATCCATTACTCATGATGGAAGATTTGTTCGATCATTTACAAGGTTCTAGCGTATATTAAAAAATTTGATCCACCGCATGGTTATCATCAACTTCGCGTCCGCGAAGAAGATTATCTATTCCAATCACTACATCCAGAACTTGTAATGAACATTATGAGTTTCATGTTATGTCGTTTGGATTGACCAATGCACATGTAGCATCCATAAATTTGGTAAACCACGTGTGTAGGCTGTAATTTGATAAATTCATGCTGGTGATCATTAAGGACCATTTGTTTGTTTCTAAGAATAAGAATGAGTTAATAATTATTGTAGAATGCCCTGAGTCGGCGGAGTAGTGAAAACCTATACCTTGAATATTTAACATATGATTTAAGACTTAATCCTTTACATGATTTGACCGCGTGATTAATAAGATACTGGAATCTACATTGACTTTTCAAAGATTAGAGCCATTAAGGCTTTGGGATATACCAAAAAGAAAAGTGCAAAAATGTTTTGACAAATATTTATCAAAGGATTTTTAAGGAATCATTCCCTTAAACCCAAATCATTTAACTAAACTCCTTTAGGGGTAAATGTTTGTGTATACCTCAAGACAACCTAAGCGGGACTGAGGAAACCATTTAAACCATTTTTGCTTTTCAACTAAGAAAATTTTGACCAAAGTATAAACAAAGATTTTTTCGAACATTTACAAATATTATTAATTATTCTCGATAAATCAACAAAAATCGTGTTAACTAAATTCAAGTTCATATTTGAATATTTTTCTATAATTGGACGAACTGAGAAAAATTTAAAACTTTTTACGTTTACGTTTCATAAAATTAAATGTTTATTATTTAATTACTTGTTATATTTATCGACACTTTGAAACGTCGGATTGAGCAAAACTAGTAAAGATAATAGTTGAGACGAAACTAAAACTTAGAGAATATGAAGAAAGAATTTCTGAGTGAATTATGGTCATGATAATTACTTCATCAGGAAAGGTGAATGTAGATACTGACACATTTTGTAGAAAGGAAAAAAAATCAATTAGGATGTGTTCCTTAGTAATGACTGTGCAAAATAAATTGTCGATGCTTGTAAAAAGGATAATATAGATAATAAAAGGGGTTCGCGGCTAATGTGAACCATTAGAAGGGAGAGCTGATGGCGTTAAATGTTTAAAAGGCCGCTTGTGGTTGCCTAAATATGGAGGATTTTGAGATTTAGTCATATTAGAATCTCATAAGTTTAAGTATTCTATTCATGTCATTTCTGATTTGATGTATCTTTATCTAAAGAAGTTGTACTGATGGCAAATTATGAAGGCAGACATCGCCTCATATATTAGTAAACGTATAACTATTGCAAAGGTCATCATCCTCATTTTATTCGATATGGGTCATCGTCGACAGACTGGCCAAATCTACTAATATCATTCCTGTTAATGATAGATTCTCGATGAAGAAATTGACTCTTTTATATTTAAAGGAGTTGTGTAAACATGGTGTGCCTGTATCAATCATCTCTATCAAGATCCTCGCTTCACATCGAATTTCTAGAGATTTTCTCAGAAGTCATTGGGAACGAACCTTGATGAGAGTACTGTTTACCACCCCAATTGAAGGGACGAGGTAAAGTAACGATACAAAACACTAGAAGTGTTGTTTTATGCTTGAATAATTGACCTTTGGTAATGAACCGTATAATCGCTTTCCTTTGGAGAGATTATCATTGATAATTATCGTATTAGGATTGAGATCGAATCTTGTAAGGATCTATAAGAGAGCATCTGTAAGCAGGAGTTGGGATGAAGACATCCGACATACACCCATTGGGAGTTGGACATGTCTTTTAGGTTTAAGGTTGCCTATGATGACAAACCTAACCTTAAAAAATATCCGACCCGCGAGATCTGAATTGATTGTTGAAATTAGGATCTGATTATTGATTGCTGGTAGTGGGCAGGAGGTTATGTGAATATGAAATGTAGATCTTGAAGTGCAGGATGGGTAGCAAAGTTATGCCAAAAAATTTCACCATGGAAAGATGAATTGATGATTTGGAAGATCATGGGAAATAAGTCCCCGTTGTATGGGACCATTGAGATAATGTAAAAGTTGGTTTGAAAGGCATATAAGTTGGATCTACCCTAGGACTTCAAGGGCTGCGTGAATTATGTTTCGTATATCGAACTTGATAAAATGCCTATCAAGTGAAAATCTGATTGTTTCTTAGTAAAGTTTAGATTGGCGAAAAGTTGCATTCATCAAAAACCTGTGAACATCATGGATAGAGAAAGTAAGTCAACATTAAGCCTGATCGTATTCCCGTAGTTAGGTTTGATGAAACTCAGACATTGTAATTAATTACACTTATGACAAAGGACCGAATGTGGAGGAAATACCCACATGGCTCTAAGTCTATAAGAAGCGAGTAGTAAGATAAATTGATATTTGAGGACAAAGATCCTGTTTAGGGGTAAATGCTATGACAATCCATCAATTTATGGTTGATATTTTATTCTCAATTATTATTTAAAAACATTATTTATATTATGAACTCACTCATTTTTGGGAAGAAAATTGGATTTACGTCTTGAAGTAGCATCGACTACGTCTAGACCGGAGAATTCTACGTTACGTGCTTACGGTTACATACACCGTTTTTGGTGACAGTCCGACATTTCAGAAAATAAGTTTATCCATGAATATTATTTTGAGATTTTAAATTTGTGTTGGTGCATAAACTCACATATTTACGAGAAGAGATTAGGACTTACGTTCATAATTTAACATCCTTTACGACTAAACCGGAAACCCTAGGTTTACGTATTTACGTTTTTGAACTCCATTTTTTATGAGACAATTTTTATTAGATTCATTTTGTGCCGTTGATTCATAATTTATAAAAATGTTTTTCGTAAAACGACCCGAGGGCACGCAAATCGAGGAAACTAGAATCGAGGAATACCCGTAAAATAAAAGGGATAAGACAAGATAAACTTGCCCCACCCCCACACATGGGATGGCCACAATGTGACACCACACCAACTTGGTGTCAAACTCTTAACAAGCTTATTAACACTTGTCCACCAAGTTGGACCAAACCACTTGCAACTTACAAAACTAGAAAATTAGTCTTACCAAAACCATTTACTTTCCTATCATACATGCAAAAATCTCTAAAACCCTTTCTCCCTTCTCCTTTGGCTGTCCATATCACCACCACCACCACGATAACCATCAAAAATCTATCCATAACCCAAGGCTATAATCAACATATGTTAAAGCCTAGTTGAAGTTATAAAGATTGGAGATGATTTTAACAACTAACAAGGAGTTTACATGGAGATCAAGGGCTGATTTTCAAGAAGGTATTCATGTATATGAAGATCTCAAGGAGTTCATTTGCCAAATTGAAGGTTTGGTAACAAGGAACCAAACCTTGTTCATAAAAAACTCATCATTTCATCACTTTGGTGGTATAAGGATTATTCATCCTATCATCTTGTTATTTTGAATATGTAATCTTGTATTTTCTTCATTTATGTATATGTATATGATGATGAATGATGATCAAAAGTATTATGTGGGGATCTTGTGTTGATAAATTTGGTTAAAATGATTAAAAGTTACATGAAAGAATGATAAAATCATGATTAAAAGTGTAGGCTGTATAAAACAGAGAATAACCATATGATAACTTGTTAAAATGGCATAGATTATTTAATATACAGTAAGGTATATTACTTATACACATGTGAGAGTTTGCCACACAATGGTATCCATAAAATGAGTAACATATGATCAAAACAATGTTGAAGAACAAATCTGCATAGACTGTTTTGGACGAATTTATTAAAATACTTAGAGGCTGATTCATCAGTAGCTATAAAAGAGTTAAATGGAGCACATATCATGTAGTTTCTGCTAAAAGTTTGGGGTTCTATCTCCATATAGAACTCTAGATATGGACATTTTAGTAGACTGAATATTTAGGATCAGATTTATAAAATAAAAAGTATATAATATAAGCACTCAAATTATGTACTTATAAAATATACATATATAGAAACCCACTAGTTACTAAAAATAATTATAAATGATAGTTATATATTATGATATTAAAATGAGACATTTTATATAATTTACAAGTATAAATGTTTTCCAAATTATAAAAACTATATACATAAGTTTTACGTCTTTTTGGCTAAACCGAAAGATTAACGTTTTTGTCAAATAAAACTTAGACGGCCGGACCCGTCTAATGTAAACATTTTATAAACCCACATACTGATGTATAAACTTATATAACAAGTAAAAATCGATAAGAACCCGAGCTAACATAAGGACATTAACGGGCCAAAGTAGCCTTATTGGACTATTAACCCAACTAGTTTGGCAAAACACTAATGGACTTCTCATTGGGCTTAACCCAATTGGGCCCAACATATGAGTATGGGCCTGATATTAAAAGTATAATTGGACTAATGTAATGTAGTGGGCTTATAATGGGCTTATTGGGTCTCAAAATGTAAACAAGTTGAACTAGTGTAACTAGTCTAGAAAATTAACCAGCACATAACACTATAATGTTGAGTAGAGATGTAAAATCCACTTGATCATCATCATACATATAAATCATCATATATATATAGCTATTATTTTTATAAAGGTATTAGACAAGAGTCTAAGACGAGTATTATTTGTCTAGGTTTCCGTGATTGAAGCGCGTACCGTACATCCAAATCGCCGATAACCCGCCTTTCCCAATCAACGTGAGTTCATAGCCTCACACTCTTTTTTAATGTTTTTATGAAATGTTTTATAAACCCGCGAGGGAGATAACATGTTAGTTTTAATAAAAATAGGCACTAGTTGTCCCGACTGTTTGCTTATTGATTTGGACCCGAATGATTGTATGACCCGATGAATGATTATATGACCCGATGAATGAGATGAAATGGATTATTATTAGTTAGGTTATACACTAAAAGTCCCACTAGCATGAATTGTGAACTACCGGATTTGGTAGACGCTTATGCATATAATAGTACTATTTGGGGAAGATCACCCTAGTTCGCGCCTTGACGGTTGATCCCCGTCGTGCCACATTGATTGGTAAGCGAATTTATGTATGAGAAGATTTATATAAGCGTGATTATTGTGACGACACGTTGTTTTAGATGGGCAAATGAGTTTCGGGTTAGCTACCCGTTGTTTGTTATAGTAAGGTAGCAATGTCATGCCGCTTATGATAATCCAATAACGAAAATACTGCTATACGCATTGAATTGTAATATATTGCCTGACTAGCAATACGGAGTCTTATTATTGATATTATGTTCGTCTTTTGGTTTTACATAACAATATTCATATAACTGTTTATATTTAACTCTATACAACGTTATAAAACGTATTGTATGATGTTTTTACGACATTGGCTCGTATAATGGTTTTGAAGGCAAAAGCCTATAGTATGATTTACAACAAAGATTTGTATGAAATGTTTTTGGCTTATTTTATGGCCTACTACAAGGACTTGCACAAAATGAATTTCGGTAATAAATATATACCGATGATATATTAATGGTTTTCATTAAACTCTAAGAATTCACTCGGCGTTTTCGCTGACCTTTTCTTTTAGCATGTTTTATCTCAGGTACTTGAAGGTAATTCTCGGGAAGACGACAAGAATTCATGGCCCACACTTAAGTAACAATTTCCATTCAAATGTTTTGTAAAAATTGTATGAAATACTATGACTTGGGACCTATGTAAATTTGATATTCATGAATGGAAAATGCTTTACTATTAAACGACGCAATTTTTAAGCGTTGTCTATTATTTGAGTAATGTGATATCCCGTAACACCAACGACTCTTCCGCTGAACAAAAGTATGAATATTTGGGGGTGTTACAGTTTCTGCCTAAGGTTGTAAGGAGGGCTGCTTTCTTTTCACCCTTTATCTTTACAATTCTTTTTCATTCTTCAACCCCTTCAATGCTTACCAATACGTCATAACTAGCACCTTGTTGTGATTGTTCCAGTGCTAACTTAAGTACTTGGTCAGCATTCAGCTACGTTCACAATCTTTCTCCATCTTTCCTAAGGACTACTATTTCTAGCTATGGAATGTCCTTGGGAAGATTCCTCCAGTTCTAGAAGAATCATTGGACTTTAACCTATCCTACCATCCTTATGTCACCACAATATTCACCGTCGTGAATAGAGATGTTTTGGGTAAGTGTAAGTCACCATGAAATCCATTTTGATACCCAAATACATTTTCCTCCCCCTTAACATATGCCACGATATCCTAAAACATTTCGCATATGTCAGGATGAGCTATCACATTAAGTCAAACCATTTGTGATTAATCATTTCCCATATAAAATCACATTTTCTCCCCCATATTAAAAATACTAACCCAATCGATGTTTTTTTATAACAATTGATTTAATAGCATTTTACGAAAATTTGGGAAGAAAAATGCAAATCCCAATTATCTTCATGATTTTCACAAGCTCCCCCTAAAATTGATGAAGGTGTACTTGAAACGTAAATTAAATACCTTTTAAACACAAATGTAAGGTATTTATCACGTGCAAAGATCATATATGATAATGTATTCATAAGACCAGCAATTTACGAGGTTAGACTTGAATGACGGAGAACATCATATGATAGAATCACATGGTTCTTGTTCACGAATGTTGGTCGCCTCGTCACGTCTAAAGTTATCTCTTGACACCATGTGTATGATTGATATCGTTGTCTTGACACCAATTTGTGAACTTGGCACTTTTGGCATCGAAGATTTTGAACGCTTGACAATTGCTCCCTCTCAATTGTTGACCCGTGTTCTATTGAAAGAGTTGTAGTCGTCTTTTAAGTAGTCGCATCGTCGAGTATGTAGATATCAATTGTAGATTGCTATGATTGTAGAGATGATAACTTCATAAAAACAAGATTTCTCTTGTTTTAACAAATAAATGCACTGACATGTACATATATTCGTGTTAGATTGTGTTATTACGTAAACACAATCCCTTACATGGTTATAAAGTAAACCATGCCAGAGAAAATTAATTCCCATTGTTGAGATAAAGCTTTCCGGTGAAATGCTTGACTTGAATATGAAAAGCGGGTTTCTATCTGAAATAATAGCAAGCCATATTGAGCATGTTTTAAAACATTTTAAACTTCTACTCGAACTTTATTTACAACCACGTTTCATTTTTGAATGACATTTCTAGGATCGTAAATATTATCGATGTAAAACCCGTAAAAATAAGGTCATAATTTAATTCTATTTTCAATTATTTTGAAGTATTTTATAACGTTAAATATTGTTATGTTAACGGTTTAAGTTGAAACTAATATTTAATATTATATTTTAATATTTTGACAAGCAACGAGGACTACTAGTGATCGCGATACCGGCGGATGCCAAAAATTTTATATTGTATAATATTTTGAAACTTACTTTTTTTGTGTTGGTTGATGAACTCACAATTTACGGATTTAAATTTGGGCTTACGTGCATAATTTAACGTCCTTTACGACTAAACCAGAAACCTTAGGATTACGTATTTACGTTTTTGAACTCCGTTTTTGATAAGACAATTTTTATTGGATTCATTTTGTGACGTTGATTCATAATTTATAAAAACGTTTTTCGTGAAACGACCCGAGGGCACGCAAATCGAGAAAACTAGAATCGAGGGATACACGTAAATTAGTGAGGTGGGACAAAATACATTATCCCACCCCACTAGCTAGCATGGGATGGCACAACATGACACCACAACCATATGTGGCATCATGTTAGCTACAAACTTACAAGTGTAAGTAAGCTTACAACTTAAGCTTACAACTTTCCACTTCCTAACAAAAACCATTAACCACTTCTCATTTCCATCTTTCCATACATGCAAACTACTTCAAATCCTCTCAAAACCACCACCCCTTGCCATCCATATTGAAGCTACAAACACCCCTTTTGATCTTTTCTAGCCATAAAATACATGTTAACTAGCTCTATCATGGAGTTATCTTGAAGCCTTGATCATTTGGTGGCCATATTAACAACATTGGAGGTGATTTGCTTGTGTCCTAGGGCTGATTTCGCAACTATTGTTCTTGGTGTTTGATGATCTTGGAGTTACTTGTGGTGTTCATCAAGTTCTTGTCTTCCAAAAACAAGAAATACACTTGGTTGGTAAAGAAGATCATCCTCTTCATTTTCTCTTATTATTTTTGTAAAGAACAAATATATTTTCTTTATTGTTGTATATGTATATGATGTATATATGATGATAAAAATGTTGTGTGGGGATCAAGTGTTGATAAATATGCCTAAAAAGGTTAATAACTATAAGAAATAAGGCTAAAATCATGCTTATTTAGTTGGCTGTATAAAAACAGTATATAACTAAAAATTGAACTGATAAAATTTCATGGTATGATCCATTTACAGTAAGTACAAGATGTTATACACATGTGAGAGTTGGCCATGCAATGGAATCAATATAATGAGTGAGATATGATCAAAACAAGTTGGGTGTTCTAATCTGAATAAGCAGTTTTGTAGGGACTGTTAAAGCAAGATAAACTTAAAACGAGCAGTAGCTATAACTAAGTTAAATGTAGCACATAATATGAAGAACATGTCACCCAAAAATGAGCTTCTAATTCATTATAGAACTCTAGATATGATAAAAATGGTGAACATGAAGATAAAAATCAGATTTTGAGAATTAATGTTTATTATTATTATATAAGCACTCAAATTTTATTGTATAAAATGTAAAATAAAAACCCACTAACTTATGAAACTTATTTATATAAATATGTAAAAGGTTAATCAAATGGATAAATTATATAAATGGTTATGGAATAATACTTATAAGTAATAAAAACAATAAACTTGATTTTTACGACTTTTTCGGCTATTACCGTAAAATTAACGTTTTTCGCCAAATAAAACTTAGACGATCAAACCCGTCTAATGTAAAGTTTTTAAAAGTCATATACTGATATATAAGTAACTAATACAAGTAAGAACCGATAAAACCCGAACTATAGGACATACGGACATTAACGAGCTAACTAAGCATATTGGACTAACAATTGGACTAAATAAGATAAAAACTTATAAAAAGAACTTATTGGGCTTAACCCATTTGGGCCCAACACGGAAAGTATATATACTGATAATATAGGTATAAAATGGATTAAAACAAGTTAAAGAACTTATACTAAGCTTATTGGACTTAAAATAGGTAAGTAGGTAAAACTAGTAAACTAGTAAAAAGTTACCAAAACATAAACACTAAAATGAGTAAACAAGGATATATAAACCCACTTGATCATCATCATATGTACAAAATCATCATATGTATATTGTTATTTTGATAAAATTCATTGGACAAGAGTCTAAGACCGATTATTATTTATATAGGTTTCCGTGACCGAAGCACGCCCGTAGCCGATAATCCGCCTTTCATTATCAACGTGAGTCTATAGCCTCGCTTTATACTAGTTATTAAATGAATTTAAACCCGCGAGGGGGAATACATGTTTTATAAACTTAGAACACAAGATTTTTTTATGGTATGCTTTGTCCCTCTATGAATGGACCCGTGGTTGCCTTTAAATTGCATTAAGTGATTGCCTTAGTTAAAGCCTCAATTATGGACCGTTAATTAACCTATGATGGGTTAACCGCTAGTACAGTTAATAGATCTATGGGGGAATCCGCCCCGGTTCAGTTTTTGTGGACTTGTCATAGAAGCTTAGGCCCGACCTCCACACTGTTTGAGCATATTGTATTGAGAAGTCAGGTATACGGCAATGTACCAATAATCTAGAGGTAACCGACAATTAATAAATCTCTCGTCTTATTAGACTGATATGGGAGTGTCTAAAGGCTCGGTTCCATGAGCTTATTGCAATTTATGCTATATACAATTATCATTGTTGATGCAAATTATTATTTGATGCTTATAAGCATGCCACAAACTTATAATCTTTACTTGTGTTCAAATTGATTTCATAAACCTATAGATTCACTCGGTATTGTTGCTGATTATTTTACTCACATGTATTTCAGATAATCAAGAAGTGGAAGCTTGGAGGTCACGGGGAATGAAGTTGTGCACTGCTTTTGTTGTTCAAACTCTTTGATTTATTTATCGTTCCATTTTTTTAAAACAAACCAATATGTTGTTTTAACTTATCTTTTGGTAACGATTACTTGGGACTACGCTACTCTGACAAATATTTTAGGAACGATAAATCTAAAACGTCTCTTTTCGAGTCGTTCTTTATAAATTATGTGTTGTTGTATCATTGTTTAGCACCCAAAGATGTATTCCGCTTCGTGTAAATTTGGGGGTGTTAAAGATTGGTATCAGAGCCATGAGTTATAGAGAACTAGGTCTTTATTTTAAAAACCTAAACTATAACTGTCAGTTTTTATTTTTCAAAGAGTCGGTGCACATAACTTCGCGTGACTTCAGGTTTAAGCTACTTCTGGGATTACAACTTTAGTATACGTTATTACGTATCCTTTTATTGCCAAGTATTTATAAATAAATACTATGATCCCTTTATTGATATATATTTATATCTAGGATCCCTTTATCGATATATATTTATGTCGTTAAACTTTTCGATAAAAGTTTATCATTTATTAATGATTAACTTAAATAAATACAATGAATTTTTAAGATCTTTCTGTATTTATTTTTGAAGTATTTAAATTGCTTTTATTGCAAAAATTTTATATTATGACCTTACATACCTTCATCTGCGCGCGTTACTTTCATTATTTAACCCTTTGAGATATCTACGTAGATATCCAAATCGTCTTCCGGCTATTTATGCTTGGACGTCTCGAAACGTAGTCTCTAGACCATTGTGTAGTTCAATGTGTCCTTGGAAAAGACTAACCGCTATCGTGTGAGTCACACATTTTGAAACTCTCCTATAATCGTGTTGAATACTATCATGGTTTTCATAATATTTTGTTGATTTTATTATCGTTTTACACGACATGCGAAGATTTAATTCGTTGACATTTAAATGTATCGACTCCGAAGTGTATTGTTCGCTTATATTTCGGTAACGTCATCGTTATTTTATAAATCATCGTCTAGATTATGGCGCTAGATTGGAATACGATTTTACATCTATAAACTTGTATTATCCTCTTTCATTAACCTTCTTGCTCTCGGAACGTAACCTATGAATGTTCCATTCTTTTCTTGTTATGTTTTGTGTTTTTGACAATCGTGGCACCAAGGAGATTTGCCTACATTGCATTTGAAATCTAAATTACGAACGTCTTTCACCGTCTTGCTTCCTAAATTTCGTGTTGAATACCTTGAAGCATTTTCTGTCATTCATCATGCTATATTTTATTTGATGCTCATTACGAGATTTATTTTTCGTTGTTATAAAATCCACAAGACATGTGTGTATATATGTATATATTTTGAGCCGTTAAGAAGTGTCAAAAAATACATTTTTTGTAGAAACTGCAGGGGCAGTATAACAGGTCAAAACATAAAAGTAAAATCTGCGTTTTTAAAATAAAACAGTCAAACCTGCACAGAACTTGCAGGGGTATTTTGGTCATTTTACATTGGGTTTCAGGTCTCGGGTAAAACTAGAAAGTCGTCTGAAACGTCGTTTTGCATCAAAATGCTTTAGACTCTGAGTCTTGGAGATGTCGTTTATCGGGTCAATTAATCGGCTCATATTTAAAAGTTAAATCTGATAGAAAATTCAAAACATGAGTTTTAAATGTTTCTAAGCTGTTTTGATTTCATTTGAGATCGTAAAATTTTAACAAATATTATTTTTACAACTAACGAATACTAGTTGCATGTGAAAATATTTAAAAATAGAAACAGTAAAGGATTAGCAATTACCGGATTAATGGTGTAATTTAAAAACGAATAACATACTTTCTTAAAAGCATGTTGTGTCGAGTATCTTACAAAGAATACACATGTGGATTGTTTTATTCTTTTCATATATATGACTCATTTGTCATTCGATGTTATTTTATTTTCGTTTTCTTCTAACCTTCCACTGATTTGAGTTGAGTTTTGAAGTTTTGCCTTCACATTCTTCGTTAACATTCTTATCGCGTATCTCATGACGTTTTCGTCTAAACCTTATAACCTTTTGAAACATTAACAACTTGTAACCATTTCATTGATTGTTTTATGAGCTACTATTTGCTACTTTTTGCACAATTTTGACTACTTTATACGTTGTCATAATGTCATATTATAAATAAATCTGATATTGTTTTACGATTACTTTCACCAATTATTTCTACTTTGGTCTTATAAAATACTTTTCGTAAGATTAAAAGTTGCTTATTAAGTATCTCACAAATTACTTGTATCCTATAAATTTATAAACTATTTTTAAAATTCCATTTTACAAATGGCATGGTTTATATATAAACATAAGAAACGTAATACTTTTCGACGAAACTGAGCATTGCATTGCTATTCCTAAATTATACATGGCCTGATCACCTATGTCTAATCTAAAAGGAGCCATGCTAGGCTGAATAGTAGTCACCATAAATTTTTTTGATAATAATCAACTTTTTACTTGTATTCATAATAGAATAAAATAAAATGAAAAGAAGTTTTGAAAACCTTTATATTTTATGCAAGTAGCGCAATTTCTGTGCATCCGCATATGTTTTCTTACCTTTCGTTAAACGAATTACGTGATTTTAAGTACGTTTTTACTCGATGATTGTTTTTCCACTTGTTACTTCATTTTGTCTTATAACTGATTTCTTTTGACTGCTCGTCTAATTATTGACTGTTGATAAAAGACTTGAAAGTCTCGATGTTTTATCCTTCCGTCTCGTCCAATCTTCTTTATGCGACTGGGTAGATCTTTGGAATGTCTCCGCACGTGAATAATGAATTATCATTAGAGTGATTTCCTTATATCCGGGATGACGTCCGTCACTTTCGTTTGTCTCGAAATCCACTCTTGTGAACCGTGCTTTGACTTCTCTCTTTAAACACTAACATCGTTCATTTGATTTGTTTTAATTACAAGTGATTATTAGGAATTTTATTTATTAAAATTTTTGTATGGATCTTCTTTCCGATCATGTATCGACCACCGCTAAGTTAACGAGCTGATATTGGTGAACCATCAACCGCACTAACAAAATTGACAACTTGTTTAATATATTATTTCTTATCGTCTTACTATCAACGCCTTTATTTTATTATTATCTTTAAGAATTCATACGACATTTGCTTCATTTTCTTTCGTACCGCTGATTTCGTGCTAATTGTTGACCATTATTTCCATTCGTATTTGTTTGTTATCTTGTCACATTTCGAAACCCGAATGTATCCCATATTTGTTTTGAAATAATAAACACCTTTATGTATTTCTACAAAGTATTATAAAAATTTTATGGAACTTTTATACATTTTCCAATGATTTTCAATTATCGAAATAACCATTACAAGTAAAAGTTCAAATTTATACACCATATTTTGTATAACTAAAACTAATGTTTAAAAATGAAATTATATTCTACCTTTTGAACTAATTGACTTAGCAAACTTTACTTTTAATGTAATGAGATTACCGGTTTAATTTATATTCCTAACAATGATTTAATTTGGAAATTACATTTTCTAATTGTAACCATCAATACAAATTTAATAAATAAATTCATGTGATTGTTTCAAAGTTTCTTAAGACAACCAAAATAAATTATGAAGCTATTTAACTTCTATTTTTAATATATCATCTTTATCAAGAAAGTACCTCAATTGAATCTTAAGGTAATACCAAATCTGGGACGGATAATTGTGACAAATTTTATTTTAATATTAATATTTAATTCATTCTTCGCTCTCATTTTTCTAGTATTGTGAATTATTATGTTTTACGGTTACGTGGTTCGAGATCCCTCGTCGATCGTCAACCTTAAATCATTTTACCACATCTTGTCCGTTTATGCGTTTATTAAATTCATTTTTATCTCGTTCTGTTCCTCGTATTAAAGATCACAATTTTATTCTGAGATTAAAACAAATCTCGGGAAGCAGTGTATAAGAAGAAACGATAAGTGTCACCAGGATTTATGCGTGTACTTGTGGAATGATTGAGGACCGAATCTCTTAATGAATGGAGTTAATAAATTCGTTACAACCTCGAGGAGTATGTTAAAGCCGACACCGCAAGTGGAAAGACTCTGGAGATCAAGTGGTTATTATCAAGGGTTCGTTCAAGGTTTTCTCGATGATTAACGATGGAAATCTATACTTGATGTTATTGTTCGACCTTTTATTTTTATGTACTTATGTGGTATGTGATCTAGTCAAATGATCGTAAGTTGTGAGAACTTGAGACGGCATCATCCGATGACATCCGATCATGTAGAACACATATTATGTAATATCTTTTTGACTTTCAACGACGATGTTTATTGAGACTTTAATGCGCGTTGGCGAAAGTGAGGCGAGTTGAGCGCCGGGACGTCGCTCCCTTAAGGTGGTGAGGATGTAAAACCCGTAAAAATAAGGTCATAATTTAATTCTATTTTCAATTATTTTGAAGTATTTTATAACGTTAAATATTATTATGTTAACGGTTTAAGTTGAAACCGATATTTAATATTATATTTTAATATGTTGACGAGCAACGAAGACTACTAGTGATCGTGATACCGACGGATGCCAAAAATTTTATATTGTATAATATTTTGAAACTTATTTTTTTGTGTTGGTTGATGAACTCACAATTTACGGATTTACATTTTGGCTTACGTGCATAATTTAGCGTCCTTTACGACTAAACCGGAAACCTTAGGATTACGTATTTACGTTTTTGAACTCCGTTTTTGGTAAGACAATTTTTATTGGATTCGTTTTGTGACGTTGATTCATAATTTATAAAAACATTTTTCGTGAAACGACCCGAGGGCACGCAAATCGAGAAAACTAGAATCGAGGGATACCCGTAAATTAGTGAGGTGGGACAAAATACATTATCCCACCCCACTAGCTAGCATGGGATGGCACAACATGACACCACAACCATATGTGGCATCATGTTAGCTACAAACTTACAAGTGTAAGTAAGCTTACAACTTAAGCTTACAACTTTCCACTTCCTAACAAAAACCATTAACCACTTCTCATTTCCATCTTTCCATACATGCAAACTACTTCAAATCCTCTCAAAACCACCACCCCTTGCCATCCATATTGAAGCTACAAACACCCCTTTTGATCTTTTCTAGCCATAAAATACATGTTAACTAGCTCTATCATGGAGTTATCTTGAAGCCTTGATCATTTGGTGGCCATATTAACAACATTGGAGGTGATTTGCTTGTGTCCTATGGCTGATTTCTCAACTATTGTTCTTGGTGTTTGATGATCTTGGAGTTACTTGTGGTGTTCATCAAGTTCTTGTCTTCTAAAAACAAGAAATACACTTGGTTGGTAAAGAAGATCATCCTCTCCATTTTCTCTTGTTATTTTTGTAAAGAACAAATGTAATTTCTTTATTATTGTATATGTATATGATGTATATATGATGATAAAAATGTTGTGTGGGGATCAAGTGTTGATAAATATGCTTAAAAAGGTTAATAACTATAAGAAATAAGGCTAAAATCATGCTTATTTAGTTGGCTGTATAAAAACAGTATATAACTAAAACATGAACTGATAAAATTTCATGGTATGATCCATTTACAGTAAGTACAAGATGTTATATACATGTGAGAGTTGACCATGCAATGGAATCAATATAATGGGTGAGATATGATCAAAACAAGTTGGGTGTTCTAATCTGAATAAGCAGTTTTGTAGGGACTGTTAAGGCAAGATAAACTTAAAATGAGCAGTAGCTATAACTAAGTTAAATGTTGCACATAATATGAAGAACATGTCACCCAAAAATGAGCTTCTAATTCATTATAGAACTCTAGATATGATAAAAATGGTGAACATGAAGATAAAAATCAGATTTTGAGAATTAATGTTTATTTTTGTTATATAAGCACTCAAATTTTATTGTATAAAATGTAAAATAAAAACCCACTAACTTATGAACTTATTTATATAAATATGTAAAAGGTTAATTAAATGGATAAATTATATAAATGGTTATGGAATAATACTTATAAGTAATAAAAAGAATAAACTTGATTTTTACGACTTTTTCGGCTATTATCGTAAAATTAACGTTTTTCGCCAAATAAAACTTAGACGATCAAACCCGTCTAATGTAAAGTTTTTAAAAGTCATATACTGATATATAAGTAACTAATACAAGTAAGAACCGATAAAACCCGAACTATAGGACATACGGACATTAACGAGCTAACTAAGCATATTGGACTAACAATTGGACTAAATAAGATAAAAACTTATAAAAAGAACTTATTGGGCTTAACCCATTTGGGCCCAACATGGAAAGTATATATACTGATAATATAGGTATAAAATGGATTAAAACAAGTTAAAGAACTTATACTAAGCTTATTGGACTTAAAATAGGTAAGTAGGTAAAACTAGTAAACTAGTAAAAAGTTACCAAAACATAAACACTAAAATGAGTAAACAAGGATATATAAACCCACTTGATCATCATCATATGTACAAAATCATCATATGTATATTGTTATTTTGATAAAAGTCATTGGACAAGAGTCTAAGACTGATTATTATTTATATAGGTTTCCGTGACCGAAGCACGCCCGTAGCCGATAATTCGCCTTTCATTATCAACGTGAGTCTATAGCCTCGCTTTATACTAGTTATTAAATGATTTTAAACCCGTGAGGGGGAATACATGTTTTATAAACATAGAACACAAGATTTTTTTATGGTATGCTTTGTCCCTCTATGAATGGACCCGTGGTTGCCTTTAAATTGTATTAAGTGATTGCCTTAGTTAAAGCCTCAATTATGGACCGTTAATTAACCTATGATGGGTTAACCGCTAGTACAGTTAATAGATCAATGGGGGAAGCCGCCCCGGTTCAGTTTTTGTGGACTTGTCATAGAAGCTTAGGCCCGACCTCCACACTGTTTGAGCATATTGTATTGAGAAGTCAGGTATACGGCAATGTACCAATAATCTGGAGGTAACCGACAATTAATAAATCTCTCGTCTTATTAGACTGATATGGGAGTGTCTAAGGGCTCGGTTCCATGAGCTTATTGCAATTTATGCTATATACAATTATCATTGTTGATGGAAATTATTATTTGATGCTTATAAGCATGCCACAAACTTATAATCTTTACTTGTGTTCAAATTGATTTCATAAACCTATAGATTCACTCGGCATTGTTGCTGATTGTTTTACTCACATGTATTTCAGATAATCAAGAAGTGGAAGCTTGGAGGTCACGGGGAATGAGGTTGTGCAGTGCTTTTGTTGTTCAAACTCTTTGATTTATTTATCGTTCCATTTTTTTAAAACAAACCAATATGTTGTTTTAACTTATCTTTTGGTAACGATTACTTGGGACTACGCTACTCTGACAAATGTTTTAGGAACGATAAATCTAAAACGTCTCTTTTCGAGTCGTTCTTTATAAATTATGTGTTGTTGTATCATTGTTTAGCACCCAAAGATGTATTCCGCTGCGTGTAAATTTGGGGGTGTTAAAATCGATTCTAGAAGACATGCTCTTTTATCAAAACATTGTTGAACACACTATTTTGAAAGATTTAGAAAAAAAGTTTTGAAAAATTCTTGAAAATTTGTGTCCAATGTTTTGAAACTGGATTACTTGAGCTTAAGATTTTGAATATCTTACGAAACGTGCTCTTGTCCGAGAAGTTGTAAACTTCGCGTTGTGAGGATAAGTTTATCATCGGCGATAAACTTTCCTTTTAACTGAAGAACGAGTCATAAGTTAACATTTACTTAGAAGTCGTTTTCATGAGCTTGAAAACTTTTGAATGTTTTAACGTAAAGCTCATGACCGAGAAAAATGAATTTCTCGTTATGAGGAAAAGTTCTCTTATTTAAAAGATACACTTTCCTTTATGAGCTTAAAACTTGGAATGTTTTAATACAAGCTCATGACCGAGAGAAATTAATTTCCCGTTACGAGGATAAGTTATCACTAAGGATAAGCTTTCCTAAAACTGAAGTACGAGTTACAGTCTGATATTTAACTGTAAGTCATAGTGCATGAGCTTAAAAACTTCGAATGTTTTCAATATTAGCTCATGCCCGAGAAAAATTAATTTCTCGTTGTAAGGATAAGTTTATCATCGGCGACAAACTTTCCTTTCTTTGAAATTTGGGGCATAATCTAAAATGCGATTATACGCCATTTACACGAGCTTGAAAACCTTTGAATAGTTTTTATGTAAGCTCGTGTCCGAGAAAATTTAATTTCTCGTTAATGAGGATAAGTTTATCATCAGCGATAAACTTTCCTTTGTTTGAAGCGCGGGTTACAATCTGACATATGACTGCAAAATGTTGTGCATGAGCTTAAAAACTTCGAATGTTTTTAATATAAGCTCATGCCCGAGAAAAATTAATTTCTCGTTGTGAGAATAAGTTTATCATCGGCGATAAACTTTCCTTTATTTGAAGTCGGGGTCATCGTCTGATATATAACGATGAGCCATATACACGAGCTTAAAACCGTTGAATAAATTTAATGTAAGCTCGTGTCCGAGAAAATTTAATTTCTTGTTATGAGGGTAAGTTATCGTTGCATAGATAAACTTCCCTTTATTTGAAATCCGGTTATCGTCTGTCATTTAACGAGGAGCCATTTTACACGAGCTTAAAACCTTGGAATAGTTTTAACGTAAACTCGTGTCCGAGAAAATTTAATTTCTCGTTTGTTAGGATAAGTTTATCATCAGCGATAAACTTTCCTTTATTTGAAGATTGGGTTATCGTCTGATATTTAACGATAAGCCATTATACACGAGCTTAAAACCTTGGAATAGTTTTAACGTAAACTCGTGTCCGAGAAAATTTAATTTCTCTTTTGTTAGGATAAGTTTATCATCGGCGATAAACTTTCCTTTATTTGAAGATCGGGTTATCGTCTGATATTTAACGATAAGCCATATACACGAGCTTAAAACTTTTGAATGGTTTTAGTGTAAGCTCGTGTCCGAGAAAACTTAATTTCTCGTTTGTGAGGATAAGTTTATCATCGGCGATAAACTTTCCTTTATTTGAAGAGCGGGTCACAGACTGTGATTTGACTATGATCCATATTTGTGAGCTTAACCGCCAATCCCCTAAGACACTTGTTTCTTGGATATCAGCTTCTTCAGTAACCAAACTCTAAGAGTGTCCTTAGTTGTACGGTATACAATGATTGGATCGTTGTGTTCTTGTTGAACGTGGACTTTGGTACATGCATTCTCATTAAGAGTTTGTATGCTTTTATGTGGGTTAGCGATATCTATGTTAGAACCATGCAGGGATTCACAGTTTTCTTTTCTTGTGCAAGAGGTGACCTGAGGAGATGATTCACTTTTCTTAGCTGGCAAACGTTCCCTTTTTTAGAAAACCTTAAGTTCAATCTTAAGTGATGTATCATCCTTTTCAATTTCCTCCCTAGTAGTCTTAGTAGAATCGGAGACTATCCTAGTTAAAGGGCACTCGTTTCCTACAACAATGAAAGTTGTACCCGTGGGTCGCCAAAATTTACCAATGGGTTTGATTTTAGCTAACCACTGGGATTTAAGTCTAGCACGGGAGTTCACCTCATTAATTAATTTCTTGACACAAGAATCATGATTGGCTTTAAAGACACATTTCCTACATGTTTACAAGTAGAATATTTAATGTCCGAGTAAGATCTAGAATTCCTAGATGATTGATTGATGCTCCTAGTGTATGATATGCTACGGTTAGCAGTGTTGGGTAACCTAGAAGGCATCTGACTAGGTTTAAAATTCTTATCTCTTACTTGTTTCTTTTGCTTAGCTTCCCTCGGACCAAATTTATGGCAAACATCATTTGAACTAGTTCTAGACGTGTTCTTTGAACTATTCTTAGAGAGGCTAGATGCAATCATGTGATTAGGTCTTGCTAAAGCTGATTTAGTCACATTAGGCCTAGTTGGTGGAGTGACTGTTCTAGATTTATGAACCATATCAACTTGGGAGGCAAACCGCGGACTCGAGGATTGAGGTCACTCAGATCTAAATGCAGTCGGTTGTCTAAATGACTCGTTTTGAGGTGGTTTCCCCAAGATTGATGGTTTTTCAAGCTTAGTGTCCACACCAGTTCCTTTAGTTTTCCTCAACTCGTTTTTCAGAATCGCTATTGCAAAAACCTTTTCTTGAACTTGAGCCTTTAAAATCTCATTCTCTTTGAGTAATTTATCTTGGGATGTCAATTTAGATTCTAGCAACTTAATTTGTTTCAAAATATTATCCTTTTCAGTTTTAGAATCTAGAACTTTTTGATGCAGTTTTTGTTCAAGAACAACGTTTGAATTTTCAAGTTTTTCAAAATACTTTTCAAATTTGTTCGTTTTCTTAGAAAATTCTAGTTTGGCATCCTCAAAATATTTTGATTGCTGAGCTACGATCGTTTTGAGCTCTTGAATCTTGGAATCAGAAGCAGTTAATCAAGCAGTCATAAAGCAATTATCATGATTGTTAGCATTTTGAACACATTCTCCCCCATTATGACGTACATCGGATGAATCAGAAATGGTATCGTTATCACTCTTTTCCATCCCATGTTTGTTATAATTAGGTTCAAAATGCTCAATATGCAGCATTGCATCAGCATATACATCATATACAACATTACATTGTACCATGTTTGTAGGTTCTTCGTCATAACCGGGTAAGGTGTCATCATAAGTGATGTTTGTAACGTTCCCTGACGTGCTGCTGATATCATGCTTTGCTGTTGATTCCATGCCCTTGCAATCTGTAGCAGTCTCTAACTTGTCAATCTTATGAGCTTGCTCTTCTTGCATCTAAATCGTAGAGACTTTCACTCCACTGTCATACGAGAGTTGAAGTCGTGATCTTTCATAAATCGAGGATGAAACCGATGTCATCAATTTCAACAGTGTATCACGGAACTCTTGAACCTCCGTATGTGTGTATTGAAGAAATGACTGACATATCCCTGAATTTGAAAACGACGTTGAATTGGAATAATTGCATAAGTTGTGTCACTAGAGCTTGATATGCAGATTCTGATGCAGTGTGATTAAATTCTTCTTTGTGAAGTTGCTCAGCTAGTTGGTTCAAGTTGAGGAATATTGAGTCGATAAATATGTTACGATCTTGACCAAAGAGTGTCACAAATTCGCTTCCTCCATGAACCCATGAAAGGGTTACAAGATGAGACTGAAGTAGTCGAAATAACGTTATACCACTTTCTCTAGCTTTGTCTTGCACTTGATGCAATTCTCCCTTTTGAGATGTCGAATTCAACCAATCCATTGAAATTCGGTGAGAACTAAAGGTAAGAATTACTTATCGATCGAGCAATGAAAGAAAGTAAATGTGTTTGTCGTTTTCGATTAGATTCCTCGAGTAGTGAAGAAAAAATGATTAAATCCTCTAAATATGTGTTCTCAAGAAACAAAAAATTCTCCAAGGCAAAATTAAACAATTTTCAAAAAACACATTTTAGAAAAATCTTGGAATACTTGTCACTGTATTGCAATGCCAAAATTTAATCCATCGGAATACCCATCACAATACCCATCGCAATATCACCCATCCGAATGTCGATCGCAATACGTATCGAAATGATGTGTCGCGATACGGATCGGAATTAGCTATCGCAATATGGATTAGAATGAGCTATCACAATATGGGTTGGAATGAGCTATCGCAATATGGATCGGAATGAGCTATCGCAATATGGATCGGAATACTCGATCAGAATGTTGGATCGGAATACGCGGTCGCAATGTAGAAACCCTTAGGCTTTGCGATCGGAATACTCGATCGGAATAATAAAACCCTTAAGCCTTTGCGATGGAATTAGCACTTGTCTCGGAACAAACACACCCAATTCGAGATTTTAAGCCAAAAATGATCCAAACACCCAAAATTTTTGTGTTTTTAACCAAAGTAACAATACCAAATCTCTACCACAACTATGTAGATGATTTTCATCAAGATTAAACCATAAAAATAACAAAAAAAATTGGATCGAATGATTTTAGATCAAAACTCACAAATCAATGATGAACAAACACAAGAACAACCCAATCAACCATGGCTCTTGATACCATTTGTAGATCCTCGAATTCCTAAAAATGTTAATGTGTTTGATTGATCTAAAGAGAGGGAGGGAGATGAAGAACTAGATAGGGAAAGTTAGAGAGAGAAAGGAGAGAATGAGAGAAAGAAAGATTGATTAGGTGAAATGGGAACCAACAACTACCCTTCCTAACATACTAGGAAGAGTATATATAGCCCACCCCACATGTGGGCTTTATGGGTTTAACTTACATGACTAGATCACGAGCCCAATCTACGTATATATCGTTGGAGTGACCGATCCTTTCTAAATACGTAAAAACGTATTTCCAACACCTTCAATTAAAGAACCTATTGATATGTATTGTGACAATTCTGGCGCAATAATATTTGCCAATGACCCTGGAGTCATGAAAGGCGCCAGACACTTTATGCGTAGACATCACTACGTACGAGAACAAGTTGAAGTTCGGGAAATCAAATTGATAAAAGTTCACACAGATGATAACGTAGCAGATCCTTTTACTAAGGCATTGCCTAGACCAAAGGTAGTTAAGCATGCCAAGGCGATTGGGCAGCAAGTAGCTAACGAACTCATGCAATAAATCTGTGATTAGTATTTGGATAAAGGATGTTATTACATTATTATATAATGAAATAAAGATTGGGTTTCGTTTATTTTTATTATTTGATAAGTGTATCCTATTTTACATGTTTTAATCCATGAATAAAAGTTATGCTAAATGTATGTTGATCCTAAACTCAGATCTTAAACCTTAGCTTGTTTAAGGGTTGTGATAGAAAGAATGAATTCAAACTAACACTTAGAGAAACTTTGCAATACACAAAGTAACTAAACAAGATGCAGAAAATAGTGTTTAGCACAAGAACAAGTGTTTAAATCAAACGTTGAACTTTAATATATCAAAGATATACGAATACCCAATAATGGTATTAGGGTTCTACAACCTTAAACTATGAAATGAAATGAACAGAAAGAGATATTAAACATCAAAACCTAAGGAGTCCTTTTATAGCACAAGGACTCATGTACAAGATCACTACTAACAAACTTGGAAACTATTCTGGAGTAGTAACAGAAACGTGTTAAAATCTCTTCCAAGTTTATCTTTGTAGCAGGGCCATTGACTTCTAGCAGGGGGACCAATCCCCCAGCCTTTGTTATTTAGCAGGGGAAACTTACTCTAGCAGGGGGAACTCTGACCAACCAGCAGGGGGAACTAATACTCATACATTTAATCCCAACAATCCTCCATAAACTTGTGCTTTCATCTAAAATACAAGTTTCTTAATAAATGTTGGTTTTGATGAGGATGCTTACAAACTTCCTGGCTAAAGTTGATTGTGAACAAACCTAACCAGATCATAAGCAACAGGCTCCTTAGCATCCAGAATCAAGTCAGTATGTGCCATCTTCATCAAAGTCTCTTGAGTGAAAGGATAATAGTGACTGTTGAGCAAATAGACACTTACACCTTCCATGGCCACTTCATAGACACCAGAATTTGTAAACAGCTTCCAATACAACATCTTTGCCCTATTCAGTGCATCAAAGAGAGGATCATTCAACTCATGCTCATACATTCTATGCATGCTATCCCAAATTACCCAGTCTTTCTCTACACCATCCAAAGTAGGAGGATTTGCAGCAAATGCCCCTTTTAGAATCTTCCGTAGATCATCTAAGTCTTCTTTATCCAATATTTGAAATAACATATTTAGGCTTAGAAAGGTTTGTGCTGTGTTATCAGTCCTAGTAAGTTTCCACCAGGACATACCTTTATGCTCATGAACTACATACTCTACTATGGTGTATTTCTTCCCAAACTCCCTTGGTGCAATTTCATCATTCTCCTCCAAAATCAAATGTTGATCTATTTCTTCATTGGAAGGATGCTGACTTTCCTTGGTGACTGTACCAATCTTTTCCATCCTCTTTAATCATTTGGCTGCTCTTTGTGAGTTAAGAACAGATCTTTCACCTGATGGAAAAGTTGCACCTGCTTGTTCATATACCTTTCTTTTTCTAGCCTCCCTGGCTTTCTATACCATCTCCTCTTTCTTATTCATATACTCAACATCTTCAGGAGTGCCTATACCAATGAGACCCTCAACATTTGTCTCCCTTAGTACTAGCCTGGCTGCCTTCTCTATCTCATCAAAAGTCATATCCTTGAAGTGAGCATCATTCCACCTCTTGAATCTTTTAAGCATAACCTTGTAATGTGCCAGCCTCCCCTTTTCATACATCAAGTACTTTTCCTTCTGAATCTGGCTTACTCTTCTTTCCAAGTATTCTTTTTGATAGTTGAAGATTAGAAGAGTCAGTTCATACCTTTCTTCCAAAGGAGCATTCCCTAACTCCTTGTCCAACTATTCCAGAAACTCCTTTACATGAGGTACCCTGTCATCCAGCTCTCTATGCATTATATCAACATGTTTGAGCATCTCTCTATGCTTCATTTGTACCTGTTTCTATTCTGAGAGATCTAGCTGTTGTACCTCCTTTCTCCTCTTTTGTATACTCTCCTCTTGCATGCATAGCTCTTCTTCATGTACCTTTAGAGCCACCAGTTCATCATGTTGAGATTGAGCCCTTAGTTGTTCAGGTGTCTTGTGCTTGTATTTCCTCTTGGGCTGTTCAATCATCTTCCCCTTTCCTTTGTGTTTTGGATCCACTGCTGGTTTTGCTTTGGGAGCAGACTCTCCAATCTGTATCCCCTTCTGAGATGGTTGCCTTCTCTTCTTCCTAGCAAATGTTTGAGTAATGTGTTTAGCAGGGGATAGACTTACAGCAGGGGGATCAACGATAGCAAGGGAAACTTTTGTAGAAGTAGGGGCTTCTTCTTGATTACCCATATTCAACAAAGCTTGGGATACATCTTTTGTGGCACTCCCCTTGTCACTATTTCACTAGCCACCTTCTCTTTTCCTAGATCCTGACCACTAGGAAATACATACCACTGAATAGACTCATCTGTTTGAGGTACTTCCTCCCCTTTGGAAGCATCCTCCTCTGTGGAAATAATTAGCTGTGGTCTTCTCCTCCCCTCAAGTGTAGCAAGTCTGGTCTCCAAATTATTAATAACCAGACCTTGCTTTTTGACAGTTTGTACCAGTTGTGTATTTTGCTCTTTCAAGCTCATACACATAGTCGTCAATTCTAATAGGGATAGTGGTTGCAGTCTGCTCTCAACCCTAGAAGGAGATTTCTCCCCTTTTTGGGTATCACTGAGTGAGGGAAAGGACTTACTTATGGTGTCACTGGCCTGCTCACCCCTTGGGGATGAGACAGTAGCGGCAGCCAAACCCCCAGTGTGCCCCAAACGCTTGGAGACTCTCCTCTCTGCTACTTGTGAAGGTTCACCAGGGAAGGGAGACCTAGCAAACCTGGTTTTGGTTCTCCTTTCTTGTTGTGGGTTGGCAGGGGGAAGTTGGCTGGCAGGGGCATCAGTAGTGGGGGCATCAGCAAGAGTGGTTTGGGCTGCTCTTAGTTTGGAAGCAGCTTCTCTTCTGATCTGGTTCATCATGGTTTGTGTACGGCGAACGACCCTGCAAGAAAATTATAGGGTAGGTGCTGCAAGAGTGGTGAACAATTTGGTTGTATGGGGGTTAGCTTCAAAATAATCCTTGTGACGAATTTTACCATGTTTCCTCATATCCAACAAAACTTCTATAAACCTTCGATACATACAAAATTTTGAATTGCTTTTGACATTTGTGACCATACCTTCAAAAATCATTTGAGAAAAACAATATTTTCGCCCTATTGCTAAGCAAATCAGAGAAGAAGAAACTTTACTCCCTAATTCATTAAAAGATGTAGTTTTAGATGATAAACATTGCAAAATAGTATGAATCAAATACTTCCAATGGGGTGCAAACTGACCTTTTGCAAATTTTCATTTTTGATTATCAGAAATGTTGTACCTCAAATTTGTGAGACCCTCAAACATTTTAGCCTCTGGTAAGAAAACCACCCCACCCTCATCATCCAAGACTAATTTGTCTCGAATGAAGGCAAGTATAACTACCTTGGGATGGCCATCAACTAGGATCTTAATTATTACCTCTCTATCCACTGTTTCAGTCGTGACATTCGACCAAAACTATTGGATGTGTGAGGTGTAAATTCTAGGACTGAGTACAAGAGCTAACCTGAAATAGTTAGATTGAAGGTAAGCAACAGCATCAGCGAATTCAACAGGCTCCTTAGACAAAATGGCAATTTGGTTATGATTATGAGCGATTTTGAGAGTCGTGGAAGACATGTTAAGAATTTAAAGGTTTATATTTTTGAAAAAGTAGTGGGATTTGATCGATAGAGTGAGTTAGGCCTGCTAGTTAAGGGAATTGAGTTTATATAGGCGAATTGAAGGACTGTGATTGGACCAAATTATCAATTTACAAAAAGATCATAAATAAATCTTGTTAAGAAAGTAACTTATTTGAAATAATAATAAAAAGGTTACCAATCAGCGAAGAAAGCGACTTAAATATCTTTTGAAATTAATAAAATATTCCCTAACCAAAAAGTTAGCAAACTGGCCCAACGGCTATAAGCAGGGCAACGATATTGTCAGTTAACGGTCAAACAGGGGAATGATTTGCAAAGCAGGGGAAAGTTTTACTAGCAGGGTATCAAAAATTAAAGCAGTGGAAACTTTCCTAAGGGTATTAGACTTAACCTGAATAGATCAATGCTAAACAGCTATGCTCTAATGCACACACTTGCATAAACAAGCTAAATACATAAAATCTCAAGAGTTCTCCATTCATCAAAGTTCCAAACAGAAAAATTTAACACATAAGCAACCCTACACCTGGTCAACCCAATAAAATAAGCATGCCCCAGACTCCATCCCTACCATTTCCTTGCTATGGTTAATTGGTCTTGTCAATATGCACCCAAAATCTTAGATTAGGCAGCAAGCTGCTCAATCAAGAATTTTGAGTACACATTGTAGTGCCTCAAGGTTTCAGAACTCCAACATGCTTTGCAGCAAGTCTTCATTGTCCCAAACCCCTACTCACCAGTGGATATGATCTTGAATCATATATGAGTATCCAAAGGAAACCCTGAGTCTTAAAGGTGTGGCCTAACCTCCCCTGAAACATAGAGCATATACTTGATTCTCCCATAATATAGTATGCTCTATTAGGATCTCTGCATTGTTAGTCCAAAACCACATAAAACCACTCAAAAATAACAAATCCAACCAAGAGAAAACTCTTAGCAGGGGAAATTTCCTTAGCAGGGGAATTAACCCTAGTTGGGGAAACTTTGTTCAAAAGTAGTGGAATGAAAAATAATGGAAAAAGTGACTAACACATGTACAACAACAGAAATAATACAATCCTGAATACACAAGACATTTCAGACATATAATTTTAAGGAGTGATCATTCCAATACTTGCAACCAAGTACTGAAACCTCCCTATGTCCAAAGCTTTTGTTAAAAGATCAGCAACATTAAGTTATGTGCCAATTGCCTTTGGGACAATTAATCTTTTCTCAAAACAATCTCTAATAAAATGATGTCTAATTTCAATATGTTTAGTCTTAGTGTGAAAAACAGGATTTTTAATGATGTAGATTGTGCTGTTATTGTCAATAAATATCTTGGTTTTAAGAAAATTATACCCTTAATCAAGCAGCTGATTCTGAATCCAAAGGACTTATCCACAACATGCAGTAGCTGCCACGTATTCATCTTCAGTTGTGAAAGTTGCCAGAATAGTCTGCTTTTTACACTGCCAATATATAAGCCTGCTTCCCAAAAACTGACATCCACCTGTTGTAGACTTCCTATCATTGTTGTCACCAGCATAGTCACTATCTGAATAGGCAACTAGCTCAAATGGTGACTCCTTAGGATACCAAAGTCCTAAAGTTGGATGACACTTCAGATACCTAAAGATTCTCTTTACAGCAAATAGATGACACTCTGTGGGTGTCACTTGGTATCTTGCACATAAGCAGACTGGAAACATGATGCCAGGTCTTGAAGTTGTAAGGTACATGAGAGATCCAATCATGGACCTATAGTTCCTGACATCGATAGGCTTTCCTGGGCCATCTTTTCCCCAAGGATTATCTTTATCCATGGGAGTGGAGACTTTATTTCCTTCACACATTCCAAACTTCTTCACAATTTCAGCAACATATTTTTTTGTGAGATAAAGATCCCATCTTTCCTCTACTGAACTTGTAACCCCAAGAAAAAGTTGAGTTCACCCATAGCACTCATCTGGAATTTATCCTGCATCAACTTGGCAAAATCTTTGTTAAGCAGAGAGTTTGTGGATCCAAAGATGATGCCATCCACATATACTTGTACCAAAAGAAAGTCACCCTTGTGTTTCTTGATAAACAGGGTCTGGTCAATCTTCCCCCTGTTGAAGCCATTATCCAATAGGTATTTAGAGAGAGTCCCATACCAAGCCCTAGGAGCTTGATAAAGCCCATACATACCTTGTAAACCTTGTCTGGATGTTCTAGATCTTCAAAACTTGGAGGTTGCATCACATAGACTTCCTCTTCAATAGTACCATAAAAAAGGTACTCTTAACATTCATCTGATATACTGTGAACTCCATGAATGAACGCCAAAAACAATCTGATGGCTTCAATTCTGGCAACTAGAGCAAAGACCTCTTCATAATCAATACCTTCTTCCTGAGAATATCCTTGTGCTACCAGTCTGGCTTTGTTTCTGTAACAATACCCCTCTCATCCTTTTTGTTTCTGAGCACCCACTTTGTCCTAATGGGTCTTTCCTATTTTGACAGTCCACCAGAATCCATACTTCTTGGATATGAAATAGTAAGAGCTCTTCTTGCATGGCTTCAACCCAGCTTGGATCATTTAATGCTTAAAAAATCTTCTTAGGCTCTTCTTGGGATAAAAAAGCAGCAAAGAGATAACATTGCATATTATCATGATTGTAATTCATTGTGATGTTTGCAACGAAGCTGTGCTCTTTTGCTTGATACCTTGTTTGCCTGGGAGTTGCAAGATCTCCTATGATCTGTGATTGAGGATGATTCTTGTTGACTCTATAAGTTGGGTGTTTGTCAACAATAACCTCAGACTCTAAGTTGATCATGTTAGCTTCTATTGGACTATCCTGATTTGGAAAAATATCTTCAAGGTAGTTTCCCAAAAAGACAACATTGGTTAGTGAAGGGGCTGTATGAAAATCTGATGAACTTTGACCTCCATGTCTAAGTATTCTACTTCCACTGCTTGATAATGTGATAGGTGAGGAAAAGAGTGGGGATTCTCTTTCTTTCTCATAAGTATCATTCACCATTGGTTCTTCAACAGCAGGGGAAATATTTGGTCCAGCAGGGGAATCCATGATTCTACTGCTTTCAGCCATTCCATTGCTTTCATGATTTGACTTAGCAGGGGAAGAGATTGGTTGCTCCTTATTTTGAGAGATGTCATCTTCTTCATCCATTCATGTAGCAGCATCATCAATGGGAAACAATGAAGGTACAGTCATGTACCTCATTGGTGGATTCTCCAAAGTAATTGGTTCTTTTGTACCTGAAATATTAGTATTCTCCAAAGCAACAGCCAAATAATTCATTTATTTAGAAAGTACTTCAATGTCAAAGAACCAATTAGGACCTGTTTGTACATCTTCAGGCTTGCCTTCAAGAAAGTCTACATGGAGATTTTCTGTCACTTTGCTTGTCTTCTTGTTAGAGACCCTATATCCTTTTCTGTTCAATAAGTAACCTATAAAATACCCATCATCCCTTTTTCATTGAATATACCTAAATTGTCAATAGTGTTCAGAATGATCACATGACATCCAAATGGTCTGAAAAAGTCAATCGAAGGGGGTCTGCCATTGAACAGCTGATAAGGGGTCTTGTTGTGTGCCTTTACCACCAAGGCCCTGTTTTGAACATAACAAGCAGTGCTAACAACTTTAGCCCAAAATATCACTGGAAGTTTAGAGTCATATAACATGGTTCTTGCATCTTCTATCAGTGTTTTGTTCCTTCTTTCTACAACTCCATTTTGCTGAGGAGTCTTAGCTATGTTGTATTCCCTCCTTATGCCTTTGTTTGTGCAAAAAGTGTCCAGCTCCTTATTTCTGAACTCACCACCATTGTTTGATCTAATGGTCACCACCTTCATGCTTTTGGAAAGTTCAATCTGGGTAATGAAGTCTTTGAGTACACCTGTCGTGTCACCCTTTTCAAACAGAAAGAATGTCCATGTGAACCAGAAAAATCATCAGTGACCACTAGGTAGTACCATTTATTCTTTATGCTTGCCACAAAAGTGGGACCAAAAAGGTCCATATGTAGCAATTCCAATGGCTTGGTGGTGGACCGAACATGTTTGGACTTGCAAGAGACTCTTTGTTGCTTCCCCTTCAGGCAGGCAACACAAGTATGATCATTGGCAAAGGTCTTGGAAGGAACACCATGAACAAGATTGAACTTTACCAACTTGTTCATATTCTTGAAGTTAATATGACCAAGACTTCTGTGCCATTTCTTGCATTCATCAACTGATGCTTTGGCAATGAAACAGTTCTCATTGTCTTTAAGAGTGATGTCTTTTAAGTCAAAGGTGTACATTTTCTTCTGTCTTGGTGTTCTGAGCACAATAGGAGTGTTTAGTTGTAAAACAAACTCCTTTCCTAACACCAGGCACTCAGTATCAGTAAAGAGGACAATGTTCTTGTTGTCAGTCATCTGGGACACACTAAAGAGGTTGTACTTTAGCTCTTTCACCAAGTAGACATTATCAAATGTCATTCCATTAGTAACAATGGTCCCTTTCCCTTTAATTGTCCCATGTCCATCTCCAAATGAGACACCATCATTATTATGCAGGGGAACAAAATTAGACAGATAAGATTTATGCCCAGTCCTGCTCCTTGAACATCCACTATTCTAATAGGCTTTATCATTCCTGGTCTGCTTAGTCACCTGCAAAAAGAAAAACAATTTAGTTTCTCTTGGAGACACAAGCCATTACTGACTTGGATCTACCTCGTGTATCAATGTAAGATAATTTGTCAAAGACTAAAGATACACTATTGGATGGAGTACCCCTTTTGGGTACCCAAACCTAACGAGCTGAGGCTTTCACAGCTTTTCCCCATCTACCCGTGTTTCTAGAGGGCAAAACTTTGCCAGAAGGGGATACCCTAGACTTAGTAGGGGAATCCTTAGGCTTAGCAGAGGGAACCCATCTTTTGTTTTGGCCTATATAGGTGCGTTGGTAAGGTCTTTGGCAAGATGTATATGCAGTATGAGGTGTTGGTTTGGTCACATGAGAGCTAGATTTGGGACATGTATCATTCATTACTCTCAGAGCTGAAACAATATATTTATCATAAGCCTTGTTTCTCAAAGCAGGGAACATATTTAGAAGGTGAAAAAGATTTTGCCCTTGCATTTAATAGAATGGCTTGTGGTTGCATTTCCTTTAAAGGATTTGTAGCCACCATTTCCATAGGTGCTTGACAGTCTTGATAGAAGTAATCAAAACTGCCACAAGTGAAACAAGGTTTGATATACAAAGTCTTCTCCTAATTGATGAGACTTTTGATTGTTCTAGTTCCTTTGATTACCTCTAATAGGTCTATACATTCCTGCATATTTAGCAATGGTCTTAAGAGGTTTTGGTGTTGAATCAGAGTTGCTAGAAAGATCTTTCCTAGGAATAGGTCCATGTATATTAGCAGGTGGTGGTGGGATTTGAGCATGTTCATTTTTTACTCTAAAACCTGTTTTGTCTCTTGGCGATTGTCCAACTTCAACTGCATTAGTGAGATCTTTAGAAGCTTTTCCAAATTTTCAACTGTTTGCTCATCTATCTTCTTGTTAGATCTAAAGACTTCTAATTCAGTAGTTAATTCCTTAATGGAATCATCTTTTTCTCTAGCATCTCTTTCTTATATGCCAATGTGATCTCTATAATCATTTTATCTTTGTTTATATTCTCTTATGGTGGACTCTAACTGTTCTAGAGCGCGTTTGTAGTTGTCTAAATCATTATCACAATTTATGTAATCAACTTTTAGCTTTCTTATTTGATCAGTTAATGACTCAATATTTTTCCTACAAGCTTTGGTACAATACGAGTCATCATATACCTCATTGTCCTAACTAGATATTGAATGGCCATAAGAGCAAACTCTTCCTCTTTCACTTCAGCAACTAGATCTTGATTCCTTTCAACACCTTCTATTATAGCACTCTAATCCCATCCACCTGCTCCTTCTATTCCTTGCATGGCTACCATAGCCTTAGCCCCAGAATCCTCATCCCTGCTTTCCTTCCTATAGCTGCTTCCATTCTTTGGTCCTCTACACTCCCTAGAAAAGTGGCCTTTCTTGCCACAGTTGTAGCATTCCACCTTTGATTTGTCAAATTCAGCTACATCAGAAGGATTAATGGAAATCTTTTTCCCATGTTTCTTATAAAATCTGTTGGCTCTCATGCTAAGTAGAGCCATGTTCCACTTGATGTCCATATCCTCCAGTCCTTGCTTACTGATTTGATTCAAATCTTCATGTAGGACAGTAGATCCCTGAGATCCTTCAGATGCAATGAAAGCACAAGCAGTGTCAAGGCTAAATGTTGCAGGCCTCTCTTCATCCTTTGATGGTCCAGACCTTGCAGCAGGGGAATGTGTAGCAGGGGAAACTTCGATCCCACTGCCTTTAGAGATTCCACTGCTATGAGATATAAAGGCCATATTAGCAGGGGAATCAGCAGTTTCACTTGAATTAGTGGGAATGGTTCCTGATGACTTCATCTTATTGACCACTAGCTCAAAAACTTCCAGGTTATTATAGATATCCTCAATGTTCTTATCATCAATGTCATCTCTATTTTGCCAGATGGCTTTGTAAACAAACCATTCTTTCTGAAGGCTGTTGAGGAATCTTGCATTCACCTGTTCTCTTGACACCTCTATGTCAAATAATTCTAGTTGAGCAACCAGATCTTGAAGCCTATTGTAGATGGAACCAATTGCTTCATCACCATTTGCTTTGAAAGAAGCAAATTGGTCTATCATCTGATTCTTTTTCTTCTTCTTAGTGGCCTCATTCCCTTCAAATGTGTTACCAATTGCTTCCCATAGTGCCTTAGCAGTCTTATACTTCCTGAACCTTAGTTGATGTCTATTAGGTAGAGCCAACAGCAAAGAACTGTGAACTCTAACATCATGCCTTCTTGCCTGAATCTCTTTGTCTACCACAACACCAGACTTAGTTTTATCACTTTTGGAGCTTTCACTAATTTCTGCCTTATCTTTGTTCTGATCTTCAACTGCTACTGTTTCGAGGAACTGATCACCCAGCTCTATGACCTCCCATAGAACATAGTGTTCCATCTTGAGGTATTGTTGGATCCTGAATTCCCATATTTCAAAGTTTTCAGGATCCAGAATGGGAGGTTTGAGAGCATTGTTGTTTGAGGATGAATGAGAATCTGAATACATGGTTGGTACTGGTGGTAATGAATGTTTTGTTCTTGGTTTAATAAAAGTTTCTCTACAAGCTCTGATACCACTTTTTGATCCCAAACTCAGATCTTAAACCTTAGCTTGTTTAAGGGTTGTGATAGAAAGAATGAATTTAAACCAACACTTAGAGAAACTTTGCAATACACAAAGTAACTAAACAAGATGCGGAAAATAGTGTTTAGCACAAGAACAAGTGTTTAAATTAAACGTTGAACTTTAATATATCAAAGATATACGAATACCCAATAATGGTATTAGGGTTCTACAACCTTAAAGTATGAAATGGAATGAACCGAAAGAGATATTAAACATCATAACCTAATGAGTCCTTTTATAGAATAAGGACAATTATACAAGATCACTACTACAAACTTGGAAACTATTCTGGAGTAGTAACAGAAACGCGTTAAAATCTCTTCCAAGTTTATCTTTGTAGCAGGGCCATTGACTTCTATCATGGGGACCAATCCCCTTACCTTTGTTATTTAGCAGTGGGAACTTACTCTAGCAGGGGGAACTCTGACCAACCAGCAGGGGAAACTAATACTCATACATTTATTCCCAACAATGTCTGTTGTCGATTAATAATATGGGAGTATTATTAAACTAAGACAAGTCAAAATGGTGATAGAGTATACTTGAAAGTATATTGATCGATTTTGGATGATATTCGATGAATCTAATATAGGACTTATCCCAACTAAATGTTATTACTTTATGGATCTTTGTCATTAAGTAAAACATAAATAGTTATCCTTAGACTTGAGATACCAGGAAACTGTTATGAATCTAGTGCATCTCTGTGGAATAATCTAACGCTAAAAGTAACTGGTAGCTATAAGGATTATTTTCGGAAGTGTTGCAAAATTCATAACTTTTGCTCGTAGTCAATATAAAATTTATTTCCTCCAATTTTATTTTGGATTTTAATACAGCTGGGCCCCTCGTGGGATTAGTAAGATGTTTGTGTGGCCACACCCAAATTTGTTTTGGTAATCTTGCTGAATCTGTGAACGAGAAACAGAATGGTTAATGAAAGGAATGACTGAGATCCATATCCTTATTAACGTTGTATTAGAAAGAAAAGGATAATAATAACGATGCAGAATCGTTAAAGGGTTTTGTCCAGGAAACCTTACTCGAGTTGTACTAGAGACATTACTATGTGTAACTAGACGCTAGTCAATGTAATCACGATATTCGAAATATGTCCAAGTGGGAGCTGTAAGTTTATGGACTTATATTTAATAGTCGTGTGATAGGATCGAAATCAAGATTACGGGATTGCACACAATACGTAAAGAGTTAATTAATTAATAAATATATTTATCGTATTTATTAATTCATTCAATAAATATATTTATGTATTTATTAATTTAACCGAGCAAGTAACTATATAACTATAACGATCGTTAATTAATTACTAGTTATGTTATAACGAGCGTTAAATAAACATATAGTATGTATAAACAAAAGGAAAGAGGTTTGGAAGATTCCGGAACACCCCTTAGGGGTGTTCGACCGTCGGTTATGCCCTGGGGGGGCAAAAGTTGCCTTATACTTATTGGGCTACAATAGGTTGGAAGTCTATAAATACACCTCCTAATCCCTTTATAATCACAACATCATAAATCTTTTCCCCTCTTCTTTCTCTTGGTCGATCGCCACCCCCACCAACAAAAGGGTTTCAGTTGGTTTTTCTTGGTTGATTGATTGTATACATAATCTAGTCCTAGCCCCTCTATGGGGTTGTTGGGTAGATTAATTACAAGAGTTGTATCTCGGTTTTCACGTGCTAGAATCATGGTTAGCTCGTTGTATTGCGTGTGTACAAGAACGTAATATAGTCTTACTTTAGACTATAACTTGGTATATACGGTACAAACCCGAATTGGTGATTCGTTCTTCGTCTTGTGGAATTGCTTTAGCGTAAAGGTATGTAACCCTAATTCGATTAATTATAATTGTGTTATTAATTATTATCTTGTTAAATCGCTTCCTCTATATGTGCTTTGATCTCGTTTAGGGTTTATATAATTGTTATGATACTAATAAACCTGCATGTCCTATCGGCGCACAGAACAATGATCAAATCGGCTAATTGGGGACACTCCATTTGCGTTAGTCTATGGAACCGAGGCAGTCATACCAGTAGAGATTAGAATGCCAACAATCCGCACGACAGAGGTCAATGTCGTCACGAACAATGAGGAACTCAGGGTCAATTTAGACTTGTTCGAGGAGAAAAGGGAGATAGCAGCCATCAACGAAGCTAAATCTAAAGCATGGATGAAAGCTTATTGATGAGATGGTATTTATACATGATCTCATCGTTCTTTTCAGGATTTAAATGCATAAAATGTCATCAAAATACCATATATATGCTTGTGTTTGTTTACTTGTGTATTTTAGGTATGGATATCGTGAAAAAGACAAAAGATCACAAGAAACAAGGAAAAACGAACACGAGAAACGAAGCCACACAATGAACCTGGCCCTAGTTTGTGATTTATCAAAGAAAAACCCTTGAAGACTTGAAGATGTTAAAGATTGATCCCTCATTTATGAATAAATGACACTTAATACCCTTGTATATTCATAATTACAAGTTTGGTCCCTTAAGTTTGTCAAAATTACAAAAAGGTCCTCCATATTTGAAGATTTGACAAGATTAGTCCCTCAACAAATCTAAATTGTCAACAATAGTCCCTCATGAAGTCAAAGATCAAAAAAGACCCTAGAAGTTCAAGAATATTACACATTTAGTCCTTTAAAAATCGATTAAACATCAAAAGGACTAATGTTGTAATTACACCAAAGTTGAATAAGCCCTAAATTCTCTTTTCAAAACATTTTGTGGCCAAACTCTAAATTCAGAAACTTATTTAACAAAGGGAAATGAGTTTGAAAGGCTGATAAACTTGTTATAGAACATTTGCAAAAAGCCAAGGACCCAAGTTGCCAAGACCAAACATTTAAACCAAAAATGTGCCAAACACACTTACCCTCCACTGATTTCGCATCAAAGGGAGTTACTATTCACCCCAAGAACCCAATAACTCCTTCCACTTAAACAAAGGGTAAATTGAAATTACCCATTCCCACGCTTGATTCACCTCAAACCAAACTCATCCCACACCAAAATTCCCAAACACCACTACCCAAGTGACCCTACACTCAACCCCGTTAGCCAATGAAATGACACCCTCCTCTCCAAGCAATCCTATGTGGCAAGATCAACGCTTTTAGGTTACTACTTGGTCCTCAAGCATAAAATGAACAACCAAGATCAAATTTGACAACTCATCAACAACAAACGCGTCTAGAAGCTCAAGGGAATTTCTGAGATTTCATAGCTAGGGTTTTGATGTATTTTGCATTCTAGAATCGTCTATGTTAGCCTATAAAAGGAGACCTCAACATGTGAGAGTCCCTTTGTTCCAGATTTTAGCTAAATCCTTGTAATTCCTTTTTATGAAATAAAAGTTCGAATTTCTGAAAATTATGATTTCCTTTTATGTTTTTTTAAAAGTTTGGTGTTTGATTAGCTAAAGTCTGAGTTCCATAATCTGTTTGTTGGTTTTTGAGGAAAGGTTTTATGGTTTAAAACTCTTGTTTTCAAAAAATCAGTTTTTATTGTTAATTGTTCATCCTTGTGTTTGTTGTTCTTAGCAGGTACAAGGAAGCTGGTGCTTGTTTAGCTAGCACCTAAGATCACACATCCCAAAGCATGGATGTATGTTTTGGAGGTGCTCATCTCTAAACCTTTTTCATTTTTCTGAATATTGCATGATTTTTTGATGATTATGAGTATTTGATTGTGAATCTGTGTTTTTGTTGTTGAATCTGGTGTATTGGAGTTTGATTGTTGATACTGAGTTGATTTGGTCTTGATTTGTGGGTTAAATCTAACAATCCTTTAAGAAAATTGTTGAATCAGTCATCAAAGGGGTGTTTAGGTTAACTGCATAATCCAAGTTTTGGTTAACTTGAATAGGTGCTACTTGGTGGTTATTGTTTGTTCTTGTTTATGTTGTATATTTGGTCATTTATCTGCAAGTTTTGAGGCTAATATCACCATAATCCATTAAGAGGTCTTAAAATCTGTTTAACTTGTTGTTTTTGGCTAAAACTTTGGGGACACCTAGATCTAAGGGTAGACTAGGGTAAAAAAGTGCAAAGTATTAGTTAATTCAACCAGGGAAAGAGATTTCAAGTGTTAAAATTGGATATGTGGTCATTTAGATCAACAAAAGGATTTTGTGTTGTTAGTTTGTTAATCAGTCAACTGTTTGTGCTTGAATCTTGTTCTAATCTTTGAATCAGTGTTTAAAACAAGTTTATTTGTGCTTATTGGACTTTATTATAACTTGTGTATGCATTTGGTTCATTTTGGTTGGCTTATTCATGCTTAAACTGCTTATTTGTTCATAATCTGCTTATTTCCAAGTCTGAGACATATCTGCTGACTGTTAGCTTATTTTGTGCTAATTGGCTTGTTGGATTTGGGTTCTATTGCTTGATTGTGACCCCTTACAACTTACTGGTTGCAAGGGTGCCTTTGTTATCCATTGAATCCAACTAGAACTCTCTGAATCATCAAGTCAAATAGTCAAAGCAGTGGGAACTCCTTTCCCCTGCTGCTAGCCACTTCTAGTGTTATTTTGCATTTTGCTTATCAATAAGCTGTTCTAGCTTATTTTAACCTGCAACAACTTTAATTTTGTAATAGGTGTTCCTTATTTGACCCATTTGTTCATATTGGAGCATTTGGGTGGTTGACTTTAAGCTTTGACTAGAAAACCAACTCCTTTGACTTTTACATGAGTGCTTATCAGCTTATTCAGCTTATTTGGCTTGGCTTATTGAACTTTTCTCGATTGATTTGTCTTAATTCAGTCATTTAGAGTCTTTTTCAAGTTGAATCAAGGTCTGAGGTGGTCTAGAACTCCAAGTCGACTATTTTGTCTTTTAGTGGAATTTTACTTTGCTTATTTCTAGCTTATTGGTTAAGCTTTTTGAAAATTTCTTTTCACATATCTCTTAGGCATCTCAAAAGAAGGTTGTGTGTCAAATTAGAGCTTATGGCATTGGCTTATAGCTTAATGGGCCAAAAAGCCCATTAAGAATAAGTTGTTGTTCAATTAAGCTGTGATAAGCTCACATTCAGCTTTTGGGCCTTCAGACTTTTGTGTTTAGAATTGGATTTTAAGCTGGACTAGTGATTTTCAGCTTATTTGGTTAAGTTTCATCTTATTTGGCCAAAAAGCCCATTTCATTTGGTCTGTTTTAGTTTTTATCCCATTTGGGAGCCCAATAAGGGTATTTTGGTCATTTCACTTTCATTTTCTGTTTATTTATGTTAAAATAAACTAGTTTGCAAGTTTTTAGAAATTTTTATAGTTTTTGGATTTTTAATATTATTTTAATATTATTTTATTATTAAATTTCATTTTTAATATTTTTGCAACTTTTATATTTTTCTTAAGTAAAATACATTAAGTTTGGATTTTTAAAACTCTTAGATTATTTTTCTCATCATTTTACTAATTTTTAGAATTATTTTAATATTTTAATAGTTTTTAATCATTTAAAAATAGTTTTCATTAGTTTAAAATTTCATAAAAATAATTTTTAGTCTTATTTAGTCATTTTAGAGTTTTACAAAGTGAAAAATCTTTATTTGGGCTTTTTTTAGTTAATTGGATTTTTAGGACTTTAATTAGCGTTTAAAAATTAATATTTATTTAATTAAAAGGTTTGAAAAAGTTTTGATCATTTTTAAACTCTTAGTTTATTTTATTTGATTTTTGGTAATTTTTTGGGAATTTTTAGAATTAATTTTTATTTTGTCACTTTTTACGGTTTTTAATTTTGTCGTCGTAGTATAATTTTAACGTATCCGTCAATCTAATTTCTCATCCCTTCTTTCTTTCAATATTAATATCAAACATTTAACAAGTTTTTCACACACATATACCTCCTTGGGAAACAAACTTTGAGCTTTATTTGGGTCATTAGTACACGATTTTCCTAAACCGTCGTATTTAATACTTTCCGCTATTACGCTCTATTCCTAAAGAGTAGTAAAACACTACAATCACTTATTAGAACTCCAAGGTCAAGAGAATTTCCCTTCGACCGGGGGATTTTGTCTATCGTGCTAACGGGGCAAGTCGCGTGGAAAACACGGGAAAACTAGGACCAAAGTGGGAAGGACCGTATGAAGTCACGGAAGCTTTAGGGTTAGGTGCGTACTAGTTGCATGACATGGAGGGTCGTGACTTGGATCGTACATGGAACATATGCAACCTCAAAAAATGCTATCTCTAGAAGGCTACGGCCTCCACATGGACATTTAGCTGAAGACAACTCCAATAAAGATCCATGTAACTTTGTTTTTTATGTTTTCTAAGTTCTATTTGTCTTAGGATTTTATCGTTCTGTCAAAAAATCGTAACCTTAATAATAAAACGTTGTGGTGCCTAGCTAGGTCCACGACCTTGTTCTTGTGCAAACTGTGTCTTTTGTATCTACTTAGGATTATTTTTTGTTCATATTCTTAAGTGTTTCTTCTTATCATATGCATTCATTCAACCGTACATGTACTATTCGTTTCCATTTGAAGCAAGAGGATTAAGTGAACCTAATAATTCAACTTGTCGCATAAGAGGGATGCAACCCCATCGATGCGGATCATGAATCCTTACTTGACACCTTATTCACAAGACGTTGTAATAAGTTTCCACATATCGTGCTTATATAAGGCCGTACATGATAAAGACGCACAGTGCACGTCTAGTAAAATATAGACTTGTTTTTTTTGTAAGCCGTGATAAATCACGCATGGATATTTAATCAAATGGATATACAATTATCTAAATAAAAAAGACAAGTTTCGAATAAATACATCAGAACACCGTGAACGTTCACGGCCATAGTAGTTACAATACAAACTGTTGTACAAAAATATAAAGTGTTTTAATGTCGTGGACATCCACGAACGAATATTACAAAACATAAGTTATTGTTTATTACAAACAGATACAATCAATGGGGTAGCATAGACTCCCCAAGCTCTTTCCTACGCTGCGCTAGTGACTCAAGGGAGGATCCTTCTGGCGTGGCGTGGCTCCCTGCTAGTGATGTCGCACCATGCATGGCCGGGGCTGTCATGGGCACTCCATCAGACCGTGGAAGATGGGCGGATCCGGCAGTGGGGGTGCTGCATGTAATCCGACAACCTTTCTTCCTCAAGGCCCGATCAACGTTAGCCTTAATGGCTTCTTCCAAGCTCCTTTCTCCCTTCAGGGCCCATGGGTTCTCGGTGGGAGGATTATCTGCATAGAGGGGAAAAGTAAGCTGAGAGTTGAAGTCGGCTTCTACACACAAGTGCTCCATGACCATATCGATGGGTGCGTCCATTAGCGCCTCGATCTTGTCTAGCAAATTTGTTCCAAGGTCGTCATGGATACGGTCATCTTATTCTCAGCATCTGGCTTATGGTAGGCGTGAACCTTGATATCCTTGCCCTGACCTATCCACTCCGCCTCAGCTAAAAGCCCCGCGTGCCTGCCGCGGTCTATACCGTCAGAAACCACATCAGCAAAAGGCTGGGCCAGTTCAGGAGACTCTACAATCTTGTTCAAGGACAGTATCATATATGATATAACCTATCAAATATGATATAAACCCATATCATATATGGTTTAACACTGTTATCATATATGATGAAACAGTATTATCATATATGATATTTCACGTAAATTTTAATAAGAAAAAAAAACAAAATTTTTTTCTTCAAAAGTATATCATGGTGCATATTGGTTGATAAGTGTGAAAACACTCATAAATAATGATCATAAAACCACTAAAAACACAGTCAAATTCATAATATTTAACTGAAAATATCAGAATTACGTAGGTATTTGTGTTTTATGTGTTTTCAGGTAAACATGATACATTTTGGAACAAACACGAGTTTTCAAGGATTTATTTGACAAAAAGACGAAGAAAAGGACGAAAGAAGCTTTCAAGGACTTTACTTGCCAATATTACCAAGATGGAGGGCTAAACTTGTAACTTTTACAAAACAAAGGATGAAAAAAAGAAACTATTGGAAGTTTTTAAACACATTTGGAAGAAAAAAATGAAGTAAAAGGACAAAATAACAAAATGGGTAAAAGTTATTTAACTTTTAATAAAATCGGTCCAGGACTCATATCATGGTCAAACACACAAAACGTCTCTCTCCTTCATCAACGAAATAAGAGAGAGAAATAAGAATTTCAGAAGGTTTCATGTCTTTTTTTTAGAACGGCAAATGTTAGTGGTTAGTGAGTCGAGTTGTGCAATGACATCCAAGTGGAAGAATGTCTTCTTCGAACCCTCGCCTATTTATGTTAGACTCCTTATCCGCTTCGCCTGAAAGACCCTTGGCAGGTCTTGAACCCAAGACCTCCAAGAAACCTCCCCCAAAGAAACCACTTAGTGGAGCCTTGGTGGCCAACTGAGCTAAATCAGTTGGTTAGACTATAACTACAAAAATGTTCCTCTCTTCCTCCTCTTCAAGGAGATGTCATCTAATTAGATCAAAAGGGAAGAACGAAGAAACCCCCAAAACGATGGGAAGAATGAAGAACAAGATGAATCCTCGTATTTACACATGGCATCACTAGATTGGCTTAACCATGTCACCACTCTCCTCTCAGTCGTCTACAAATACCAAGGGAGCACCTCATTTGAAGATGGCTAGCTTAGGTGTAGGATTCACACAGTTAGTTAGAGTTAGGAGTAGTTTAGTTAAACTTGTACTCTCAATCTTTTTTGTTAAATCTTCATAACAAATTCTGTTAAGCTTTCTATTAAACTTGTAACTACCATTCTGCCATTAATGAAAATGATAAGCATTTTATTTTAATCCCCCTTCTTTACTGTTTTGTTTTATTAATGCACTTTCACTTTTCTGAAATCTTTTTTTTCTAATCTGTTCGATTGATTGTTCATCATTTCTTTGCAAACTCGAGTTTTGATTCTGTTGTTAGATTCACAAGGTTTGTTAAAAGATTATTGTTCACATAATTGAACTATTCATGTAGTTGTTAATCTGTTAAGGTGTCAGCTTGATCACGTAGATAAAATAGTTTAGCGGCAATAGTGAGTTTGGATCAAAATAGATCAGTTTGTGCACGTTTTTGTTTGGATATTCAGTTTTGCAGGATAACAAATTTGTAGTTTGTTTGGATTTGCTGGTGCAATCCATTGAGTTTCAGCGTTTTGGTTGTTTCAGATAATCAGTTTAGTTTAGGCGTTTGGATTTGATGTTGATTAAATAAGTTGTTACAAACTTACATTGATATTTCTGTTAGAACAAAAGACTTCAGTATTATCTTTTAGCTTAACATGTTAATAAGTTCATAAGCTCATAGCTTATGAGCTTTAACCAGTTTTCTTTGTTAGTTGGATATATTGTGCAGGAATCAGCAGCCGCGCTACAGTTTGTAGGTACAAGTGTGTAGCAGAAAGTGGTGTTCGACTTATAGTAAGAGGGGTGGTTGGTTTAAGCGAGCTCAGCGCTCCGCTTCTCCTACAACGGAGGCCTTGATATTTCGGGTTAAGCACTTTAATTGAGCTTTCTGCAAACTTGTAGTATAAACGCTTTATATGTAATGTGTTGGATTCAAGTTTGTAGTTTCGGTTTTGTTCATTTAAGCTGTGTTTTGGATTACTAATCTGCCATATTTGTATACGCTAGTTTAGAGTATTTGTTTACCTAAAACTTTTACTAGTAACTGAATTCAGATAATACGTAGTTAGTTTGTTTGATAATTCTGAGTAAAATTGTAAGCTGCAAATCAGTAAAGTGACATTTGGTTTGTAAAACAAATAGATTAGTTTCTTATTTAGGACTTAAAGCTAGAAAATTAGTCAACTTTGGAGGTTAAATTTGTTTGGATCATAATCTTTGGAAAGTTTACAAATTCTGTTTAAAGTCTAAACAGTGTAGAGTTTATTTGAGTGTTTGAATAAAATTCAATTTTAAAAAGCTTTGAAGGGTAAAAGGAGTAAAAAGTTTCTTTTTCTTTTCTGTAATCGAACTAGCAATCTGATCAGTTTTAGTTGTGAAATTTGTATGGTATTAAACACGTGATCTTTTAAATTTTTATTTGATCTAGATATACTGTAGATGTTATACTCGTTACTTAGATATATTGTTGGGCCAATTTAAATGGGCTTTAGTTTCATTTGTAAATTGCAATTTGTTAGTTACATTTCACTTTTCCATTTTAATTTCATTTTAGTTCTATTAAAAGTAGATTAGATTTATAGATTTGTATTTTTACATTTTTACATTTTATGCATTTAAATTTGGTATTTGCTAAATGTTTTTAGTGTAGTACGTATACGTAGTGTACTAGCTATTTTTACCTTTTTACATGCTTTATGTGCTAAGTAGCTTAGATTCCAAACAAGATTTGATAACCAAAAATAATTAAGTCAAGCTTGGATTGTTATATCAATTCGATTAGACCGAGAGAAAAACGAACTAAAAACAAAATATTAAATGGAGCCGCTGCCGGTTCTTTTCGTGAAGATTAACGGTAGAAAGGTAATTAAACGCTCGTCGCGATGATATAATTATTTTCGTTTAATATTTAATGGTTTATGAGATATTTAAATTATAAAATATAGGTGAAAAATAAAATATATTTAATCTTATCCATTAGATAAAAATGAGATGGATTGTGGGATAAGTCCCTCATATCCAAAGAAAATTATAGTATCTATAAACTAATGTATATTATAAACAATATAATAATGAAAAAGATAAAAAAATATTTAATAGTAAGATTTAAGATACCAAAAGTTTATTTAGTTACAAAGGGAATAATCTCCACCATTCATATTCATCCTACTCAAATTGATAAGATTAAACAAAAACCCATTTTCACTTTTTTTTCAAACATTAATATCTCTTAAACCGTTAATCGTTATGCGAAAACAAATATACCGTTACGACGGGCATTTAATTATTTTCTACAGATATGCTATATGATATACTTTCGACAAAAAAAACATTTCTCGTTTTTTCGGGTTTTTTTTCATGGTCGAAAATTATCATATATGATACTAAATATGATATGATAGGAACACTAGTATCATACATGATATAACTTATCATATATGATATAAATCAACATCATATATAATTCAATAATAATTTGTAACCTAAGACTAATATCATATATGACAAAACATTATTATCATATATGATATTTTACGCAAATTTTAAAAAACGAAAAAAAAAAACGAAATTTTTTTTTCTTCAAAAGTATATCATAATGCAACTCTGTAGGAAGCTTATTAAATGCTCGTCGCAATAGTATATTTTTTTCGTTTAACACTTAACGGTTTAAAAAATATCTAAATTATAACTCACTCTAATAGTAATATCTAAGTAAAAATATATTCAAATATAACAGTACTCCGAAAAAAAGAACGAAAGAAAAGATATAATCGGATATTTAAATGAAAATATTGTCGGGTCGGGTCGGGTAAGCCTATTATTATACTCGCTTCAATTATTATTTTTCTATTACTTTCATCCATCACACTTGTTACACAAGAGCAGCACAAACAAAAAAGGTATGTAGTAATTTTGCTCATAATTTTGATGTTTCATGACCTGATCTTTTCGGAATTAGGCTTTATGTGACATCGAGAGACTTGATAATATACAATTTTGAATATTTGGTGAACATAGGGGGTGTTTAGGGTTATGAATAACTACTTGAGAAAATAGGAATTAGTGTCTGGATTTGCTTATTTTTTTAGTAATTGCGCAGTAACATTAAGGGGTGTTTATTTAAGCTTATTTTTTGGTAAAAGGGCTTGCTTATTTTGTATTGTTATAAAGGGAGGGATAGCTTACCGGTTTATGTTTGTGTTTGTGTTTGTGTTTCCGTGTTGAGTGGCGAATGATTAATTTCTTTTACATATTAGGCGTATTGCTATTAGAGTTTTTTTCTTTTCTTGCTCATAATGTTCTAATATTCATATAATGATGACTTGATAGATGAAGCAGGTGAATCCATTCGTGTTAATTAATCACTTGGCACGGCAGCAGTTTGTTCAGAAACCTGTGCGAGTATTTGGTCTGCAGGTTTTCGGCCCCCACGTCGGTTTGGCAATTGCCGATCTTGACACTTTACGTGCTAAACCTTATTGGTATGAACTGGATGCAACTGCAGGATTATATTATCAATAGATTGTATGATATATTTTGACCTATTTGTTTGCTATTAGCGATCTAACAATAAAATGTTACCTTGGGTATTTTTATTGTTGCAGCGTTTTGGAGACCAAGGACATCAATATCTGTGCTCAAAGTTTACAGCATCTGGTCAGTTTGCCAATTTATACTTATCGTGGCGCCAGTTACTTAAATTATTCTTATTCAAGTTAAAGTTGTTTGCAACTTTTTTGATGATTTGGAAGCATTTGCTTGTGAACTGAAAGTTCATTCTCTTATTTTTGCAGATGAGAAAAGAATATGCGGAGGGCCTTGTTGTTGGATTACCGGGTCCAAAAGAAGCGAAAACTCCAGAAGAGAACCTAGGTGTAAGTCTTTGTTTCATAAATGTAACTTCAAATTTTTTAATTCTCTTAACATTCTGATCTCCTTTTTCTTTTCTTTTTTTCTTTTCATTTATCTTAGAAAACCCTAGCGGTACAATTTGTTGGGGACCTTTCTAAGACGGGGAAACTTAATGATGTTCCGTATACTTTATGGGAAGATTCCTGCACTGTGATAGAGGTGTGCCCTTTTTTGTTAATATATATTCACACCCTTGTTTACTTTTGAATTGTAACAGGAATAAGTCATTAAAGTATACAAGCCCTATAGTTATAACTCCTGTATAAAGTACTGATAATCTTCATTTGGTAACAGCTTATGGAGTGCATGTTGCTACCATTTCGTATGGACCCAGTTATGAAAAAATCAATATGGGACAGAGCTTGTACTAGAAGTGCTACCGAGGTTTTGCAGGTATCACATCAGTTCCCTCATTTAAGTTTTACTTTCGCAAAACAAAATCTGAATTAAAAAAAGGTTTCGGGGTTTTGCCTGGTTATGCTGATGTGTATTTTTCAGATTTGATATTATATTGGAATTCATCTTTCATTTGTTCGTCTTTGGCAGGATTATTTACATAAAGTGGGAAAGTCGGTGGATCTTAGAAGCCAAAGATAGGACATCTTGAAGCATATGTAAAGTGTTGTTTATCTTGACGATTAAAAATTCAGCGTGTTGTCATTTTGTTGAACGCGTCGTATGTTGATCTAACCTTAATTTTTGGCCAATTACTTGGCGTGACAAGAAGGAATGACCTATTTATGGATGGGAATTGTATCTTAACAATGGGCTATGTAAGTTAATTTCGTCAGTCTGGACTTTAATATGCTCATTTCTCTGTATCAATCTAGGTATTTAACTGTGAACCGTTTAAAATATCATAGTTATACTTGATGGGCTTTCTCACTAGGCTTTTGAAAACAAAGAGAAGAGTTGGCACAAGAAGGGACTGAGATTTTAGTAGGTTTATGCTATGTGCTACATTCAAAATGATCGTGACCGGAGCTAGCTACCAACACTATTCTCTGTTGTTCCGTTGTGTAGTCTTCTTTCGATTAAAAATGGAGTCTTATTCTTTGCAGCTTCATATCAACTTGAGATCAAGTAGAAAAGATCTTATGTTTTCAAAGTCGAGATCCTATTTAGGGCCATTTTTACTAAACTAAATGAATGTTTCATAGAAATTTAGACCTAGATTATGATGCTTAAGAGGATTGATATCTACTTTCTTTTTTTTTTTGCACAAAAAAGATGCCAATTTTATTTTTTTAGCCAATTTGAGTTTTTTTTTCATCTTTTGTTAAAAAAATAACGACCATATTTTTTATTTTCTTAAATGAAGGTTTTTTTATATTGAAGAAATACTTTGTCATTTGCTTCATGATTTTTGAACCTCAATTATTATTTCTCTGAATTCCCTAATGACGACTAGCTGAAGTAACATAAGTTTCTTTAAAAACTTAAGAGATTACTTTTAACTGTGTAAAACCATCAATGCGTGACCCATGAGCAAGTTATGAACGTATCTCTACTATATATTAAACGAATTCTATTTATAGAAATGTTACAAAATCAACTTACTTTTTGTAATGCATCATATACTGTAACACCCCCATTTTACCTTTACGCAGCGTAACATTGATATGCGTGACCCATTTTACCTCATAGTCATAATGATAGAAAACAACCCTAACCAACTCTCTTAGCACAGTTGGCCACCAAGGTATCCTTGGGGAGGTATCTTTAGAGAGGTCTTGGGTTCAAGTCTCATCATGTACCTTCAGGGGCGGAATAAAATAGAAGGAGTAGGGTTTATCCCCTAAGGCGAAAGGTTCGAGGCTTGGCTTGCATATACAACTCGAATTACTAACTATTAACTAGCCGTTCAAAAAAAAATGATAGAAAATAACCCAAAAAGAGTGATAAAATCAACTTTCTTTATATATCATTGAAAAATCAGAGTTTTACAATATGCGGTTCCCAAAATTTAGAATAATAATTTCAGTCTTGTGCCTCTTCATGCCATCCACATGCTGCTCCATGCTAATAATCTTTAAAACCTGAGATATATGCTTAAAATCAACACAATGGTTGAGTGGATTCATAGGTTTAAAATCATTTTGAATGCAAGATCCTTTTTCTGAGCTACGTTATTATTCGCCCGTAAGTTAAATAATTAATGAATTAACGCACTAAGCTTATGATACCGCGGCTGGACATATCAGAAACCCACAATTGCCCTTATTAGGAAGTCTGCCAAACTATCATAAGTAGCAAAATAAAGTATGTCTGTTTGACCACTGAGGTGCTAGCAAGTGCGACTTGCCCAGACAGTGGATGTCAGTCCCCAAATAGTACTATTTACATAGGTTGAGTGGATTCATAGGTTTAAAATCATTTTGAATGCAAGATCCTTTTTCTGAGCTACGTTATTATTCGCCCGTAAGTTAAATAATTAATGAATTAACGCACTAAGCTTATGATACCGCGGCTGGACATATCAGAAACCCACAATTGCCCTTATTAGGAAGTCTGCCAAACTATCATAAGTAGCAAAATAAAGTATGTCTGTTTGACCACTGAGGTGCTAGCAAGTGCGACTTGCCCAGACAGTGGATGTCAGTCCCCAAATAGTACTATTTACAATATTAGCGCTCATCTTCAAGAAATGATTAGCGGTTCCCAATTAAAAAGGGACTTTTAAGGCAGCAGTAAACATAGTGTCAATAATCATATTTGGGAAGCATACCAAAAACACTTGTATTCTAGTTTTAGCATATATCCCCCTCACGGGTTTTCAAATCATTTAATAATCAGCGCTAGTGAGGCTATGAACTCCCACGAGATCCATAAAGTCTGAGCTATATTAGATATATCTCATTCACAGATAAACAGCTTGATCACACAAACCACAACTTGGTCTCATAAACAACAACTTGATCTCATACAAACCTGGATTAACACATTTTGTATAGCATCAAGTCTTTTGATCTCTAGTTCAAAGTTTTAAGTATTTATTTGTGATATTTGCTTAGGGTTCATAGTTTAATGATAATATCACATCATTGTTCGGGCCATTATACTCAGAATCCATTCTATAATCGTTTGAGGAGCGAGGTTACTTTTTATCGTAAACCCAACCACTCAATCGGAACGTAATATCGAGATCGACCATCTTTGCACATGTTGATACAAAAGTTGGGTAGACCGAGCTTGACCCAAATTAGGCTTAATTTGGGGCCTTGTGGACTCCGGCTCTTGCACCAAGTGAAACTTGCTTTGAGGATCATGCACACTAAACAGACACCGTTAGGCGTATCGTGGGTTTGTGACCCACGATTAGACTCTAGCGTGGGAGTAAGTAACCGATTTGAGTATGTAGTGTTTAGGGTATTGTGTGTATCGTACCTTTGTAGAACCTATGGGGTTCCTTTTATACCCGAGAGAGTCCTGGCTGGGATCCCCTACTCTTGCGGCCAAAGGAAGAGATAATGACCTAAAATAGTTTGATCCTTATCACATAACCAAGGCAAGCATATATCTCCTCCCTTTAGGCGAATATATCTATATGATAGATAATATTCTTGTCTGATCCTGTCGCGCTACGACAAGGACCTGGTTAAGTAATTAACCTTATGTGCGAGAGCGGCTTATCGGGCCTCCTGGGCTGCTCGCGCGCATCACACAAGCATTCAGTCCATTCCTGATGGATGCGGGTAGTACCCGTGGGTCAGATTATCCAGCCCGACTAGGGACTATACGTCATCATGTCCCGCAGTCTATTGGTCGCAAGTTCCAACCGCGGCTACTAGACTATAAACCACTCATGCCCTTGTGCAAACACCGTCAAAAGAAATACCACGTACAACCCACATGAAATGAGTTTGAATAAGTATCCACATCAGACTCCACTATCACAACCCTGCATTGAGAACTGGGAAAGACACTAACCACGTCAGAGGAGACAACTAGCAAACACCGTATGATGAACAAAGCATTTTAGACACGTGCCACAAGATCCCATGCGTCTATAGTGTATATAAATGTAGTCTGACAGACATTCAACCTTCTTCTTTGCCTATCCAAAAAACCCTCCCACCATTGTTGAAAATAGCAGGAAAGAAGACTTTTTGAACAAAAACAATACCAATTCCACCCCCGTCTAAAAATATTTGCAAAGAAAAAATGGTAGCACAACTGTTTGATGTGACATCCCGCATATCAGAACAAGAACTCTCCCGCTTCGTCACGAAATACCATATATCTTCAGATCTCCACCCAACTGTGCCAGATCTACAAGCACATATTGGAAGTTTCCTTGATGGAAAAATTGGTATATACACCAGGTTCATCGAGTTTTCCAACAATCGCATACCCCTAAGCCGCTTTCTGATGGATATACTAAGCTACTACAACATACACCTTTCACAGCTGCATTGTATAGGCACCGCCAAAATCTCAAATTTTGAAATAAACTGCTTACTTAAGAATGTTGATGTTAGCCTCAAAATATTGAGTCAAACAAGAATGCTCGGTCATATGTTTATTATGTATCGTATATTTAGAACGTTGTAATAGGTAGTATATTAGTCGTGTTATTACGTGCTTAACTTTAAGCTAAGGTTCATTAATAAGTAACCAAAGCCCAAAAGGAAAGCCCGGCCCATGATCATATAGCCCATTAAGCTACATGTAAGCAAAGGCTATATAAACCCTTCCTAGCATGTTAGGAAGGGTGTTGGTCATTTCATTTTCTCTCTAATCTAATATTTCACAAGTTGCTCCAACCATTTCTCTCTACTTTCTCTCACTACTTTCTCTCTCTAAAATTCATCTCATTTCTACCTTTCTTTCTTTAAATTCGTGATTATAACATCATATATTAGGGACAACAATTGGTATCAATCGCCATGGGGTAGTTTTGTGATTGGTTTTTTGAGTTTTCATTTGATTTGATCCTTAATTCTTCCACGAATTCATGATTTTTTGTGTTTTTTAGTGTTCTTCACGTCGTATTACTTCTTTATTCGTGCCATAGTTATTTGGGAATCTTGGTTTTGGTTAGAACACGAGTCTTTTGGATCAAAAGGTGAAAACTTTATTGTTTTTCTTCTTTCCGATATTCTAGCTTGTTGAACCATTGGAAAGTACAAAAGTGAGGCCTGATCGCAATAACCGCTAGGTTCTACTTTGTGATCTAAGGATTTCGATACCTTATTCCGATCTGGACATTCCGATCGTACATTGCGATCTGGGATTCCGACGGTTTCAAGGGAATTGTGAGTCGTTACTCTGCCAAATTTGTTTCAGCCACATTTCGATCTGAACATTCCGATCTGAGCATTGCGATCTAGGATTCCGACAGGTACACATTGCGATCAAAACAACATTCCGATCTAAGGATTCCAACAGGTACACATTGCGATCTAAAGGACATTACGATCTGAACATTTCGACAGTACATTGCGATCTAAAGGACATTCCGATCTAAGCATTCCGACAACCAACATTCCGATGGCACATTCCGATGGACATTCCGATGAAATGTTTAGCTAAATTTTGTTTGAGTATTTTTTAGACTTAGCCACCATCTAGACTAGTTTCGGAACGTAGTTTACACGGAGATTAAAAAAAAAAAAAAGAAGAGTTAAAATTTTTAGGTCAAGTAAAATCAAATTTTTTCCATACTAGTTTTAGGACATTTCTAGCTCAATTTCAAAATTTGGTGATGACAAATTTTTTAGGTCTACCGTTTTGTCGGACTGAGGAATTTATTGTCGGGCTGAGGAAAAAAAATCGCAATTTTCGGAATTTCAACAACCAAACAATCACAACACAACTACTTAAGATCCACATTCGATTCATCATTTCAGAGAAGATTGAGATGGATTCTACCGCTGAATACCGTGTGACAAACAACAACATAATGGTGGCAGGTAACAAAGAAAGACCACCAATGCTTGTGTCGGGTCGATATGATCAATGGCAATCCCGTTTTATACGTTACCTTGACACAAAACCTAACGGTGATGCTTTAAGGCAATGCATCTTGGAAGGACCCTATAAACTCTCAAGGATTCAAGTTCCTGCAGTACCAGCCACAGACACAAGTGACGCACAACCCGCATATGAACGTGATGAAAAGAGGACCGACCTCACCCCAGAGAACCGTGCGTGGTTTGATGCAGAGAAGGAAGCAATCTACTTAATTCTCAGTGGCATTGGAGATGAAATTTACTCTACGGTTGACGCATGTCCTACTGCTCAAGAAATATGGACGGCCATTGAAAGATTGCAACAAGGTGAATCACTTAACAAACAAGATGTGAAAACTAAGATGTTTTGGAACTTTGGCAAGTTTACATCCAAGGATGGGGAATCAATTGGTTCTTATTACTCCCGATTCTACAAGATGATGAATGATATGACCCGAAACAACTTGCAAGTTTCCACCATGCAAGTCAATGTCCAATTTCTACAACAACTTCAACCAGAGTGGACACGGTTTGTCACCTTGGTGAAACAACAACAAAAGTTAGACGAAGTTTCATATCACAAGCTCTTTGACATCTTGAAACAATTTCAAAATGAGGCAAATGAACTTCGAGCTGAACGAGTTGCAAAGATTTCCAATCCACTTGCTTTGGTGTCTACCACTCAACATTACCCATAATATCACTCCCGTACTTCAAAGACCTACTCTACTCAATCATCATCACCACAATCATCAATTGTCTCCAAGTCACATGTTCCAACACGATCCCGAGGCAAAGAAATTGCAAGAGCACCATCACCCACACCTGAGCAATCATCCGAAGAAGACAGTGATGAAGAAATAGCTCAAAAGGATAGGGAATTCAAGCAACAAATGGCTTTCGTTATGAAGCAATATAAGAAAATCTACAAACCCACCAACAATAACCTTCGAACATCTTCAAACTCGAGGAACACCCATGCACAGAGTCCTCCAAGGTATGACACACGAAGACGTGCTGAGAGTCCTCCAAAGTATGATCGACAACCTAAGTATGATAATCAGAGGGTGGCTACTGTTGTTGGAAATAGGGAAACTGTTGGTACTCAAGTTGTGCAACAAAGTGGGATTCAGTGTTTTAACTGCAGAGGTTTTGGGCATTTGGCTAAGGAATGCAGGCAGCCAAAGAGGGTTAAAGATTATGGTTATCATAAGGAAAAGATATTGTTGTGTAAGAAAATGGAAGCTGGAATCAAGTTATCAGCTGAGGAAGGAGAAATGCTTGACGACACAGATGATGAACTCTTCGACCAAGAACTCGAGGCACATTATTCATACATGGCAAAGATTCATGAGGTCCTTAACGTCACTGAAGATGAAAATGGTCCTATCTTTGATACCGAGCCAATTGATAAGGTACAAGATGATGCTGAATATAATGTGTTTGGTGATACACATGAGCATAGTGATCTACCAACAACAATTACTGACACGTGTATGATGGAAACGGTTGATAGCAATACCACACCCGATTCATCAAACATGTGCAATAATGAGTTTGAGGATGATCAACATGCAAATGAGTATGATGACGAGGAGCGTGTCGCGCTTGCTAATTTAATTGCTAGTTTACAAAAAGATGTCAATGAAAATAGAAAGAATCAAAAGCAATTAAAGAAGGCAAACGCAGCGCTCACTCAAAACTTTGAAGAATGCAAAGCCGCTCTTATAAAATCTAGTGAGACTATTGATAGTTTTAGGGCTGAGCTTCTTCAAAAGACCAACGAGCTTGAGGGGTACATAAGTCGTGTCATCAACGTTAAAAAGGACAATTTTGAAAATAAATACAATGAAGCTCTTGCTTTGTTAACTAAAGAAAAACGTCAATTTAATGTTTTATTAAGTGATGAACGTCAAAAAACGTACCTTGCCACAACAAAAGTTAATGAACTTGAACAGAGGCTTTCTATGAACACCACCAATTCTGCTAAAATTCTTGACGAGAAGAAACAAGAGGTTGAAACATTAAAACAAGATTTCAAAAATAGACAAAGCAAAGATACTGAAAAAGTAAAGGATCTCGAAGAACAAGTCGATTTTTTGAAAAAAGTTGTTTATAATACACATGACTCTATTCAAACCGTAAGAATGATAGCACCTCGGTCGTTTTTCAAGGGTCAACCTAGCTTTGCCACCCCCAAGTACCTCGAACAAGCTCAAGCTGCGAACCCTCACTTATATCTTGATGAGTCCGAATGGACTGATAATGACTGCCCAGTAGCTAACATCGATAGTGAAGAGACGTCCCTTTGGGATGAGGAGAGTAGATCACCGGTCAATAAAGATTTTGTGAAACCATATAACTATGCTTATCTAAACAGTCTTTATGGTCTTTTCACTCCACAAAAACAGAAGTCTCGTGAGGAATTCTTTTTAGAATGCAAACAAAAAAGAATTCAATGGAAAAAGGCTTTTGCCGCTAAGAGGAAAACTAATGTTTTTAAATATATTAACTATTTGCCTCTAGATGCTTCTAAAATCAAAAGTAGAAAAACACTTGGTTTTCTTAAACACCACGTTAATAATGTTCAATCAATTGTTGAAAGCGATTGGGAGAAACGTCAAAAGGATAAGTGGAAAACCGAGATTCCTCACGACATAACTGTGCTTGTGAAAGAACTTTTAATACCAAATACGAAGATAATAAAATAACATGTTCTTGAGTTTGAAAATTTAATTCAGTCTGAAATGTTTGATGATTTGAAATATGTTGAGTCTCTTGAAAAAGAAATTGATGACCTTCAAAATGACAAATTAGAATTTTCAAACGAATATGATCTACTCTTAGAAGAATGTCTCTCCAAAGATATTTTGTGTGTTACTCTTCAATCTTGTGCTGATATCGATGAATATTCTGATGTTGCATGCAAATATCTTGATAAAATCAAAGAGTGTGAGCGTCTTGAACTTGAGCTTTCGAAACATAAAGAAAATGTTGATAAAAAGGCTTTTGAGTTACTTCAACATAAAACTGATTTCCTTCAAAAACATTGTCATTCTCTTGAACTTGCTTTGCAAAAAGACGTTGGTAGTTTTCCACATGATAATAAATTGCAAGAAAAACTTTCCCAAACGTTTCGAGAAATGAACGAACAGAATTTGGAAATTAAAGGGTTGAAAGCTCAGTTACAAGACAGGGACAGAGCGATAGCAGAGTTGTAGAAACTCGTTGCTAAGATGGGTGGGAAGATTGTGGAACCTAGTGTTAAGAAACCTGTTGTAAGACAACCCAATGCTCAAAAAGCGACTAGACCCTCTGTCTTGGGAAAACCATCTGTTTTCTCTAATTCTGCATTTGCAAAACCTACGTTTGCCCCCAAGACGGATGGGAAGGATAGGTTACCACAAAAACTCCTAAAACACATATTCGATCACAAAGCATTAAGAACACAAATGTGGTTAAACCAGGGATGTATAGATTGGCCACTAAACCCACACAAAACAAAGAAAGTCAATCACCTCAGACTTCTAGAAACACTAATAGACGTGTGTCTTTTACTACAGGAGTAGTCCCCACTGCTAGTGTTAGCCGGCCCCAGCTTAAGAGCACTCTCATGAATGAAAAGGCCTGGCAAAACAAAAGTCAAGGGAAGATGAAGGAAGTAGAAGACCACCCTAGGATTTTCAATGTTTCTAAGAATAAAACGTCTGTAATCGCGTGTAATGACGATTTGAATGATTCGACTTTGAATGCTATGAAAGTTAAGTTTGTTTGTGTGAAATGTGGAAAGTGTGCTAATGCTAATCATGCTATGTGTGTTTCGAATAATGCCAAAGGCGTAGAAACTAGAACTAAGAAGCAAACTGTGATGCCTATTAGTGCTAGAAAACCCAAACGCAAAGTGAACCATTCTGGTGCAACACCTCCTAAGAAAAGTATTGCATCAGACTCCACCACTAAGAACCCTAGAAGCAGAATTAGGGAATTATATGAATCTGCTAGCAAGCCTTGGAAATGGTGGTTTGCTAATCAATGTCCTCTAGGATATAAATGGATGCATAAGGTTAGGACAGAAAATGTGACTACGAGCGTTAGTGTGCCTCTAAGTGATGAAACTAAGGAAACTAATGAATCGGAAATCACAACTAACATGGAATCCAATTTAGCAACTGCTCCATCGTGTTCTAATTCTTCTGCAGGTGATCGAAATAATTCTCTTCATACTGGACTCCGGATGCACGAAGCACATGACGGGGAATCTCAAGCTTCTAATTAACTTCGTGGAGAAGTTCCTGGGTACGGTCCGATTTGGAAATGATCAATTTGCACCGATCCTATGATATGGAGACTTGGTTCAGGGGAATATCACTATCAAAAGGGTTTACTACGTCGAAGGGCTCAATCACAATCTTTTCTCGGTTGGTCAATTCTGTGATGCGGATTTGGAGGTTGCTTTTAGAAAGAAGACATGTTTTGTTCGTGATTATGATGGGAATGACTTACTTACCGGAACACGGGGTACTGATCTCTACACTATTTCACTACAAGACTCCACATCTTCAACTCTAATCTGTTTCATGGCTAAAGCTTCAACGACTCAAGCTTGGTTATGGCATCAACGTTTATCTCATCTTAACTTCGATACCATCAACTTGCTTTCCAAGAAAGATATTGTGCGAGGCCTTCCTAACTTGAAATTCATCAAAGATCATCTTTGTTCTTCTTGTGAGCTTTGTAAAGCTAAACGGAGTAGTTTCAAGATAAAGACTACACCAAGCTCTAAAGGACGGTTAGATCTTCTTCATATAGATTTGTGTGGTCCCATGCGTGTTCAAAGTATCAATGGGAAGAAATACGTTATGGTAATTGTCGATGACTACTCAAGGTACACATGGACTCACTTCTTGAGGTCCAAGGATGAAACACCCGATGTTCTCATCAGCTTCCTTAAAGTGATACAACGTGGTCTTCAAGCTCAATTTAAAGTGGTTCGTACTGACAGAGGTACTGAATTTTTGAATTCAAAACTGAGAAACTATTTTGAAGCTGAAGGAATTGAACATGAAACATCTATTGCTCGAACACCCGAACAAAACGGCGTTGTTGAAAGACGAACCGTACTTTAGTTGAGGCTGCTCGAACATTATTATCCGCTTCAAAACTTCCACTATACTTTTGAGCCGAAGCCGTGTCAACCGCATGCTACACACAAAACCGCTCCTTAATTATCCCAAGACACGAAAAGATACCATATCACATAATTAATGATCGAAAACCTTCACTCAAACACCTTCACATTTTTGGATGTACGTGTTACATTATTCGAGATGGTGAAAATCTAGACAAGATGAAAGAGAAATGTGATGCATGCATTTTAGTGGGGTATGCAACTCAGTCAAAGGGATACAGAGTGTACAACATGAGGACAAAATTGATAGTCGAGACTATTCATATCATATTTGATGAATTGCAAGAAATGGCACTTGAACAAAGCAGTTTAAGTCCCGATCCACAACGACAAACGACTTCCGTTCACAACCACACGGAACTCGGAACTCAAGACCACAGCAATGAACCGTCAAGTTCAAAGCTGGTTCTTGAACATGTTCCTAGAGCAGATATGACAGTGGACACGACACTTGAAGAGTTGGAAATGTTATATGGACCAATGTATGATGAATATTTCACGGGGGAGAAACAAGTTGCATCGAAGTCTTCCGCTGTCACTCATGATAAGAATGATGATACCGTTCATCGTCAACAAAAGGATACAACTTCATCTACTTCAACACGAGTTGTTGCAGATTTACCTCCTCAGAATATAACTTCAACAATCGATCCTATAACATCCACAACTACTGTCATTGCTCCAGAGAACACTAATCAAGCAGACGGTGCATTATCTGACGATGACGATTTTCACAACCCATTCGGTACACCGGTATACGAAACTGGAGAGTCTTCTACTCGCCATGTTGATCCGTCAAATATGCATACGTTCTATCAACAACATCCTTCAACACATCATTGGACCCGAGATCATCCTTTGGTTCACGTAATTGGAAACCCTTCACAGCCCGTTCGTACAAGACGACAACTAGCCACCGATGGCGATGTTTGTATGTTCGCACTCGCCGTGAGTACGGCTGAACTGAAAAACATCAAAGAAGGCATGACTGATCATGCTTGGATTGAATCGATGACGGATGAACTTCAACAATTTGAAAGACTTAAAGTATGGGAACTTGTTGACAGACCATACGATGTGACTCCATTAAATCTTCGTTGGATCTGGAAAAACAAGATGGATGAAGAGAATATGATCATCAAGAACAAAGCTAGGCTAGTGGCTAAGGGGTATGGCCAGAAAGGGGGAATTGATTTTGATGAATCATTTGCACCAGTTGCTCGCATGGAAGCGGTCAGGATTTTCCTTGCTTATGTTGCACATAAGGGATTCACTATCTATCAAACGGATGTAAAGACGGCGTTTCTTAACGGTTCTTTGAAGGAAGAAGTCTATGTCACGCAGCCGGAAGGATTTGTCAATCCTCATTATCCTGACAAGGTGTATCGTCTCCACAAGGCACTATATGGACTAAAGCAAGCTCCAAGGGCGTGGTACGACGAGCTCTCGAAATTTATGGTATCCAAAGGTTTCTCAAAAGGTTCCATTGATCTAACTTTGTTCACTTATAAATATGGGGATGACATTTTGCTTGTGCAAATTTATGTTGATGACATTATTTTTGGGTCTACAAACCCAAAACTTTCAAAATGGTTTGAAAAATTAATGCAGAGCAAATTTGAAATGTCAATGATGGGCGAACTAAAATTCTTTCTAGGAATTCAAGTTCACCAATCCCCAAGTGGTATCTTTATAAACCAAGCTAAGTATTGTCAAGAGATAATCAAAAAGCATGGTATGACTTCATGTGACCCCGTTGGGACACCGTTATCAACCACATTGCTAGATGCTGACTTGGAGGGATTACCCATAGATCAAACGAGATATCGTTCCATGATCGGGTCCCTCATGTACTTGACAGCAAGCAGACCTGATATTTCACATGCTACGTGTTATTGTGCACGTTATCAAGCACGACCCACTAAAAAGCACCTCAAGGAGGTTAAACGGATCTTTCGGTACCTCAAGAATACCATTCATTTGGGACTCTGGTATCCGAGGGAAACCGGTTTCTTTCTAACGGCCTATTCAGATTCTGATCATGCAGGGTGTCTTGATACCCAAAAAAGTACTTCTGGTGGTGCACAATTTCTAGGTCAAGATAAGCTTGTGGGATGGTCTTCCAAGAAGCAGGATTGCACGTCACTTTCATCAGCCGAAGCGGAGTATGTGTCTCTTGTTGGGAATAAATCTATGCTTATTTGTTTCCCCTGCTAGTTGATTATTCATACCCCTGCTAGAGTAAGTTCCCCCTGCTAAATAACAAAGGCAGGGGGATTGGTTCCCCTGCTGAAGTCAAAGGCCCTGCCGTCAAAGATAAACATGGAATAGATTTTTACGCGTTTCAGCTATTATTCCTTAATACTTTCCATAGTTTGTTAGTAGTGATCTTGTACGTGAGTTCTTGTGCCTATAAAAGGACTCACTAGGTTAGCATGCAAAGTGTGTCTTTTCTCATTTCGTTTTTCATTATTATTACTTTAAGGTTTTGTAAACCCTAATACCACTTTGGGTATTCGTATATCTTTGATATATTAAAGTTCAACGTTTGAATCTCACTTGTTCTTGTGCTAAACATTACATTCCGCATCTTGTTTAGTTACTTTGCTTTGCAAAGTTTCTCTAGTGTTAGATTGAATTCTTTCTCTCTATCACAACCCTTAAACAAGCTATTAATGTTTAAGATCTGACTTTGGGATCAACAAGTGGTATCAGAGCTTGTTGAGAAACTTTGTCTAAATGAAGAACAAAATCCTCATAGCAAACATGTCTTCAGATTCATCCACAAACAACAACAACCATAATAACCTCAAGTTACCCATGTTGGATCCTGAAAACTTTGAATTATGGGAATTCAGAATCCAACAATACCTGAAAATGGAACACTATGTTCTCTGGGAGATCATAGAGTTTGGTGATCAATTCAACAAAATGGTGGCAGTTGAAGAAGGCAAGGATGAAGGTGAAAGTTCCAAAGGTAAGGACAAGAAGAAATCTGCTGCTCTATGTGATAAGGAAATACTGGCTAGAAGGCATGATGTCAGGGCTCACAGCTCATTGCTGTTGGCCCTACCAGATAGACATCAACTCAGATTCAGGAAATACAAAACAGCTAAGGATCTATGGGAAGCCATAGGCAAAACCTTTGGAGGAAATGAAGCCACAAAGAAGAAGAAGAAAAATCAAATGCTGAATGATTTTGCTTCTTTCAAAGCAATTGGTGATGAATCAATTGGAGCTATTTACAATAGGCTTCAAGACATGGTGGCTCACTTGGAATTCTTTGATATTGAGGTATCAAAAGAGCAGGTGAACACCAGGTTTCTTAACAGTCTCCAGAAAGAATGGTTTGTCTATAAGGCAATTTGGCAGAATAAGGATGATTTAGATGAAAAAGACATTGATGACATCTATAATAACTTAAAGGTTTTTGAACCTATTGTCAATGAAATGAAGTCAAAAGGAACAATCCCCACCAACTCAAGTGGAATCACCGATTCCCCTGCTAACATGGCATTCATATCACAAAGCAGTGGAATCTCCAAGAACAGTGGAATAGAAGTAGCCCCTGCTACCTATTCCCCTGCTACCAGGTCTGGACCTTCCTATGATGAAGAAAGACCAGCTACATTCAGCCTTGATACTGCATGTGCTTTTATAGCATCTCAAGGACCACAAGGATCTACAGTGTTACATGAAGATCTAAATCAAATCAGTAAGAAAGCGCTAGAAGAATTGGATATCAAGTGGAATATGGCTTTGCTCAGCATGAGAGCCAACAGGTTCCACAAGAAGTATGGGAAGAAGATCATAATTAACCCCTCTGATGTGGCTGGGTTTGATAAAACAAAAGTTGAATGCTACAATTGTGGAAAGAAGGGTCATTTTGCCAGGGAATGCAGAGGACCTAAGTCTGGAAATAGCTACAGAAAGGAGACAAGAGATGATGATTCTGGTGCTAAAGCCATGGTAGCCATGCAGGGGATAAATGGAGCAAATGGAGGGGACTGGAGTGCTATGACAGAGAATGTGGAAAGAAATCAAGCCTTGATTGCTGAGGAAAAGGAAGAAGATTTTTCACTTATGGCTATGTCAAGTTCCAGTTCTGACAATGAGGTATATGATGACTCATACTGTACTAAAGCTTGTAGGAAAAATACTGAATCTTTGAATGATCAAATCAGAAAGGTAAAAGCTGACTATATCAATTGTGATAATGATCTTGATAATTACAAACGTGCTTTAGAACAACTAGAGTCCACCATAAGAGAGTATAGGCAAAGAGAAAGTGATTATAGGGATCACATTGTGATTCTAGAAAGAGATGCCAAGGAGAATAACCAATCTATAAATGTTTTAACTGCTGAACTTGAAATTTTCAAAGCTAACCAAAAGATAGATGAGGAAACTGTTGAAAAATTTGGAAAAGCTTCAAAAGATTTAACCAAGGCAGTTGAAATTGGTCAATCTCCTAAGGACAAAACAGGGTTTGGGATTAAGAATATGAATGCTACCATACCACCACCCCCTGCTAACATCCATGCTCCCTCTCCTAGAAAAGACTTGTCCTGGACAGGTCTCCCTTGTTTTGAAAAATAGGATGACATTGAGTTTGACTTGAGTGCTTATATACCTAATAATCTTGATACAGAAGAGTCTCTAGTTAAAACTAGTGTCATTAGAGATGTTAAAAAGGAACAGGTTAGTTTAAAGCAAATTGACAACCCTGTTCGATTTTCAAAAGAAGGAATTTCTAGCAGCAATCTTACCCTTGTTTTGAAAAACAGGATGACATTGAGTTTGACTTGAGTGCTTATATACCTAATAATCTTGATACAGAAGAGTCTCTAGTTAAAACTAGTGTCATTAGAGATGTTAAAAAGGAACAGGTTAGTTTAAAGCAAATTGACAACCCTGTTCGATTTTCAAAAGAAGGAATTTCTGGCAGCAATCTTAGTTCTAAGAGTATCTCTCCCAAATCTAAGGCTAGACCACATTCTCCTAAGCCCACCATTAAATATGCTGGTATGTACAGGAATGTCAGAGGTAATCAAAGAAATTGGAATGACCAAAAGTCTCATCAATTAGGAGAAGACTTTGTGATTAATACCAAGCCCTGCTTCACATGTGGCAGTTTTGAACACACTTATCAAGAGTGTAAGGCACCAATGGAGATGGTGGCTGCAAATCCTTTAAAGGATATGCAACCTAAAACCAATCTTCTAAATGCAGGGGCAAAATCCTTTTCCCCTGCCAAGTATGTTGCCCCTGCCTTGAGAAATAGGGTGACTGATAAATATGTTGTTCCTGCCCTTAGGAAAGAGAATGATGTTCACCCAAAGCCCAACACTTCTGTGACCACCCCAACACATTATACTGCATATAGATGTGGCCCTAGACCATACCAACACATGAATAGAGGCCAAAACAAAAGGTGGGTTCCCTCTGCTAAGCATAAGGATTCCCCTGCTAAAACTGGGGTATCCCCTGCTAGAAATGTTATACATTCTAGGAACATGGGAAGATGGGGAAAAGCTGTGAAAGCCTCAGCTCATTGGGTTTGGGAACCCAAAAGGGGTACTCAATCTAATGGTGTATCTCTAGTTTTTGATAAGCTATCCTACATTGATACACGAGGTAGATCCAAGTTTGTAATGGCTTGGGTCCCCAAGAAAAACTAATTTGTTTTTCCTTTTGTAGGTGAAAAAGAAGACAAGGGATGATAGAGCATATTGGGATAGTGGATGCTCAAGAAGTATGACTGGACAAAAAGCTTACTTGTCTAACTTTGTGCCCCTGCATGACAATGATGGTGTTTCTTTTGGAGATGGGCATGGAACTATAACAGGAAAAGGAACTATTGTCACAAATGGGATGACTTTTGACAATGTGTACTTGGTGAAAGAACTCAAGTATAATCTCTTCAGTGTGTCACAGATGACTGATAACAAGAATTTTGTCTTATTTACTGACACTGAATGCTTGGTATTAGGAAAGGAGTTTGTCTTGCCAAAAGACACTCCAATTGTTCTCAGAACACCAAGACAGAAGAACATGTACACAATTGATCTCAAGGACATATCTCTCCAAGACAATGAAACATGTTTCATTGCCAAAGCTTTAGCAGATGAATGTAAGAAATGGCATAGAAGACTTGGTCATCTTAATTTCAAGAACATGAACAAATTAGTAAAGCATAATCTGGTTCATGGTCTTCCTTCCAAGTCTTTTGCCACTGAACATACTTGTGCAGCATGTCTGAAAGGGAAGCAACACAGAGCATCTTGCAAGACAAAAACAAGTATGTCCACCACCAAGCCATTGGAACTACTGCATATGGATCTTTTTGGTCCTACTTCTGTGGCAAGTATAATGAAGAAATGGTACTGCTTAGTGATTACTGATGATTTTTCAAGGTTTACATGGACATTCTTTCTATTTGAAAAGAGTGACACAGCTGATGTACTCATTGGGTTCATCAATCAAATTGAACTGTCAAAAAGCATGAAGGTAGTTACCATGAGATCAGACAATGGTGGTGAGTTCAGAAATCAGAAACTGGATTCTTTCTGCATAAACAAAGGAATCAAGAGGAAATTCAGCATTGCTAGAACACCTCAACAGAATGGAGTGGCAGAAAGAAGGAATAGGACACTCATTGAAGCTGCAAGAACTATGCTGTCTGATTCCAAACTTCCAGTTATCTTTTGGGCTGAAGCTGTATCCACTGCTTGTTATGTACAGAACAGGGCCTTGGTTGTTAAGGCACACAACAAGACCCCTTATCATCTGTTTAATGGAAGACCTCCCTTAATTGACTTTTTCAGACCTTTTGGGTGTCATGTTATAATCTTAAACACCATTGACAATCTAGGTAAGCTGTGAAAAGGATTATGCTGGTGACAACAATGATAGGAAGTCTACAACAGGGGGATGCTAATTTTTGGGGAGCAGGCTTATATCTTGGCAATGTAAGAAGCAGACTATCATGGCAACATCCACAACTGAAGCTGAGTATGTAGCAGATGCTGCATGCTGTGGTCAAGTTCTTTGGGTGCAAAAACAATTGCTTGATTATGGGTATAACTTCCTTAAAACCAAGATATTCATTGACAACAACAGCACTATTTTCATTATAAAGAACCCTGTTTTTCATAGCAAAACCAAACACATTGAAATTATACATCACTTTATCAGAGATTGTTTTGAAAAAGGACTGATTGTCCCTGAGAAAATTGATACAGAACTTAATGTTTCTGATCTTTTAACAAAAGCTTTTGATGTAGGGAGGTTTCAGTATCTGGTTGCAGGTATTGGAATGGTTACTCCTTAAAATCTGATGTCTATTTTGTCATGTATAATCAGGGTTACTTCACTGCTGTTGTTGTATCATTGTTAGTCCATTTGTCCATCTCTTTCATTCCATTGCTTTTTAACACTGATTCCCCTGCTTGGGGTTCATTCCCCTGCCAAGAGAATTTTTCTCTTAAGTTGGGTGTGTTCTTTTTACAAAAGTGGTTCTATGTGGTTTTAGACTAACAATGTAGAAGTTCAAATGGTGCATACTATTCTCGTTGGTGGATCAGGTATATACTCTATGTTTCAGGGGAGGTTAGGTCACACCTTTAGGACTCAGGGTATCCTTAGGATGCTCATATATGATCTTAGATCATATCCATTGGTGAGTGAGGGTTCAGGTTAATGATGACTTGCTGCAAAGCTTGTCAGAACTCTGAAACCTTGAGGCACTGTAGTGTGTGCTTACATTTCTCTATTAAAACAGCTTGCTGTTCAAATACAGACCTGTGGCACACATTGCCAAGACTTACTGACCATAGGTAAGGGACAAGGTTGGGATGGGGTCTGGGTATGCATGATTTCTTGGGATAACCTGGTGTAGGGGGACTTATGTATTAACTTTTTGTATTGGGACCATTGCTGAATAGGGGACTCTTGAGTTTCTATGTATCTATCTTGTGTATACAAGTGTGTGCATTAGAGCAGAGCTAGTTAGCATTAGTCCCTCCATGACTAGTTCATTACCCCTAGGAAAGTTTCCCCTGCTTTTATCTTTTATTCCCCTGCTTTCACAACATTCCCCTGTTTGACCGTTGACCGACAATACCGTTACCCTGTTCATAGCCGTTGGGCCTGCTTGCTTAAATTTTGTTTAGGGAATAATTTATTATTTTTAAAAGATATTTAAGGCGCTTTCTTCGCTGATTGGTAATCTTTTCCTTCTATTTCAAATATATTAATTTTTAATCAAGATTTATCCTTGATATTTTTGCAATTTGAAAATTTTGGTCCAATCACAGCCCTTCAATTCGCCTATATAAACTTAATTCCCTTTACCAGCAGGTCCATATGTCTCTCTCGACCTAATCCCACTTACCTCTCATCTCTATAAACCTCCAAACCATTTTCAAAATTCATCATGACCCTTAAAATTGCTCCTAATCATAATCAAATTGCTTTGCTTCATGATGAACCAGCCGAGTTTGCTGATGTTGTGGCCTTTCTAAAGTCTTCGTACTTCAGAGTGGCCCTTCTCATCAATCCTCGCATTTATACCTCACACATTCAATAGTTCTGGTCTAAAGCCATGACCAAAACAGTGAATGGAGAGGTCATAATTCAAAGCACAGTTGATGGTCATTCCAAGGTAATCACACTTGCCTCCATCAGGGAGAATCTTCTCCTTGATGATGAGGATGGAATAACCAACTTTTCTGAGGCTGAAATTTTTGAAGGTCTTGTTAAATTGGGGTACAAACTTTCTGAAAATCAAAAATGTAAGTTTGCTAAAGGCCAGTTTGCCCCTCATTGGAAATATTTGATTCATACTATTATGCAATGTTTGTCACCAAAAACCACTGCTTTTAATGAGGTTGGTAGTGAGATAGCTTCTGCCCTGATCTGCTTTGCAACAGGAAGGAAGTATTGTTTTTCTCAAATGATTTTTAAAGGCATGGTTAAAAATGTTTCAAGCAACTCAAAGTTTTGTATGTATCCAAGGTTTATAGAAATTTTGCTGAATATGAGTGATCATGGTCCTATTACACACAGAAACTACTTTTCAGCAACCCAACACACCACCAAACTCTTCACCACATTACTTGAACCATCACCTTTGTTTTCTGGCAGAAACATTCCATTCACTTCAATTATGATGGACCAAATCAGACAGGAAGAAGCCAAAAATCAAACTGCCATAAATCAACCTGCTGATTCTCCTGCCAAGAACCTACCACCTGTTGATCCACAACAAGAAAGGCGTTCAAAATCCAGGTTCGCCAGGTCTCCCTTGCCTGGTGAATCTTCACAAGCAGCAGAAAGGAGAGTCTCCAAGAGTTTGGAGCAACCTGGGGGTTTAGCTGCCACTACTGTCTCATCCTCAAGGGGTGAGCAGGATAGTGACACCATCAATAAGTCCTCTCCCCCACTCCATGATATCCAACAAGGGGAGAAATTCCCTTCTAGGATTGAGAGCAGTATGAAACCTTTGACAAATCTGGAATTGACGAAAATGTGCATGAGTCTGAAAAGGCAGAATGCACAACTAGTACAAGATGTCAAAAAGCAAGGTCTGGTTATCACTCAACTGGAAACCAGACTTGCTACTCTTGAGGGGAGGAGAAAGCACAGACTGATTTTTCCACAGATGAGGATGCTTCCAAAGGGGAGGAAATTCCACACACAGAAGGATCTACTGAGTATTATTCATATCCTGGTGGGGAGCATGGAAAGATAACAAGTGCTAAGAAAGGGATGGAGAGAGAAAGTGCTGATAAGGGAAGTGACAAGGGGAGTGCAACCAAAGATATTGCTCAAACATTGCTCACCATGGGCAATCAAGAAGAAGCCCCTGCTTCAAAAGTTTCCCCTGCCATTGCTGATCCCACTGCTGTAAGTTTATCTCCTGCTAAGAACATTACTCAAACATTTGTTAGGAAGAACAGAAAGCAACCAGCTCAGAAGGGGATAACAATCAAAGAACCTGAACCTAAAGCAAAACCAGCACCAGCAGTGGATCCAAAAGACAAAGGAAAAGGAATCATGGTGCAACAGCCCAAGAGAAAATACAAGCATCTGACTCCTGAACAGTAAAAGGCCCAAGAAGCACATGATGCACAAGTAGCTCTCAGGCTACAATAAGAGGAAATGGATATGCAGGATCAAAGAATGGAGAAGATGAGGCCCAAAGATATGCTAAAGCAGGTTGAGATTATGCATAGAGAACTAGATGACAGGGTACCTCATGTTGGAGAGTTTCTTGATCAATGGGAGAAGGAGTTGAAAAATGCTCCTTTGGAAGACAGGTATGAGTTGACTTGCCTTGTTTACAAATATCAAACTGAATATCTGGAAAGAAGGGAAATGTAAATTCAGAGTGAGAAGTATCGAACTTCAGATAAAGGGCAACTTGATCACTACAAAGTTCTGCTTAAGAGACATAGAAAGTGGAAGGATGGTAACTTCAGAGATATGAGTTTTGAAGCCATAAAGAGAGCAGTCAGACCAGTTCTAAAGTTGTATGATGTGGAGGATTGGATGACTATCAACACTCCTGAGGAAGCTGAGTATCTTGGGAGACAAAGTGAAGTGCTACAGAAAGCTAGAGAAACAAAGAAAAGAAAAGCTGGAGAGACTACACAAGCAGGTGCATCATCCCAAGTAGGGGCATCGCATCAAGCAGGTGGAAGTTTTCCAGAAATACTTGAGAAGTCTGTACTTAATGTACAAAGAGCAGCAAAGAGACTCAAGAGAATGGAGAAAGTAGGCATAGTTACTAAAGAGTCTCAAAAGCCTTCAAATGATGAGATTGATAAACAGCTGATTCTGCAAGAAAATGATGATATCTCACCTAGTGAGCTTGGAGAGAAGTTTGCTATTATAGAGTATGCTGTTTATGAACATAAAGGGAGGACTTGGTGGAAGCCTACAAGAGCTGACAATACAGCACAGACCTTTCTAAGTCTAGATGTCATGTTTCAAATTTTAGATAGTGAAGACTTAGAAGATCTGTGGAAAATATTGAAGAAAACGTTTGCTGTAAAACCTCCTACCATGGATGATGTGGAGAAGGATTGGGTAATCTGGGAGTGCATGCATAGGATGTATGAGCATGAGTTATTTGATCCTATATTTGATGCAGTAAACAAAGGAGATTTGTTGTATTGGAAGCTATTTACTAATTCTGGGGTCTATGAGGTGGTGATGGAAGGTGTGAGTGTGTATTTGCTCAATCATAGGTATTATCCCTTCTCTCATGACACCTTGAAGAAACTGGCACAGGCTAACCTAATTGTAGATGCTAAAAAGCCTGTTTCTTATGATCTGGTAAGAATGGTTCATAGTCAGATTTGGCCAGAGTGTTTGTAAGCATCCTCATCAACTAGCATTTATTCAGAAACTTGTATTTAGGGGAAAGCACAAGTTTAGGGGAGGATTGTTGGGAATAAATCTATGCTTATTTGTTTCCCCTGCTAGTTGATTATTCATACCCCTGCTAGAGTAAGTTCCCCCTGCTAAATAACAAAGGCAGGGGGATGGGTTCCCCTGCTGAAGTCAAAGGCCCTGCCGTCAAAGATAAACATGGAATAGATTTTTACGTGTTTCAGTTATTATTCCTTAATACTTTCCATAGTTTGTTAGTAGTGATCTTGTACGTGAGTTCTTGTGCCTGTAGATTTGTAAATCTATGCTTATGTTTTTAGAGAGAGAAAGAGATAGAGAAATGGTGGATTTCACACTTTAGAGAGAGAAACTAAGAAAGAACTATGTGTAAAATAAGAAAACCACACCCCTCTCCATCAAAGGAGAGGGTTTATATACCCAAGCCCATGTGATGGGCTTGGGTTTACAATAGGCCGCCGGCCCATACAATCCATGGGCTCGGTTTTGGGCTTTGTTTGAGAAAATTAAATAACTAAACTACGAGCTATAACGTAGACTATTGTTGGAGTGACCGATCCTTTCTAATACGTAAAACGTATTTCCAACAATCTCCCCCTAAGGGAGGTCACTCCAAACAACGGCGTTACCCAAGTTACAATAATAAAATAAACCTAGCATACTATGCTTGTCTTGAGCTCGCAGTCTTCGTCTTTCTTTTCTTTTTCTTTTCTGGTAAACATGCTGATGTGATCTTTGATATCAATCTTTGAGCATTATCAATCTCTTGCCTTGATCTCGTGCATCTATCACTTGTGATCTTCGCCTCTTCGTGACCTCACGTCCCACATACTTATACCTTCGTAATTCTTGAAAGCTTCAGAGTTTGAAACAGCGGAAGACTTAACTTTTAGGCTTTCTTGAATTAGATGAGATATTAAGTGCATAAAGTATAAGCATACGGGGACGACTTCTTCTTGGATCCCGCAACGCCACCGTCTTCAAATGCCGCAACATAAGTAGACACGAACGAAATGGCTTTGAACATTTCATTCTAATTCGGTAGCATTTTACCTCCGGTCGGTGAAGACCGTTGGACGATATTAGATATCATACCCGTGACGGATAGTTTCAATTAAGTAACTTCCTGACAGGATTTCGCGGGTAAACCCGTTCTCTTTACTCGACCGTCCAAAGCTGACTGCGAACGTAAAGAGTGAATCATTTGGATAAAATTATCCGCATGATTTGAAGCCGTCAATTCATGTTTCTGGAACAAGTGAAATTCAATTAAGAACCGCACCATCATTTCTTTCCAGTTGTCACGAGCTTGATTCGTATAGAATCTTGCAAGTTACCTACCAAGTGCTGTTTGATGTTAACACTAGAAGGATTTCCACTCATCACTGTGAACACTAAGGTATTACTCTGAGTGTTCTGGCAAGATCACCAGAATATTGCGTAGAGGCCTGGAACGTGTTTAAATTCAATTAAGAATTAAATAGCTGTTGCTTTCCAGTTATCACAAGTTTGATTCATAAAGAATCGCACAAGTCACCTACCATGAGCTTTTTGATATTCGCTCAAGAAGGATTTCCATCTTCATTGTAAATACTTTTGTATTACTCGGATGTTCAGGCAAGATCATGAAGATTTTGCGTAGGACTCTTAAAATCTTTGTTACTTTTCACAGTGTGTGAAGAAGCAAGGAAATATGAAAGTGTGTCCTAATGAGATATTTGATGATCTCAAATGGCTCTAGACTCGATCGTGCATTTGGGATTTTAGTGATCGGAGGCTGGAGAGGAGTGCCACCTTTTCAATACCAATTTATTCGGAGTGAATAAATCAATAGATAATGTGTTGTCTCCGTGTGATTAAAACAAATATCTTTTGAGAGATATCTGAGTTAGCTGGAATGGGTTGTGCATTGCATCACTGGGTCCATGATGTCTGTCTTCAATATCAAGAATCATTAAAATGATCTCAATAGCATATGTGTTGACCCGGTTTCTGCCTAAGTTGTAAGGAGGGCTTCTTTCTTTACACCCTTTATCTTTACAATTCTTTTTCATTCTTCAACCCCTTCATGCTTACCAATACGTCATAACTAGCACCTTGTTGTGATTGTTCCAGTGCTAACTTAAGTACTTGCTCGGCATTCAGCTACGTTCACAATCTTTCTCCATCTTTCCTAAGGACTACTATTTCTAGCTATGGAATGTCCTTGGGAAGATTCCTCCGGTTCTGGAAGAATCATAGGACTTAACCTATCCTACCATCCTTTTGTCACCACAATCTTCATCATCGTGAAATAAATGGGTTTTGGGTAAGTATAAATCACCATGAAAATCCATTTTGATATAGCAAATCCATTTTGCTCCCCTTAACATATGCCACGATATTCGAAAACATTTCGCATATGTCGGGATGAGCCAGCACATTAAGTCAAACCATTTGTGATAATATCCCATATTAAATCACATTTTCTCCCCCATATTAAAAATATTAACCCAATCGATGTTTTTAATATCAACTGATTTAATGAAGTTTTTAACAAAGGTTTTGGGAAGAAAAATGCAAGTCCATTTTATCTTCATAATACCAACTGTGTGAGATATGATATCGATTTGTAACAAGATCACATATTCACCGTATTAAAAAGAATTGACAAGGTTGGACCTGATAGATGAGAACATCATCTGATAAGATCAAATGGTTCTTGTCAGCATATGTTGGTCGCCTCATCACGTCTGAAGTCATCTCTTGACACCACATGTACGATTGGTATTGTTGTCTTGACACCAACTTGTGAACTTGGCACGTTCGGCATCGAAGATTCTGAATGCTTGACAATTGCTCCCCCTCAATTGTTGACCCGTGTTCTATCGAAAGAGCTGTAGTCGTCGGTTGAGTAGTTGCATCGTCGAGTATGTAGATACCAATTGTAGATAGCATGGTTGTAGAGATGATAGCTTCATAAAAACAAGACTTCTCTTGTTTTAACAAATAAATGCACTGAAACGTACATATATTTGTGTTAGACCAAGTTAAAAAGTAAACTTGATCCCTTACAAGGTTTTAAAGTAAACCTTGCCCGAGAAAATTAATTCCCGTTGTTATCCAAAGCTTTAATCAGAAATACTTGACTTTAATATGAAAACCGGGTTGCAGTCAGAAATAACTACAAGCCATATAGGCATGTTTTATGAAATATTTACAACTTTTGTACGAACTCTATTTATGGCGTCGTGTCGATATTAATCAACATTTCTAAGGCCGTAAATATTATCGTACCAAAAGACATACCTTTGAAAAAATAAAGTAAAAATATTTTTGGATTTTTCTGAATTTTTCAATTTTTATGGTTTTTATATGGTTTTATATTTTTGTATTTTGCTTTTGAGGATAAAAATATAAACAATATATACAAATGATCACCAAGGATACGGAGAATAGTTTTACCACCACTATTCTTTCGCTTCATCTGCTAGTTCCTTAAGAGTCTCAGGCGAGAAAGTTCTCATTCCTAGCTTGTCGGCCAAAAATTCAATTCGAGCGCGATCTAAAGCCTTCGTGAAAATATCCGCCAATTGATACTCAGATCGGACAAAGTAAAGCTCGATTAATCCATTTTCCACTTGCTCCTTGATGAAGTGGTAGCGAATGTCAATATGCTTCGACCGGGAGAATTGAACGTTGTTGCAGCATAAGGCAATTGCACTCTTGTTGTCACAGTACATCGGAATCTTGTTGAAACCTAGACCATAGTCGGTTAATTGCGATCTCATCCAAATAATTTGAGCACAGCAACCGGACATAGCTATGTATTCTGCTTCCGTACTTGAAATTGCAGCGCTTTTCTGCCTTTTCGATGCCCAACTGATTAGTCGATCTCCTAGTAGTTGCAAAGTTCCACTCGTGCAACGTCTTGTATCTTGACAACCCGCGTGATCCACATCTGCATATGCCATTAGTGCAATAGAAGAGTCCTTCGAATACCAAAGTCCCCGATTAATGGTTCCTTTAAGATATCGAAAGATCCTTTTAACAGTAGCTAAGTGTAACTCAGTAGGTCGAGTTTGATACCTGGCACACATACATATAGCAAACTGAAGATCAGGTCGACTGGCTGTGATATACAGAAGAGTACCGATCATTCCACGATAAAGTGTCGGATCAACGGCAACTCCATGTGGATCAGCATCAAGCTTAGTTCGTTCCACCATTGGAGTATCCACGGGGTCGCAAGATTCCATCTTATACTTCTTTAGCGATTCAAGGGCATACTTGGATTAATTGATAAAGATGCCTCTGGGACTCTGAGATATCTGAAGGCCTAAGAAGAATGATACCTTGCCCATCATTGACATCTTAAACTTGGAAGACATGAGTGTCCCAAACTCGTCGGATAAGGTTTGGGTCGTGGCTGCAAATATAATATCATCAACATATATTTGTACCATAATCATATCTTTACCTCGTTTCTGAATGAACAGCGTGGGATCTACCTTGCCTTTAGCGAAGCCTTGCGTAATGAGGAATTGTGACAATAGATCATACCATGCGTGAGGAGCTTGCTTCAACCCATAGAGAGCCTTCTTAAGCTTATACACATGATTAGGATAATTAGGATTCACAAAACCATCCGGCTGTTGAACATAGACCTCTTCCTTGAGTTCACCATTAAGAAATGCCGTCTTCACATCCATCTGATAGACGATCATATTCATGTGGGCTGCATAAGCGAGGAATAGTCTAATAGCTTCCAAACGGGCAACAGGTGCAAAGGATTCCATAAAGTCGATGCCCAATAATTGCTTGTATCCACGAGCTACTAGTCGAGCTTTGTTCTTCAATATTCCGCCTAACTCATCGAGTTTCACCTTGTAAACCCATTTCAAAGTGAGTAACTGCACTTGATCCGGGCATGGGACAAGTTCCCAAACATCAAGACGTATGAATTCGTTAAGTTCTTCTTGCATAGCTTCTATCCAACAGGATTGAGTAAAAGCTTGTTGCCATGTCTTAGGTTCAACTTCAGTGAGAAAAGCATCAAAGTGACAAAACAATGCACTTTCTTGTAACTGACTTCGTGTGGATACCGGACGATTAGGGTCACCAATAATAGAATCTATAGGATGATCCTTTGTCCACTGGCTGTCATGTTCACGAATCCGTGGATTAGAGTAAACTGTAGAAGGAGCTTCCTCTGTGGTGGACGACCCGGCTTGATTAGGGTCGGGAATAGGTACACCAAAGAATGGAAGTTCACGCGTTTGAGCGAATTCCAAATCGTGATCATCATCATCCTCTTCATCATCAATAGGCATGACGTGGGTAGTTGTTACATGTGTTGGTTGAGAATTACTTGTGGATGGTATATCTTGACCAATTGTAGGTGCAGATGTATCTGATTGTGCTTCGGTTGCTGGAGCGACAACTTCGGTTACCGGAGCTATTACCTCAGGTTCTGGAGCAACAATAGTTGGAGGAGTAAAGAATTCATCAAAGAACGGTTGAAACAACGTATCCCATTCATTCCTAGTAGGTGGTATAGATGATGAAGTAGGGTTGTTTGGGAAAGGACCAGAACTAATATTACTGGGTCCCATTTCATGAAGTGCGGGTTCAGAGCTGCTTTGCTCAGAAGCCATTGCTGTCAGCTCATCAAAATCAACATTCATAGTTTCAAGGATTTTGCGAGAGTTACGGTTGTAGATTCGGAATGCCTTCTTTGCGGGTGCGTAACCAATGAAAATACCAATATCAGCCTTTGGTTGAAGTTTTCCCAAATTGTCACCATCATTGTTTGGATAGCAAAGAGAACCAAATACATGAAGATATGATAAATCTGGTACTTTTCCATGGAGAAGCTCATAAGGTGTTTTACCATGGCGTTTACGAATTAGTGACCGGTTTTGGGTGTACACTGCTGTAGATACTGCTTCTGCCCATAAAAACAATGGAGCCTTTGCGTAAATTAACATCGTTCGAGCAGCTTCCAAGTGTGCGATTTCGCCTTTCAACGACACCGTTTTGTTGTGGAGTGTGTGCAACGGATGTTTCATGAGATATGCCAACTTCTTCATAATAATCACGCAAAATTTGATTCACAAATTCGGTTCCATTATCTGTACGAATGCGTCGGACAGTAGTGTTGAGACGCACTTGAATCATCTTGAGAAATCTGATGATGAATTTAGGTGCCTCATTTTTTGCTTTAAGAAATTTCACCCATGTAAACCGAGAGTAATCATCGACAATGACGAGGATGTACTTTTTGCCACTAAGCTTTCAACACGCATTGGCCCACAAAGATCCATATGCAACAGATAAAGTTTCTCTTGGTTGGTGTCTTCAGTCTTGGGTTTGTAAGACTTCTTAGTGCTTTTCCCCATAGTACACGTGGAACACAAATGATCCTTGTGAAATGATAGTTTAGGAAGACCACGAACAAGTTCGTTTTTCGCCAAGTGATTAATAGCGTCAAAGTTAAGATGAGATAACCGTCGATGCCATAACCATGACTTAGTCTTCGATGCTTTGGAGAGAAGACATACGGGAGAAGCGGCCATCATGTCTTGTAGAGACAAAGTATACAAATTATTCCCTCGAGTACCTTTCAATAAATCAACCCCTTCCAAATTACGAATGAAGCAGGTATGCTCTCGAAAAGCAACTTCTAGGTTTGCATCACAAAATTGTCCCACAGAAAATAAGTTGTGACCGAGACCTTCCACGTAATACATTCTTGAAATTATAACATTCCCAATATGATATTCACCATAACCCATTATCTTTGCAATATGATCATTTCCAAATCGAACCGTACCAAGAAACTTGCTTACGAAATTTCTGAGCTGAGAGCGATCTCCGGTCATATGCTTGGAGCAACCAGAGTCCAAATACCAGAGAACAATTTGGACCACCTGTTTTCAATAACAACAGTAGACAATGCATTGGAAACTATTGGTTCCGGAGTGTTAGCAGATACAGATATAGAATTATCAGAATTGCTAACATTTTTGAGATCCTTAGATTTCCTGCATTTTCTAATGTGAGTTTTAGCACTAACAGGTTTTACTGTTCCAACTTTCTTAGGTTTTGGATTATTCGCGGGCACTACAGTTGGAGTAGACCTATTTAAAGGGCACTTGGTTCCTACGGTAGTGTCGGTGTTCCTAGTTAAAGGACACGCTTGTGTTTTGGTAGCCTTGGTACTCCTAGTTAAATGGCACGCTTTCTTCGCTGTAGTGGGAGTGATCCTAGTCAAAGGGCACATATTTCCTACTATAGTGAAAGTTCTACCAGTGGGGCGCCACATCCAGCCAACTTGGGTTAACACTTTCCCAGTCAGTTTCCATTCTAATCCATTTTTCCGGGCATGCATCTCATTCACATGGTCAAGAAGGCAAAAATCATGACGACTAGAAAACATACATTCATTGCAATTCCAACATTTTAAATTAGAATTCACAGTAGGCTTAGAACGCTGCATAACCGCAGAGCCTTTAGGTTTAGCTACATGATTCTTTTTATTCAAATCGGAAATAACATTCCTAGGATGGGCTTCTACTTTCTTCTTCACTTGACTACTAGATGGGGGCAAGATCCTATCATTCTTCTTGTTTCTTTTAAGCTTAGATCTTTGAGCCTTAGTAGTGGTGCTTACTCCTGTAGAAGGCAACACGGGAATATTAGAAGCTGGTTTTGATTCTGCCTTATCTTTAGTGACCAAAGTTTGAGATGGTTTAGTCCTAGGGCCCTTGTTAAGTGGTGTGACGGCTATAAGGTTCCTTTTGATTGCACTAGAGGACGATGCTGAGATAGTGGTTGCGTTATCCACAACATTCTTACCTTTTAGAGTTCGAAGTGTTTCCTTTAACTCAGCCAAGACCAAATTCTTATCACAAATTTGTTCTCTCAAATCAGATATTTCCACCGACTTTCGATTCAGTTGTTCAATCAATGATTGATTCTGTGCAGTGGTATCAACACATGCGGGCTTTACTGAATCGAAGAGTCGTGTATTTTTCTGTTTTAAGTTATCAACTTTGGACAAAATCTTAGAAACTCGATTATCTAGATCAAGTTTAAAATTCTCAGCGGCCTCAAGTACGTTCACACAGTTAAGCTCCTTAGATTTCTCTATGTCTATCGGCAAACATTTAGCAACCTTGTCACTTGGCTGACGCTGTTTTGATTGTAAATTCAATCGAAAATTCTTTTCAAAATTTGCATCATCGATATTAACACCTTCGAATGACGTTTCAAAGATTTCTTGAATAAATTGTTGCTTGCATTCAAGCGAAATACAATGTGTTTGAATCTCATCAAAACGTTTTGAAAGCGAAGAATATGAATCTTGAAGCTTTAAAAATTCAGCGTCAGATTCGTGACAAGTACTATCTACCACATTATCCGCAGATTCAACATTATGCACAATAGAATCATTATCAACACTTGTATTCACACAGACAGAAACTATATCATGAGACATCACTTGATTCAGAAGCAGATCATTATGGTGTGAAACCCGTTCTATTTCAAGTAAACTGTTTTCATAAGCATCTTCCATTTCATTGAAAACACGTCTAACTTCTTCTATTTCCAAAAACAAATCTTGATCAATATTACGAAGACAAGCTTTAACATTCTTTATAAACGGAACAATTTCATCTCGAAACGCAGCTCTAGTGTGCTCAAAGTTCCATTCACCTTCCGTTATGGCCGTGGCCGTCGTACGTTCCAAAATGACCTTGTCAAAATCGGCCAAGTGTTGGTGAACCGTATTTAAGTTAACAGACGCCTTACTTACCGGTGGAATTAACTTCGTTAAATCCTTTTTGACAAGTGTAGGAGACGTACTGGGAAGATTTTCATTTGACAAACTTTGGGGCACAAGAACTGTTAATTCTGCTAATTCCTTTTGTAAGCGAATGCGTGTCTTTTTCGAAAATTGATCTTTGTTATGTTGATCATAATCAATTGTATGGAATTTTGAAAGCATTTTAGAATGAGTTTCATCCCCAAGTGATTGTGTCTCCTCAGTACTACGAACAAAAGGTGCTTCTTTCGATTTGCCAATTATGGTCATATCATAAAGGCCGAGAATATATTCCTGAGCTTGTTTTGCATAACCGGGATTAGGTGGTAAATCTTGAAGACACTTAAGTTCGAATTCTTTAAATGATTTAGTTAAAAGATGAACCTTTTCTGTGGAAGCGTATTGTTTTAAAAGCTGTTGTTCTTTGAATTTAAGAAGTTTGGTAGCATTAATTTCTGATTCAACCTTTTTAGACTCGAGAGTTTCGAAATCCATTTTAAGTTTCTGAAAATCATTGACAACCGACTACTTTTCTTTTAATTCATTAGAAAGATTAGCTTTTAATGATTCTATTTCTTTCAAGTGTTCAATCTTTTCAAAACGAAATTGGTCAAATTGAGAACATGTTATTTTCTCTTCTTGAGGGACCATTTCAAAAGTTTTGACCTTTTCTTTATGCAACGCAAGCTCAGCAGTTAGGGTGGAATTCGTATCTACGGATTGTCTGAGGGCCATATGCATTTGATCAATAATATGTTTAGGTACCATGACCAAATCATGTGGAGCATAAGATTCCATACCCGTCGTAGCATTTGGTTGAGGTTCACTCAAATGTGTAGAATTGGGTACCACATCATTTGAGTTACTAGTTCCCGAATGCTGTTCGAGGTTGTCATTTTCATGCCCTACTTGATGTTGGTTATCATCAATATTATTAGATGTAGTTGGTACCTCACTGATGACATCAGAATCGTAGTGAGAGAGATTAGCAACGAGAGCAGCTTGGGCAGAGTGAATGTCATCACAATCCGAATCGTATGCATCAAGATCGTCTGCTTGATAAGCTGCATTAGAAGTAGAAACGACTGCAATGCCTTCAGTATCTGCTGCCCCTGGGTCTGCAAGAAATGCTAACTCCTCTGAATCCAAAATCTTCCCCTTAGACTGAGCATCAACCAAATACATCTTCTCACGAAACCATGCATCATCCCTCCTCATTTTCGGTTGAGTGCATTCCCTAGCCATATGACCTTGTCCTCGGCAATTGTAGCAAGTCACAACCTTCTTAGGACCAATAGGACTCCCATTTCCACTAGCTTGAGAATTTACAGCTTGATTGTTCCCAGTCCTTATAGGAGGTCCATATGAATTTTGCCTTCCCTGAATAGGTTGCACCATCACTTGACCATCTTGAACAGTGGCTTGTTGTCGAGGATTTGATGAGGTGTGGAGCTGATTGTTTGTTGGTGGAAATCCTCTAGTTGCAACAAGTTTTGACAAGTAGGCGATGAGATGGTTTAGAACATCAGCTGGCATATCATTTGGAGTAAAGACCGGTGCTTGGATTGGTGGAAGTTCATTAGAGTAGAAAGCTTGTGCTGGTTGTGCTTCTATTGGAAAATATCCTTGCTGAGGAGTATAGCCCAATGGAGAAGTGTTGGCTTGTGATGGTGATGTTTGATATGGTGGTTGCTGTTGAAAAGATTGTTGATGAACGCTTTGTTGATATTCTTTCTGTGGCATCATTGATGGTTGATAAGATGGTTGATGTGGTTGCTGATAGATGTGTGGTGGTGGCTGCTGCAAGTATGATGGTTGTTGATAAGTATAAGCCATGTTTTGTTGAGAAGCATACATTGCAAGTGGATCATGAACTTGAGGTGTAGACAACCGAGCCTCGATCACATGGCATTCATGTTGTTGAAGAAAAGCTTGAAGTTGATCCACATTGGTGTTATGCAAGTCCTTAGCCAATTTAACATCCGTCACGTATTTTTTCCATTCTGGAGGAAGAGTGTTCAAATACTTGGTGTTCAATTGAATGGTAGGAATTGCCATGCCATAGAGTTAAGCTCATTCAACAATAGGGTAAATCTCAGATAGTAATCATTGAGAGTCTCCCCTGGCACATAGGCAAACTTATCAAAAGTATCATAAAGCTTACACTCTCGTTCTTGTTTAGTTAACGAGGTGCCTTGCATTAGAACACGAATTCTATCCCATAACTCTTTGGCAACTTTATGTTTGCTGACGAGTTTGTAGACATCTGGAGGAAGAGCTTGGAGAATGATGTTTGTAGCATACTTATCACATTTATCTTGAATCTTCATATCTCCAGTCAACTCACCCGTTGTGCGAGGACGAGTGGTCGTACCTTCCGTCACAGTACCATAATCTAATGGTCCATTGAGCACCGATGCCCAAATTAGATGTCCATTCTCCTTGTTCAACATATAAAGTTCCATTCGGGAAGCCCATTCCTCATACATAGTCTTCACCAACATTGGTGGACGATTATCCTTACCCGAGAGGATGGACTTATCCGTAAGAGATGTATACTCCATTTCAATAAGTTAAGATTTACAAAGTTGATCGAACAATGAAATAAGGTTAAGTATTTTTGTGTTGTTGTGAGTTAGAATCGAGAAACAATGTTAAAATCCCCTAAAATATGTTCTCGATAAACCAAAAATTCCAAGTCAAAATTACACACGATTCGAAATTTTTTTATGGAATAATTTTTGGTTTGTCGGAATGTCTAGATCGGAATGCCAGATCGGAATGTCAGATCGTAATACCAGATCGGAATACCAGATCGTAATGTAACACTGTCGGAATGACGATGGTATCGGAATGCCTAGATCGTAATGCAGAGCGGTCTAAATGTTCAGATCGCAAAGAGCTATTGTAATACTCAGATCGCAAAAACTATCGCAAAGATTCAGATCGCAATGCAATGTCTATCGGAATGCTTCAGATCGTAATAGCTATCGGAATGATTCAGATCGCAAAGTGGCTGACAAAATTTAAGGAGAGTAACGACTTAACACACCTTCCTTATACCCGTCGGAATCTCAGATCGCAATAGCTATCGGAATGATTCAGATCGGAATAAGTGATAAAAATCCAGCGATCGCAATGTAGAAACCTAACCCTTTCCGATGGTTAAGTTATTGCGATGGAGGCCCAAGTACAGTTTGTACTTTCCGATGGATCTTTCTGCTTGAATTTCGGAATGAAGAACACCAACTTTTTTTGCACTTTTGATCCAAGAAAACTGATGTTTTAATGAAAACCAAGATACCAAGAACACTCTTAAACACGAATCCCTATGTTACACTACTTAAAACTTCGATCCAACACAAAAAAAATTTGAAGATTCGGCTCAAAACAAACCAACAATCTACGAAATGTTTAGAACACAAAAACAAACCTATATTTCATCCCAAGCTCTGATACCATTTGTAGATTTGTAAATCTATGCTTATGTTTTTAGAGAGAGAAAGAGATAGAGAAATGGTGGATTTCACACTTTAGAGAGAGAAACTAAGAAAGAACTATGTGTAAAATAAGAAAACCACACCCCTCTCCATCTAAGGAGAGGGTTTATATACCCAAGCCCATGTGATGGGCTTGGGTTTACAATAGGCCGCCGGCCCATACAATCCATGGGCTCGATTTTGGGCTTTGTTTGAGAAAAGTAAATAACTAAACTACGAGCTATAACGTAGACTATTGTTGGAGTGACCGATCCTTTCTAATACGTAAAACGTATTTCCAACAGTGCCTATAAAAGGACTCACTAGGTTAGCATGCAAAGTGTGTCTTTTCTCATTTCGTTTTTCATTATTATTACTTTAAGGTTTTGTAAACCCTAATACCACTTTGGGTATTCGTATATCTTTGATATATTAAAGTTCAACGTTTGAATCTCACTTGTTCTTGTGCTAAACATTACATTCCGCATGTTGTTTAGTTACTTTGCTTTGCAAAGTTTCTCTAGTGTTAGATTGAATTCTTTCTCTGTATCACAACCCTTAAACAAGCTATTAAGGTTTAAGATCTGACTTTGGGATCAACATCTCTATCTGCGTGTTGTGCTCAAGTTCTTTGGATGAGAACACAACTCACGGATTATGTCTTCCACTTTGAAAAAGTACCTATATACTGTGACGCAAAGTCGGCCATAGCCATCTCCTGCAATCCGGTACAGCATTCCCGCACGAAGCACATCGATGTCAGATACCACTTCATAAAGGAACAAGTTGAAAGAGGTATCGTTGAATTATACTTTGTTGGAACGGATTACCAATTAGCCGACTTATTTACGAAAGCTCTGTCGAAAGATAGGTTTGAGTACCTCGTTAGGCAAATTGGTATGAGATGTTTGACTCCAGCAGACCTGGAGATTCTTGCAAAGGTGCCTGCTTGATTTATCTATCAAACATCAACTTGTAAATATCTCTGAAAAAGCAAAATACAAAAATATAAAACACATAAAAGCAAAACACAAAATTAAAAATCTTTCAAAATCCAAAAATATTCTTCTCGACATGTCTTTCAGTATCGATAATATGGACGTGCCTAGAAATGTCGCTCAATAACGACACGGGTGTGTACATAAAGCTCGAATGAAAGTTGTAAATAATTTTCAAAACATGTCATTTCTTCTTTTAATAAAGGAAATTGTCTATTTTGGACAAATATTTCCAAACAACGGGTAGAGCAATCTATCACGGGTTGAGCTTGTCACAAAACATTCAACGTTTTGAGCTCAACACAATGGCTTGTAATCACTTTCAGATTGCAACCCGGAACTATATTCACGGGGGAGTGTACGATTTCGTGCTCTTACCCTTAGCAAAAGAAGTTCAATCTTCTTACACTTGAGTGGATTCGTCAAGACATTCAAAGTCTATGAACTCAAGTTTATGCTTTAGAAAAACCTTTCGACAAAAAGAATTGATTTTTCAAAAAGCGTTGAACACAATTTTTTCAAGAATTTTTCAATGATATTCAAAATCTTTCAAAAATTGTGTGTTCAACATCTCCCATCCTCAAAAAGCGAAATGTGGATAATATCCTCACAATGACAATTCAATTGGATCAATTTTTGAGGGGGAGCATTTTAACTTCATGCAAAAGATTAACACATCTTTCTCCCAGACATTTCAAGTCTATTTTTTTTCAAAATATATTTTAATCAAATTTGGTATCTCTAATATCAAAAGATTTTATATATTAGAGATAGGGGGAGTAAATGTGATTAAAATGTGATCTAATATAAGACTCAAGCACTTTAACTCTTACCTACATGTGCTAAACACTTTCGATTATCGATGCACATGTGAAGGGGAGCATTTCTAAAACGACAAAACTAGCAAGGTGTTAAATGTTTTGTAAACACTTTGTTAGAATTTAAAGTGGTTTTCATGGTTACGATCAAATACCTACAACATCTTTAATTCACGACGTTATTGGTGTCAAAAGGGTGGTTAGGTTTAAGTCCTATGATCCAACCAGAACCGGAGGGATCTTCCCAGGGACAATCCAATAGATTATTAGAAGTTCTTAGGAAAGATGGAGTAGAATGTGAACGTAGCAGAATGCCGACTAAGTACTGATGCTAGCACTGGAACAATCATACCAAGGTGCTAGTAATGATGTCTTGGTAAGCATTGAAGGGGTTGAAAAATGAAAAAGAAATGTAAGGATAAAGGGTCTAAAGAAAGAAGCCCTCCATACAACTTAGGCAGAAACCGGGTCAACTCATCATGAAGACAAACTCATCATGGACCCAGTGATGTATGCACAACCCTTTCCTAGCTACTCAGGTTTCTCTCAAAAGAAGTTTGTTTTATTGTCACGGAGAACAACATGACTACTATTGACTTTCTCACTCCGAGATAGTTGATATTGAATAGGTGGCATCTGCTCCATCCTCCGACCACTAAAACTACACAAATCGAGTCTAGAGCCAAGAGATCAATCAAATCTCGTTAGGACACACGGATGAAGATCAAGAGAGTCCTACGCTATATCCTTGTGATATTGCTAGAACACTCAGAGTGATACTACTTAGTATTCACAATGATGAGTGGAAATCCTTCCAGTGTTAACATCAAACAGCACTGCGGTAGGTCATATGCAAGATTCTTTATGAATTGAACATGTGCAAAACTGAAAAGCAACAGTGGTTTGATTCTGAATTGATTCAAACTCGTTTCAGGTTTCTACGCAATATCTTTATGATCTTGCCAGAACATTCAGAGTGATATTCATTAATATTCACAGTGACGAATGGAAATCCTTCTAGCGTCAACCTCAAACAGCGCTACGGTAGGTGACTTGTGAGATTCTTATGAATCAAACTTGTGTCAACTGGAAAGCAACAATGGTAAGATTCTTTATGAATCACACTTGTTCCAGGAATTTGAATTGACGACTTTAATCAAGCGGATATTTATCCAATTGATTCACTCTTTATGTTCGTAGTCTTTCTTTAAGACGGTCGAGTAAAGAGAACGGCTAGTACAGCCGCGAAACCCTGTCAAGGAGATTCTTAAATGAATATACCTGATCACAGGTACGATATTTAATATCGTATAACGGTCTTCACCGACCGGAGGTAAAACGCTACCGATTTAGGACGAATGTCAAAGCCATTCAGTCCGTGTCTATGTTTTGTCTCGAGAAGGTAGCGTCACGGTGTACTCAACAAAGTCAAAGATTCAGAAACCACATACTCATGCCTAAAGACATATTCAACAATTAATAGTGTGAGCATGTGAATGAAGACACAAGATCGCAACATGGCAAAGACAAGTCAAGGATGATTTGAAGATCTCAAGCTTAAAGACAAAGTCGAAAGACAACGACAAAGGCTCAAAGATCACAACATGAAGGAACAAGACTACGATCACACGTTCAAGACTCATTTATGGCGAGATTAGTAATCTCTACAAATTTCCTAAATGACCAAGGTTTATGTCCTCTCATTGGGGGAGATTGTTAGCCTCAAAATATTGAGCCAAACAAGAATGCTCGGTCACATGTTTATTATGTATCGTATATTTAGAACGTTGTAATAGGTAGTATATTAGTCGTGTTATTACGAGCTTAACTTTAAGCTAAGGTTCATTAATAAGTAACCAAAGCCCAAAAGGAAAGCCCGGCCCATGATCATATAGCCTATTAAGCTACATGTAAACAAAAGATATATAAACCCTTCCTAGCATGTTAGGAAGGGTGTTGGTCATTTCATTTTCTCTCTAATCTAATATTTCACAAGTTTCTCCAACCATTTCTCTCTACTTTCTCTCACTACTTTCTCTCTCTAAAATTCATCTCATTTCTACCTTTCTTTCTTTAAATTCGTGATTATAACATCATATATTAGGGACAACAGTTGACCCAACAATAAACCTGTCCCGCGCCTTCTACAAACCCTCGTGGATAAACAGGTGGATATCTTTTGCAAAACGCCCTGGTCAATTACAATGTTACTCGGTAAAGATAAATTCGCTGAAGAAGTGAAACGATAAATTCTTCTGGGTAGATAAGGTTTTATTTCCATTCGATTACAATTTCATCACCCCTAAGACAATGATGAAAGATGATCGCCCCATTGCTGGCTCGTACAATGAAGTAGACGCACAAATAATTACCACCGATCGGATACCAATGCAGGAATACCTAGAGGCCCTTCTATACGCCCTAGGACTGAGCCACACATCGACCCTTCCTGCAAACCACCTTCCCCAATAATTTGATGAATTCTACCATGGTAAGTACCTTGTAGTCCAAGAAAGCAAAAATTCAAATGACTTATGCACATATACTCACATATTCCTCACACTTTTGCAGAACTAACTTATACGCAGCTTGTGAAGCGCGAGAATCCGTGCGCGGTGACTATGTGCGCTCGACCTTTCATACCATTCAAGCTATCTAATGAATGGCGCGTTGGCCAACGCACCGTAGCCCTGGAGTTCCCCTCCCCAACACCTGGAGGGAGCGCCGAGAGTATAACTGCAGTAAATGCTACTCCCATCCGAAGTGTGACATGTACCATATAGTCTTCGTCAGAAGAAACGAATCTGGAAGGAGAGGAAGACCATGGTTTCGAAGGGGACTCCTACACAGGCCCACCAGAAGAGATCAAACCGGTTCTTAGTTACAAAAAATTACCATGCTCCCCCACACAACAAATTCCCAAAAGGGGGAGAACACTGCAGACTAGACCTCGCACCGATGTGACTTCGTGGGGAATACTCTCAAGGCCGCGGGGAAATACACATATATCTAGTTACATCACCACGCCATTCCTTATCATGAGTTCGAAACAAATAATGCGTGCACGCTTCTAACACTCATAGGGTATTAAATTTGCAGCTCCTACGTTGCAACGATCAAAGCTGGTGCAAGCACCTCGAAGTTCACCAAATTCGTTCCCTCCTGGAAGTGCACCCGCTCATGTAGACTAGACTGCGCAATTGTATGCAAGGATTTCCTCCACCACTTAACTCCCCCTGGTCGCGCCCAACACTTGTAGGAAATGCCCGTCACAACACTAATGAGAGAGTTGGATACAATTACCTCACATGAAATAACCCTAGTCGCGCGTTTGAAAAAGAAGGTATCACAGCTATCAGAGCGACTGGCACAAGCAAATTAAAAGGTCCACCAAGCAACAGAACAAAAAGACTGCGAACTCACAATTTCCAAGTGCGAACATGCACGTTTGCACGCTGTGTCAAACATAAATGCCAGATCCATCCAATATTTAGAGGATGAAAAGGCAACATTATCTAAACTTATAGATCGCGAACACTGCTTGCGTGTGAAGCAGGAGGATAAAAATCGTTGGGCTATGTCCAAGCTGGAAGAAGGTATGAGTGCCCTTACTTCAAATTGTAACAGTTTTGTTGCCAATTGTCACAAAGATATGGCTAAGAATTCTGAGATTCTGAAGTATATGAGCACCGATTTTGATGAAGAGCTTTATCCACACCTTGCCTCCGTGCGCACGAAGAATAATTGGTTAATAAAGCATGGTCTGCCATTAGCTGCGAAAAGTTCCGTGGAGCAGCCCAAACTCAATAAAGTGATCAGGGATATCTTCGATGCTGCGCGGCTACTAGGACAAAGCCTCGCCATGGAGCGCGCCTTTAAGGAGAATTTACTAACCAGACCCCTAGAGGGTAGTAAAATTTACTCCAGGTACACATAAGAACTCTTTGATGCTGCATTCCACATACTAGAAGACCTACCACTGCCCATCATAGATCGTATTGAGAAAGACCAAGATTTTCCTATAAGCGTGATCATGGCTGGCCTTACCTTAGCATGCCATTGCACAGAAAGAACGGAAGAAGGTCCCCATGTCCTGGCCAAACCGGATATTTCTTAACTACAGATCCCTGTCTACATCTCTGGTGCACCAATAATGATTTCGCTGGAAAACAAGTTGAAACAGCACGTGAGACGTGTTGGGAAGAAGAACCGGACTTCAACTAAAGATGTCACCATTGGCTTAGGTTTAGCCCACCCTAGTCGATCCGATGGTGTACCAGTTAGCCTGTCTTTCATCGATGTATATCATACATTCGTGCTGCAGTGTATGAAGGAGGCATGGGTACAGCACCGTGCGTCATTGAACTTGGCTCACCGCAGGTTGAAGAGGTCGCTGTTAGCGAACGACCTTCTATAGTAGGCACCTTTCTTTACTATCCACCTTGTACTAACTACGCACAATAACTTTGTAAATTAAGGAATTTGTATAATATTTATGGCCACCTATATGTTTGCCAACACGGTCCTGCGCTACGCTCATGTACCTTTTTTCATACGTGTGTCCAGGTTTCTGCACTCACACCTGAGTTTGTGAGACAGAGCGCCTTTTTATGAGTACACTCATTGGAGTGTGACTCTAAACTTATGGGTGAGCCGAAAGTTCATTACGTGTGGTCCTGCCACTACTACCATAAGCAATGTCATAGAAAATGACAAGTTTGTTAGGCGTGCACACTATGTCTTGTGCATATCCGTCATAAAGTATGCGGACTGCTACACTTACCACAACGTCTTGTGTGAAGCTGTAAAATCCATGATATTACCATTAAAATATAATAAATTTGTACCCAATAATGCTAGAATATTTTTTTCTCATATATTATACTTCTATAAAATATGTGAACTTGTTCATTGTGTACTTGTACTCTTGCATTTTATTTGTTGCAAATAATTACATAACATATATTTGTAATTAAACATGGACAAATAATAAAATGCATACAATTGTGATCCTACACAAGACTTAACAAAGATTTAAAAACCTTTCTCACCCTACCTTTGTGTCTAAGCCGTGTATATACAACATGCATACATACAATCTTACATTTCACTTGAAAAATACACAAGTATACACTTTACCTTTCTAGTTAATCCTCTCAACACTTGGCAAACCCTTTTTGCCTCCCTTTTTGATCACCATCACACGGCACACATAGAGAAGGGCAAATGGTGTCTTGTTCTTGGTGAAGGCACAACACTTGGCAAAGATTACCTTACCAAGGAGATATTATTCTCCCTCTCTCTTCTTTAAGCCGAAACACACACACCAACATACTCATTTCACATGTAAAACAAATCTCAAACTCTATCTCAATCATACGGCTTGAAGCCCATAAACATCCAAGAAACACATTAAATTCAAGATCCTTGTCTTCATCATCTTTACTACTAATCACTTTGTAAGATCTTTACCAACTTGAACCTCATAAACAACCAATTAAACCCTAGCCAAACCAATATAGGTCACGACTTGGATTGCTTTTAGGGTTTCATCATCATCAAGATTGGAACACTAATCTCCATTGTTCTTTTGATCTTTCCTTGGTAACATTAATTAGAAGTTATCACTTATTTTTACTTTCTTCATTTATTTACTTGCATGCATAATCATCCACTTGACAAACACATATGATAAACTTGTTGAAAAATCAATATTTGGCAAAACCGACCAGATAGGTCACGACATATTTTTGATATGTCATAAGACATGCCTAAAAATTATTTGGTAAGAAACCTACGATTATTTACTTATATTAAACTTGGTAAAAATCATAAAAACCATTCTATGGATTATTTATAGCCGTGAGCTATAGGTTTTGCTTTTGGATTTTTGGATTAACTTATAAACATTAATCTTATGTGTAATCATGTATAAACTCACAAAAAAGAAAAACCATGACCTTAAAGGTCACGGATTATTTTTGTACACACCAAGAATTTGTGTAACAAGGTTTTCATAATGGAACATGTAATCATCTATGTATAATGACTTACCAAAAATCATAAAAACATTTTATGTATCAAATTATAGTTGTGGGCTATAAACCTCATTAAATGGATTTTTAATGAACATGCAAGCTTATGATAAACCTAGATCTTATGTATAGACTTTAACTTAACTTATAATCATGTAATAAACATAGATTTTATAATGGGAACACATGGGATATATATAGTCGTGGGCTATATAAGTTCATATTGAACTTGTGTTAAACTTGTAAACTTGTAAACTTGTAATAAGTCTATATCTTATTTTGGACTTTGTAAATTAATTGTAAACATAAGACAAGCTTAAATCTCATCTTGGAATACCAAGATTTAATATAGTCGTGGGCTATATAGTCCTTTGTGGACTTATGATTGACTTCTTAACTTGTATATAGTTTAGATCTCATTGTGGGACTTTTATACTTAGATGCAACCCTATAACAAGCTTGAACTTTATCTTGAAATGCTATAAATAATTATAGTCGTGAGTTATGAGCTTATATTAGGGCTTATGACTTACATGAAAACTTAAAACTAATTTAGATCTTATTTGAATCACACCAAATAAAACATGTCGTGGGTTTTTACTCTTAAATTAGAGATCATGACTTAATTTTATTAAATCAATAATAAGCTTGCAAGAATACATACATTTTATACCTTGATAAATAGCTAAGTGTTATTAATAGACTAATCAAGCCCATGAAACATTAGCCCAAAACTTAAATAGGCCCAATACAATATAGCCGTGTACATGCAAGAGCCCATTAGGCCCATTTGATGTTTTGAAAGCCCATTTAACTAATCTTAGTCTATTAGTGGACTTAAAATATGTTTATGCCCATTAGATAGCCCATTAGCTCTCTTGATCCATTTAATGAGCCCATTTAATATTTTAAATACTCAATTAAAGGTTTTATAACAAAAATGTAACTTATAAAAACTTTTGGAATAAAAATGTCAATTTATAAAACTTAGAGACTAAAACCATGACATTTGAAACTTGTTTGATAAACCATTAAGTACAAGGACTAATATTGTAAATATCCAAAAGTCTAGGGCTTAATAAATGTCATCCGTGACATATGAAACCCTAAGGACCATTTTTGTAATTTTCCTAAAGTTATTTTGTCATTTTATAACCTAAGGACCATTTTTGTAATAAGCCGAAACATATAGAAGCCCTAGGTACTATTTTGGTCATTTAATGAATGTTATAAAACCTAATCATAACTAGAGGGACTATTTTTGCCATAACCCGAAAGTATTACAAGCCCTAGGTACTAAAAATATAAAATCCGAAAGTTTTACTTTAATAAAAATATGGAGGGAATAGTTTTGCACAAAACCGAAACCTAAACAAACCCTAAACCCTTATTCCATTTAAATTAGTAAAACTTGAATAAATCATACACTATAAGGACTAAAACCGTAATTTCTTAATCTTGTAACTTAAAGACTATTTAGTAAATGTTGGAAACTTTTGGGGACTTTAAGTTAAATAAAATATTTATATTTTATGTTATAAAATAATTTATATAAACTATATATATATAAATTAAATACATGTATACTTATACAAAAATTGTAAGTAAAACATTTTTACATAAACAGGAAATTATTTACAAGTTTAATTGGACGTTATTAATAATTGTACTACAGTTACTTAAATAAACAGACTAATATTAATAAACTGACTAAAAACTGTATAAGCATGCACATACGTTTCCTACATTATTTACTGAGACTGTACTATTTAATTAGGCAGTTGACTGTGACGTGAGCATTACTTGGATTTCTTTTATTGCACAGCTATTACAAATCCTAAGGTGAGTTTACAACCCCACACATGTGAGACCCCCAGAAACTAACATGGAACAACTAGGCAACGAGGGGGTAACACGTCATGGTACAAGAAACAATGTATTACTGTTGACACAAAGTTAACGTAATAAAAAACATGTACATTACATCATATAATATCAGAGTTTTTATACAAAGGTCCCAAAGTTTTATATGTGAAAAGATTTATTATTTCATCATGATTTATAACTCTTATTTACTAAAAGTATAGAAAAATCTTCTGACAGTTTTAGATAAAACAAAAGATGAAATATACACAGAAATCTACAAGCTGCGATGATATCCTACGGGCTCCCATCCAAGCAAAGCTATGTAATAATACCTGAGATTAAACATATAAAATTGTCAACATAGAGTTGATTGATATTTATAGGTTTAGCAGTAAAGGTGTGGAACACAATAGAATTTGTAAAACAAGTAATGGGGGGGGATAACTATGTACATTGTCCATAGTCACGGTGTATATTATTGCTGTTTAGTCTCATGAACCGAAGCTTAACTCAAATGTAAGTTCCTCTAGGGAGTAATCAGCCTAAATACTCAAGTTTAAACAAATGTATGTGCGTCAAGGTAATCGAGACGGGGATTGTCAATCCCGATGGATCCACCCACAACATTCGCGCTTAGCGCAAAGCGTACGGGACAATTAACGGTTCATGTTTAGGAGAGGAAACTCAAGGCTAACGTCTAAAAAGCAATAATACCATTGAATTCATCTGTAAAGCATACACGTTCTGGATAGCATACAAGTTCTGGATAGCATACAGTTTTTAATTGGTTGTGTTCCACCATGTAAAATCTCACCCCATGTTTAGAAACCATGTAAAAGTAAAAAAAAGGCTATGAACTCACCTTAGCCATGAGGTAAGTGAATCGTGGTACTCAGGAGCTGAGTAGAAACGGTAGTGGTAAGACGATCACCGACGATATGGATGCCCGCGAAACACGAAAACCGTAACCTATCACAAGAAGGCGCGCATTAAGACTCGAACTCAAGTATCGATATGTACCAAATATAATATGACCCAAATGTTTTCAAAGTATTCATGTTTCAAAACCATTGACACGAACCAAATTAATACATTTATCCAACGTTACTCGTTTAAATACTTGTACACTTGAAATTGACCCGTCATACGACGCCAAGTCAACGCAAGTCAAACTATCCCCTTTACCTTACTCGGACCAGTAGATAAGTCATTTATATAATGACTAAACACTTGAGTAAGTCACCATGTCTAATAGTGAATACTCAAACTCACGCAACACAAGCATTGAACTACGTGTCCAATACAAATAAGCAAGTACACTCCGAATGTACACACCGATCTACCCTATCTAGACTTGTCCGATTTAGATGAAAATTGGTGTCAAGGTCACTTATAACCTATATAGGACCTTACCAAAGTTTAAGCCTAAGTTTACACTTTAAAACCCATCAGCTTGACACTATACTCGACCCTAAAATTTGGGACAAAATTGTATACTTGTTTCATAAAACCGTTTAGACCACTTTAAAAGTACTATATTGACAACCCGCATTTTAAACCCACTAATAGACTCCTCCTGTTAGGTTTATAAACTTTGAAAACCGGTAATAGCATTTATCTAACCAAGCCTAAATTCCGCGAGAGTCGACCCAAAATCAGCCACAATTTCGGATTGTGCCAACTTGCGTCTCCCGGTAAACGAATACTAAAACTAGCATAACTTTTGACTCGTAATGAGTTAGAAGCTCTATCTTATACCAAAAGCAGCGTCTCGGAAAACTCTACAACAAAATCAAATAATCTCAGCCAATTTCAAATCTTAAACCCACGAAAAATCAGCCTAAACTCAGTGATGTAATATATACTTTTAGAAAATCATATCAAAATAATTCCCAACCAAAACTAACCATTTCCTTACCTATAGAATCACCCTACTATCATACCCATCAATCAAAAACTCCTAAAACACTTGCAAATAAAATTTTTAACAAGATCAAAGATCAAACATAAACCTTTTCAACATTTAAAACATGAAGATCATCACATGATCATCACATGCATGATGATTGAAACATATACCCACCATAAAATCATAAGAATTTTGAAAAGTTGATGCATGTGTGAAAATTCTATGCCAAAAGAATCACCTTTCAATTTGGAACATGGGTCTTAATTTAGTTTTAACCAAATCAAGATCAACTTCAAGAAATTGGGGGTTTAGGTGGCGGATTTTAAAGAAGAAAAAGAAAGGAGGATGAACATTTTATGTGTGTGTTTTTTTTAAGATAAATGAAAAAGTGGTTGAAATTGATTATATAGTAGTGTTAGGTAGTGGAGGGACTAATATTGTCAAGTTTGAAACTTTTGGACCTAAAAGTAATTTAGTAGTTTAAAAGGGTAGAAAATGACTATTAGTAAATCTTGAAAATATTTACGGGGCTCGGGTTTCGTAAAAACACTTTTCAAAAGTTAAAATGCATCATAAATATGATAGTATGGTTTCCCGACACGACTTAACACGTAATTAAAACGACATCTTTGAAAACATTAATTATTGAAACAATCGAAAATAAAATGAGAAGTTTTGGGCATCCGTCGGTATCGCGATCACTAGGAATTTTCGTTGTACATTGATTTTGAGTAAACTCGTTGTAAAATGCACGCGGGTGATTTTAAATCAAAAACTTTGATTTAAATAAATATGTAAAAATAAAATAAGAATTTTATAATTCCAAGTAAAGTATTATCAATGTCAGAAAATACTTGAAAAGTATAATTTATTAAAATTATCATGATCTCGGGTATGTAAATAAAAAAATTCAAGAAAATGAAATACGTTGGAAAATTTCAAAATCACAAATAAAAGAATAAAATAATACTGGGAAAGTACGGGTTCTTACAGTCTTCCCCCCTAAAGGAACTCTGGTACCCCAGAGTTCTCCTAGAAAGAGTAGAAGATGCAACAAGAGGAGGTACAAAGTGTAGAACAAATTCGTTGCTTCCCAGGTAATTTCTGCACCACGGCGTACCTTCACGATTAGAATCCACTATGCTTAAGTTTCTTAACTCCTTTTTGTATTACTTTTCAGACTTGGATTAGAATAACGACATTTCAATACGAAGATATATCAAGAGATAGAATGAACACAAGAATTGCTTAAACGGACAAGGTGCGTTAAGATGAATCAAGATTGATAATCGAAAAGGAATCGCGGATCGCGCAAACTGTAAAACGTGACAATTTTAAAATATAAGAATCTATTTACAAGAGAAATAGAAGGGGAAAATGAATTACATATGATCATTTAAAATACAAGATGTCACAATCAGTTGTCTAGTATTTTGGTAGTACTTTAAAACTCAGTTTAAATATTTTCTTGATTAAAAGAAAATTTTACAAGGTGTAGTGATTTAAAATCAAACTATCTATATTTGGTGAGTAAGCTGTTGTTATATCTTTTTCTTGATCAGGATTTTCAAAGTAGAAGTAGAACAATTCAAAATAGTTATCCTGGTCAGCTTAAGAACTTTTGGATGACTGTATGAAATTATCATTAAAAATCAGGTTTATCGTTACCATTAAAGAAAATTCAGATTTTCCATGTTATTTAGATTCATTGTTAGAAATTATAAATTAATTTAATAATTTCATTATATTGAAAGTAAAATATGATAAAATCAACTACTTTAAAAAATACAGCTTAACATATTCTGTTATCTTTTAAAAGGTGACAAGACATCAACGAATATGAGACATATAAAGGTCAACAATTTTGTATACAGGCAATGACAGGAGGGAATAAAATGAAATTCGTATCAATTCTTAACAAACATGATAAAATAGACGCGTCGATGATTAAAATAATAAGAAACAAAGGATTATAGCAAGTCATCACTTCATCAGTGCATTTGGTGTCGCCAACAACGACTTATTAAGTTCTCGGTGGTCGATACACAATCGAAAGAGAAAATCCACACAACAAATTTTCGAATCAAAGAAATTCTTAAGAAGTCACTTGAGCGAAATTCCAGTAAAATGAGCAACATTAGCAATGAGAGACGAAGTCACACGTGGTTCACACGAATGAGTTTCAAGGCGATGAATTCTAACACACATAATGACGGATACACGAAATCATTGTTCACGTCCGGTTATAACTCACTAATCACATCCAGAGACGTTTCGAAGGTCTATCAACGTTTAAAAACATTTAAACATAACAACGTTTAAACTTTCAAGTCTGGTATCAATGGTAAGAAATTAGGCAAATGGTAACGAAAATTGCATCATGAGGATGATGAGGTAATAAGTAAAGCAATGATCGTTGAGTAAGGAAATATGTGTTTGAGGCATGTACTTTGTTCAAGAAAAGATAAGGGTTCATATGTGTATGTCGTGAATTATTGCTACTCGCATAAGATGTAAAAGTTTTCAAAACTTTATTTATCTAACTTTTTAAGGAACATAATTAAAAGGTTGATTCTTGGTTAAATATTTAAGGTGACTACTATTTGGGCTCCTTCTAAATTAAGCATAGGTGATCAGGCCATGCATAATTTAGGACTAGCAATGCGATGCTCAGCTTCATCAAATCAGTATTACATATCATATGATTTAAATTATGTATATAATGTCATTTGTAAAAATAGGAATCAAAATAATTTGTGAAACTCTTCGCCACTAAGTTACTGGCTAGATATTTAATTCAACAATTTGTATTGTTACAAGGGTTCTTCATAAGACCAAAGTATAATAAATTGTGAAAATACATTGTAAAATTAATATATAATTCTATAAGATAACCTTCAAGTATCTTGTAAAATCCAAGTAGAACATTTTTGTAAAAATGATTTGCAAACAATTGTAATTTCAGTTTATATGGTGATAAGGTTTCAAGTGGTTTAGCAGGAATCATTAGGAGACACGTGTCAAGATGGTAACGAACCATATGAAAGCAAGAACTTCAACCCGATCCAAATCAGTGGTACGATAGAAGCAAAGAAAGACAGTATAGAATGATAAATAAGTCATATATAAAAGAAAAGATAAAGGAATCCGTAGGTGTGCACATCGTAATTTATTTGACAAAAATACACTTTTAAGAAAGTAGAGCATCCGTTTATCAAACCACTTGTTTCCTAAAAACTCAGGATTTATGTATGACCGAGCTCAAGGTTACTATCTTTAAACGTTTTAAAATGAAATCAATGTTTTTAGTTTGCAAAATATCATTAGTTAAAGTTTTACGAGCTCAAACGAACTCAAAAACGCTTAAATCCCATATTTTAAAGTCTATCAGCTTTGACTTTCGGGTTTGACTTTTGGGTTTTACTAGACCAATTAACTCGCTAAATGACATTTTAAGACTCGAAGTCTAGAGTAATTTGGTGTAAAACGGTGTTTTGAACAACTTTCTAGTTTTACTCGAGACTTGAAACGGATCAAAAATGGACGAAATGCTCTTGCATTAAATCTGTCAACAAAATGATATTTTAGAATTACGCAGAATAAGTTCTTAAATTTTACAATCCCAAATGAGCGTAACTGGCTCGATTTTAAAGATGACTGGTAAAATATTATGTCCTATACAAACATCTCAACAGGTAAACATATATATTTTTATGTCTAAGTTATAAAAATATTTTCTCGACACCGTTAAATTTCCTGTAATGTTTCTGTACAAAGTATATTTTTTGACAACGCTTGAAATTAAATCCAAATTTCATAATAACCCATAAATAATATACACACAAGGCTTGTGGATTCCATAAAGACGAAAGAGAATAAACTGCATAATTAATCATGTAAAGAAAACACAATATAGAAATGGTTCAAAAATACCAATGAAAATCTAAGAATTCAGAAACGTCGCATTTGATTTCAAGATGCCATGCAGGAAGGTCTTTTGGCAGCGTGATTTTCCAAAATCACAAGACACGCCGAGAAAGAAATAAAGCATTTACGGGTTACACTCCCGGAGCAAGGAGGGTTAATGAAAAGGGAGGATTCAAGTTTATAGAAGTACAATCGTGTTCAAACAATCGTCACCTAATAAAGGAGGGATTACAAGATGACAATGAGGTTTTCAAGGTACAACGGACGTTGTAATTCGAAATCAAAACGTAGATTGGTCAATGAAATAAAATGTAGTCCATGTACAATTGTCGTGTAAAACGGTGACGTGAAGGTCAATCAAAGTTACGAAAACCCACGATATTATTCAACACAGGAAGGCTTCAAGATGTGTGACTCACACGATGTCCTTTAGTCTTTTCGGAGACACATTGAACTACACAATGGTCTTTAGACTATTTTCAAAGACATCCAATCACAAATGGTCGGAAGCAATTTGCATGTCTAAATAGATATTTTAAAGAGGTAAACAATGAAAGTAACACGCACGGTAGTAAAATGAAAATCAGAAGTTTCATTGAAAGCAAGATTTTTCAATCCCGAACAATGGTATCACGAGAGTATACACGACATGTAACGGTGAGGTGAGAAAAACAGACGGTTCAAAACGAACAAGTATTCAAGATAAGTCGTATCATGCATAAACAAGATAGTAGTAGTACTCAGAAAAGTGAGTATGAAAGGTCGGCAGCATACACGCTCTGAATACAAATATGTAGCGTCATAGCGATATACTATCATTCCAATAAGATCAATTCACAAGAACAAGAATTCAAGAAATACAGTAAGAGTAGATGTAACCACGGTAATATTCAATGAAAATTCATGAAGCACGAAGGTTTTGAAATGACATAGTAATTGTCGTCAGTAGGGTAATGTAACATTTTAACATGGAATCAAGAGATGAAATACTATAACGATAACTAAAAGTAAATAATAATGATTAGAGAGTTACCCGCGCATATATCGAACAAAATTGGCAGATTTTGTGGTTGACACTTAGAAATATCAAAATTTTGAACTTTTTGGTTATAGACTAAGTTTTGAAAATGACTCATTTCCCTATAACCATCGCTCTGATACCAATCTGTGAGACCCCCAGAATCTGACATGGAACAAGTAGGCAACGGGGGGTAACACGTCATGGTACAAGAAACAATGTATTACTGTTGACACAAAGTTGACGTAATAAAAAAACATGTACATTACATCATAAAATATCAGAGTTTTTATACAAAGGTCCCATAGTTTTATATGCGAAAAGATTTATTATTTCATCATGATTTATAACTCTTATTTACTAAAAGTACAAAAAAAATCTTCTGACAGTTTTAGATAAAACCAAAGCTGAAATATACACAAAAATCTCCAAGCTGCGATGATATCCTGCGGGCTCCCATCCAAGCAAAGCTAAGTAATAATATCTGAGATTAAACATGTAAATCGTCAACATAAAGTTGAGTGATATTTATAGGTTTAGCAGTAAAGGTGTGGAACACAATAGAATTTGTAAAACAAGTAATGGGGGGGGATAACTATGTACATTGTCCATAGTCACGATGTATATTATTGCTGTTTAGTCTCATGAACCGAAGCTTAAATCAAATGTAAGTTCCTCTAGGGAGTATTCAGCCTAAATACTCAAGTATAAACAAATGTATGTACGTCAAGGTAATCAGGACGGGGATTGTCAATCCCGATGGATCCACCCACAACATTCGCGCTTAGCGCAAAGCGTACGAGACAATTAACGGTTCATGATCAGGAGAGGAAACTCAAGGCTAACGTCTAAAGAGCAATAATACCATTGAATTCATCTGTAAAGCATACACGTTCTGGATAGCATACAAGTTCTCGATAGCATACAGTTTTTAATTGGTTGTGTTCCACCATGTAAATTCTCACCCCGTGTTTAGAAACCATGTACAAGTAAAAAAAAGGGCTATGAACTCACCTTAGCCATGAGGTAAGTGAATCACTTTAACACCCCCAAATTTACACGCAGCGGAATATATCTTTGGGTGCTAAACAATGGTATAAAAACACACAATTTATACAGAACGACTCGAAAAGAGACGTTTCAAATTTATCGTTCCTAAAACATTCATCAGAGTAGCGTAGTCCCAAGTAATCATTACCAAAAGATACGTTAAAACAACATATTAGTTTGTTTCAAAAATGGAACGATAAATAAATCAAAGAGTTAGAACAACAAAAGAAGTGCACAATTTCATTCCCGTGACCTCCAAGCTTCCACTTCGTGATTACCTGAAATACATGTGAGTAAAACAATCAGCAAAATGCCGAGTGAAATCTATAGGTTTATGTAATCAATTTGAACACAAGGAAATATTATAAGTTACTGGCATGCTTAACAAGCATCGGATAATAATTTGCATCAACAATATTAATTGTATATAGCATAAATTGCATCAAGCTCATGGAACCGAGCCCTTAGACACTCCCATATGAGTCTAATAAGACGAGAGATTTATTAATTGTCGGTTACCTCTAGATTATTGGTACATTGCCGTATACCTGACTTCTCAATACAATATGTTCAAACAGTGTGGAGGTCGGGCCTAAGCTTCTGTGACAAGTCCACACAAACTGAACCGGGGCGGCTTCCCCCATAGATCTATTAATTTTACTAGCGGTTAACCCATCATAGGTTAATTAACGGTCCATAATTGAGGCTTTAACAATGGCAATCACTTAATGCAATTTAAAGGCAACCACGGGTCCATTCAAAGAGGGACACGCATACCATAAAAGACTTGTGTTCCAAGTTTATAAAAACATGTATTCCCCCTCGTGGGTTTAAAATCATTTAATAACTAGTATAAAGCTAGGCTATAGACCCACCTTAGCCAATAGTGGTAATGAGACGATCAACAATGATAGATGATGCCTTTCAAACATAAGACTCGCAACCTATCAAATAAGGTGCATTCATTAATAACAGACTCGAGAAATGAACCATACATAAGAATATAAAACTCGACTCGTAAAATCACGACAAACTCGAGAGAAGACGATACAAGTGATACTATTATACTCTCCTATTCATTCACTTTATTATTCTATGCCTTTAATAAAAATCTGCCGGAACATACCGAATGTCCAAGCCGATTTCCCATACTTAAACATATCAAATTTTTATGATACTACTCATAGAACTTACTTACTATATGTAGAAAGTCATCCCAAGAGCCCATCAAAAGATTTTACTTCTAAAGTTCCCTGCCCGACACAACTTTGAATTACAAAATTCGGACAGTTTAGCGACCTTGACTTACGAAACCATTTTGACCATTCTAAACAACTCCATTTATAAAACCGTCACTTGATTTTAAAAATAGACTCAAAATGCTAAACTTTGAGCCTGAGAACAGCCCTTGAATCCTTTTCAAACTCATTTTATAGTCCCCGAGATTCGATCCAAATATCGACAACAATTTTCGGATTGTGTCAACACTCGTCTCCCGGTACACGAAAATCAAACTAGTGTATCTTCAACCTTGTTTTGGAGTTGGAAGGCCTACTTTATATCAAATCTAAGCTAACTAAATTCTCTACAACATAATCCCATAATATCAATCTATTTTCAGACTTAAGGCCCCCGAAAATGGCCTCAAACCTACTGCCCAAAATCACCTTTCAAAATCTCCCATAAAATCAAGTTTTTGATCAAAACCAATCATTTTTATCATCATTCTAACATCCTAATATCATCATAAACCAATCCTAACACTTGTATCATCATCAAAATCAAAAACCCAAAAATTAAAAATTAACTTTTTAACAAAAAACATAGCATAAACATCATTTGATCATCACTAGTAACACATGCATGATTAAAATCTCCATCTAACAAGCCTAGTTTTTATCAAAATAAAAAACTTAATGCATGTTGATGAAATTGGTATCATTAGAATCACCTTGAAAAATTAGGAGGTGGACTTTGATTAGATTTGGATTGACCAAACTTGAAATCAAGACATTTGAAGCTTTTGGTGATGGTGTTCTCGTGGTTCACGGCTAAAAAGAGAGAGAGGGGTGAAGTGGTTGAGTTTTTATTTTAAAAATATTGTATGTGTAAAATAGTTAGTGGGATTTTTATTATAGTCCAAGTTTTGGGTTATTTTTGGCAAAAATGCATTCTTTTGGGCCATAAATGTAAATAATAACTTAAGTTGCGGGAAATGACTAAAAGTAAATTTTAGAAATATTTACGGAACTCGGGTTTCGTAAAAATACTTAAAAGTTTAAACGCACACGAAAAATAATAATATAACGACTCGATACGTAATTAAAACGATATCGTCGAAAGTATTAAATATCGAAACTATCGATAATAAAATATAAAATTTTTTGCATCCGTCGGTATCGTGATCACTAGTAGTTCTCGTTGCTCGTCAAAATATTAAAATATAATATTTAATATCGGTTTCAACTTAAACCGTTAAACATAATAGTATTTAACGTTATAAAATAGTTCAAAATAATTGAAAATAGAATTAAATTATGACCTTATTTTTACGGGTTTTACATCCTCACCACCTTAAAGGAGCGACGTCCCGGTGCTCAACTCACCTCATACTCGAGTTGTTCACTACCCGGAAGGATGAGGGCATTCCTTATAAAGAAATCCTCACGTTCCCACGTGAATCTCGATCCACGATCTCCACTGGTTCTTTTAAAAAACGCAACTTGTCGTCAAGTTGTATCTCACCAAAAAGGAATAAATAAATCCTTATCCACCAGTCACCCGTCAAGCTCGACACATTAAAATTTTATGAATCACACGAAGCTCATTCGACGATAAGAATAGATGACAGGATTTTCGGGTAAGTCCAGTTAAAAGGAATGTTGCAATTTAAAGGATAGCCACTGGCCGAATAGCCATGGACGCATATCCCATAAATAACAAGACAATATTTTGTTATCGAAGTATGCTCACACACAGATCCATTCTCAAAAAAATAATACTAGGACACAATCTCACTTTCGCTTCATGCGCATCCAAAGACTCGATATGCATCGTCGTTGAAAGTCAAAAAGATATTACATAATATGTGTTCTACATGATCGGGCGTCATCGGATGATGCCGTCTCAAGTTCTCATAACTTACGATCATTTGACTAGATCACACACCATATAAGTACATAAAAGAAAAGGTCGAACATAAACATCGAGTATAGATCTCCACCGTTAATCATCGAGAAAACCTCGAACGAACCCTTGATAATAACCACTTGATCTCCAGAGTCTTTCCACTTGCGGTGTCGGCTTCAACATACTCCTCGAGGTTGTAACGAATTTACTAACTCCATTCATTAAGAGGTTCGGTCCATTGGTGAAGATTCTCAATATAACACATAAATCCTGGTGACACTTATCGTTTCTTCTTATACACTACTTCCCGAGATTCATTTTAAACTCAGAATAAAATAGTGATCTTCAATACGAGGAACTGAACGAGATACAAAATGTATTCAATAAACGTATAAACGGACAAGATGTGGTAAAATGATTTAAGGTTGACGATCGACGAGGGATCTCGACTCACGTAACCGTAAAACATAATAATTCACAATACTAGTAAAATGAGAGCGAAGAATGAATTAAATATTAACATTAAAACAACGTTTGTCACAATTATCCGTCTCGGATTTGGTATTACCTTAAAACTCAATTGAGGTACCTTCTTGATAAAGATGATATATTAAAGATAGAAGTTAAATTGCTTCATAATTTATTTTGGTTTTCTTAAGAAGCTTTGAAAGAATGACATGAATTTATTAATTAAACTCACATTGATGGTTACAATTAGAAAGTATAATTTCCAAATTAAATCATTATTAGGAATATAAATTAAACCGGTATTTTCATTACATTAAAGTAAAGTATGATAAGTCAATTAATTCAAAAGACAGATCATAATTTCATTTTAAACATTAGTTTTAGTTATACAAAAGATGACGTATAATTTGACCTTTTACTTGTGATAGTTATTTCGATAATTGAAAATCATTGGAAAATGTATAAAAGTTCCATAAAAATTTTATAATACGTTGTAGAAATACATAAAGGTGTTTATTATTTCAAAATAAACATGGGACATGTTCAGGTTTCAAAATGTGACAAGATAACAAACGAATACGATTGGAAATAAAGGTCAACAATTAGTACGAATTGACCAGTACAAAAGGGGACGAAGCAAATGTCGTATGAATTCTTAAAGGGAATAATAAAATAAAGGCGTTGATGGTAAGACGATAAGAAATAATAAATGTGATGATGTGAATATATGTGATGATGTGCATGATCTCTCTGTAAATGTTGCTGATACTGTAAATGACGTAGATAATCACTCTTGTCACGAGTCTAACGCTGAATTTTTAAAGCTTCAAGATTCTTACAATTTACTTGCAAAACGTTTTAATCAACTTGAACAACATTGTATATCTTTAGAATTAAAACAGAAAACTCAAAATGAGGATATTTTGGTAACAAATGGTTGTGAAAACAGTGTTGAGACGAGTGACAGATGATTGAGATAGTTAAGGCATTAGAGGAAGAGATTATGAGATTAAAGAGATGTGTCATCGAACGAAACACTAAAATTGGAACTAGAGGCTGCAGAGTCTAAAAACCAGTGCTTAGAAACTAGACTTTCGTCTATTCTAGGGGAGATGGATCGTGCAAGACAGGGACTATCTACTCTTTATGGTTCAATAGAAGACCGCTTAGCTTTTAATGCAACACATCAACAATCTTATGTTGAACAATTGAACCAAAAGTGTGAGGAAATCTCTGACTTAAATATCCAGCTCATTGACAAAAACATGGTCTTGGCCGAGTTAAAGGAGACACTTCTTTTCACCCGACAAGAAGTTGTTAATAATTTAGCTACAAACTCTACACCGTCCTCTAGTGCTCCATCAACCAATTCAGTGGTGATCTATAAGAACCGGCTCCATAAGCAAAATCCGGATACTTACGATGTTTATATGATGAATGCAATTAAGCACGTGGACCTTGTTAGGGATATTTTAGATGATTTGTATGCGTCAGATCCCTCAAGCAGTTACTATTATTCAGCTCATGCATATATTCAGCGAGTTCAATATTGCTTAGCATATTTGCAATACATAGGAAAACCCGGTTCTGCACTACTCACTAATCGACCCATTCCTGTAACTTCATTCAATAAGACCCCAGGAGCAAAACCGTCATTGACACCATCAACTAAGGCACCTTTAAAATCTGTTGCTAATGTTCCCACTTTGCCTTCTACAGGAGTAAAAGAGTCTACTAAGGCTAAAGGATCACAAGTCAAGAAAGATAGGATCAAGCCCTCGACTAGTAGTACCATCAAGAAGAAAGTAGAAGCTCACCCTAGGAATGTTATTTCAGATTTAAATAAAAAGAATCATGTTGCTAAGACTAAAAGATCTGCGCCTGTGCAGAAGCCTAAACCATTTGTGAATTCTAATTTGAAATGTTGGAATTGTAATGAATGCATGTTTTCTCAACGTCATGATTTGTGTCTTATTGATCATGTGAATGAAATGAATGCTATTAGGAATGATCTTGCATGGAAGCCAACTGGGAGAACTCGTACCCAAGTTGGATGGAAATGGCGTGCCACTGGTAGGACCTTTACATTAGATGGAAAAATGTGCCCTTTAACTAAGAATGCATCCATTGAGGTTAGGTCTCAACGTCCTTTAATTAGGCACACTAGCACTAAAGTATGGAAACCGCGCCCTTTAATTAGGTCAGCCCCCACTATAGTGCCTATCAGTGAAGAAATACCTCAGGATTTAAGCCAACTTGAATCTACACCACCAACTAGGAAGAAGGCTATGAAATCTAAGAAACCTAATGTTAGCAAATCTAAGATCATTAAATCTGTACCTGCTAATAACAAGGAAAATTCAGATTCCGAAACCTATACATTGTCCTCGTCTGGTGATATTTTCAGGTGGTCCAAATCATCCTCTGGAATTTGGACTCCGGTTGCTCAAAGAATATGACCGGAGATCGCTCGATGCTCAGAAATTTCGTCAGCAAGTTTCTTGGAACGGTTAAATTCGGTAATGATCATATTGCAAAGATAATGGGATATGGTGCATATCAGATTGGAAATGTTACGATTTCATGGGTATACTATGTAGAAGGTATTGGTCATAATTTATTTTCAGTAGGACAGTTCTGTGATTCCGACCTAGAGGTTGCTTTTCGACAACACACTTGTTTCATCTGCAACATGGAAGGAAAAGACTTGTTGAAGGGGTCTCGTGGTGCAAATCTTTATACTTTGTCCCTACAAGACATGATGGTCGCCTCTCCAGTATGTCTTCTCTCCAAAGCATCTAAGACCAAGTCATGGTTATGGCATCGTAGATTATCTCATCTCAACTTTGATGCTATTAATCATTTGGCTAAAAACGAATTAGTTCGTGGTCTTCCAAAGCTCAAATTTCACAAGGACCATTTATGTTCCGCGTGTTCAAGGGGGAAAAGCACCAAGAAATCATACAAGCCCAAAGCTGAAGACACCAATCAAGAAAAACTTCATCTTTTGCATATGGATCTGTGTGGGCCAATGCGAACCGAAAGTGTGAGTGGTAAGAAATTCATCCTTGTTATTGTGGATGATTTCTCCAGGTTTACATGGGTTAGATTTCTATATACAAAGGATGAAGCACCGAAGGCTATCATCACTTTCCTGAAATTCATTCAGGTACGTTTAAATACTACTGTCCGTCGTATTCGTACTGATAATGGAACATAGTTCGTCAACCAGACTCTTCGTGATTACTATGAATAAGTTGGTATCTCACATGAAACATCCGCTGCACATACTCCACAACAAAACGGTGTCGTTGAAAGAAGGAATCGTACGCTTATGGAAGCTGCTAGGACTATGCTGATTTATGCGAACGCTCCATTATTCTTATGGGAAGAAGCTGTATCTACTGCATGTTACACCCAAAGCCGCTCTACATGATCGTAAAGCCGATGTTTCATTCTTTCATGTGTTTGGTGCTCTTTGTTATCCAAACATTAATAGTGAGAATTTGGGCAAACTTCAACCGAAAGCCGATATAGGTATTTTCATTGGTTACTCACCCTCAAAGAAAGCATACCGAATTTACAACCATCGTCTTGGTAAGATAGTAGAAACTATGGACGCAGATTTTGATGAGCTGACAGCGATGACTTCTGAGCAACACAGCTTTGAACCCGCGCTTCACGAGATGGGAACCGGTGCTATTAGTTCCGGATTAGTTCCGGATTAGTTCCTGATTGTTGGAAATACGTTTTACGTATTAGAAAGGATCGGTCACTCCAACAATTGTCTCTGTTATAGCTCGTAGTTTAGTTATTTATATTTATTAAACAAATCCCAAAACCGAGCCCATGAAATGTATGGGCCGGCGGCTAATGTAAACCCAAGCCCATCTCATGGGCTTGGGTATATAAACCCTCTCCTTTGATGGAGAGGGTGGTGTGTGGTTTCATTATTTACACATAGTAAACATTGGTTTCTCTCTCTAAGTGTGTGTGTAATCCACCATCTCTCTATCTCTTTCTCTCTATAAAAACATAAGCAAGATTTACAATCCTACAAATGGTATCAAGAGCCATGGGATGATTGTTTAGTTCTTGTGTTTGTGTTCTTAATTCTCGCCATTTTTGATCCTTTTTCACACGAACCAATTTTTTTTGTTTTTTTTTTGTGTTTTTATGGGTTAATCTTGATTTACTTCATCTTATTACTTGTTATAGTGATTTGGTATTGTTATTTGGGTTAAAAACACAAAATTTTTGGTTGTTTGATTCATATTTTGGCTTTGAATCTTGAATTGATTGTGTTTCTGTCCTGTCCGAGAAAAGTGGTAAGTTGTTTCCTCAGTACGATCTGACTTTGTGTTTGCATAAACCCTGGGGGTTTTCTACTTGCGATCCATAGTCACGATCCATAGTTGCGATCTAACTGCGATCATCACTTCGATCCCTAGTACGATCCATCAGTCTGATTGCTTAGTACGATCCACACTACGATCAAGGTAAGTTTGTTCAGTACGATCACTTGTTGCGATCCATAGTACGATCACTCGTTGCGATCCATAGTACGATGACTCGTTGCGATTTGAGTGCGATCACTTGTTGCGATAAGGGAGTGCGATCAGGGTACGATCGTTGGGTACGATCTGGGAGTCCGATCTGAGTGCGATCACTTGTTACGATAAGGGAGTGCGATCAGGGTACGATCGTTGGGTACGATCTGGGAGTCCGATCTGAGTGCGATCAAAGGGAGTGCGATCACCACTGCGATCTGAGTACGATCCAACAGTTTTTCAAAAAAAAACGTGTTTTTGACTTGGATTTTTTGGTTTATCGAGGACATAATTTAGGGGATTTTAACATTATTTCTCGGTTTTAACACACTACAACAAACACATTTACTTTCTTTCATTGATCGATCAACTTTGTAAATCTTAACTTATTGAAATGGAGTACACATCTCTTACGGATAAGTCCATCCTCTCGGGTACGGATAATCGTCCACCAATGTTGGTGAAGACTATGTATGAGGAATGGGCTTCCCGAATGGAACTTTATATGTTAAACAAGGAGAATGGACACCTAATTTGGGCATCGGTGCTCAATGGACCATTAGATTATGGTATTGTGACGGAAGGTACGACCACTCGTCCTCGCACAACGGGTGAGTTGACTGGAGATATGAAGATTCAAGATAAATGTGATAAGTATGCTACAAACATCATTCTCCAAGCCCTTCCTCCAGATGTCTACAAACTCGTCAGCAAACATAAAGTTGCCAAAGATTTATGGGATAGAATTCGTGTTCTCATGCAAGGCACCTCGTTAACTAAACAAGAACGAGAGTGTAAGCTTTATGATACTTTTGATAAGTTTGCCTATGTGCCAGGGGAGACTCTCAATGACTACTATCTGAGATTTACCCTATTGTTGAATGAGCTAAATATCTATGGCATGACAATTCCTACATTTTAATTGAACACCAAGTATTTGAACACTCTTCCTCCGGAATGGAAAAAATACGCGACGGATGTTAAATTGGCTAAGGACTTGCATAACACCAATGTGGATCAACTTCAAGCTTTTCTTCAACAACACGAATGCCATGTGATCGAGGCTCGGTTGTCTACACCTCAAGTTCATGATCCACTTGCAATGTATGCTTCTCAACAAAACATGGCTTATACTTATCAACAACCATCATACTTGCAGCAGCCACCACCACACATCTATCAGCAACCACAGCAACCATCTTATCAACCACCAATGATGCCACAGCAAGAATATCAACAAAGTGTTCATCAACAATCTTTTCAACAGCAACCACCATATCAAATATCACCATCACAAGCCAACACTTCTCCATTGGGCTATACTCCTCAGCAAGGATATTTTCCAATAGAAGCACAACCAGCACAAGCTTTCTACTCTAATGAACTTCCACCAATCCAAGCACCAGTCTTTACCCCAAATGATACGCCAGCTGATGTTCTAAACTATCTCACCGCCTACTTGTCAAAACTTGTTGCAACTAGAGGATTTCCACCAACAAACTATCAGCTCCGCACCTCATCAAATCCTCGACAACAAGCCACTGTTCAAGATGGTCAAGTGACGGTGCAACCTATTCAGGGAAGGAAAAATTCATATGGACCTCCAACAAGGACTGGGAACAATCAAGCTGTGAATTCTCAAGCTAGTGGAAATGGGAGTCCTATTGGTCCTAAGAAGGTTGTGACTTGCTACAATTGCTGAGGACAAGGTCATATGGCTAGGGAATGCACTCAGCCGAAAAGGAGAAGGGATGATGCATGGTTTCGTGAGAAGATGTATTTGGTTGATGCTCAGTCTAAGGGGAAGATTTTGGTTTCAGAGGAGTTAGCATTTCTTGTAGACCCAGGGGCAGCAGATACTGAAGGCATTGCAGTTGTTTCCACTTATAATGCATCTTATCAAGCGGATGATATTGATGCATACGATTCGGATTGTGATGACATTCACTCTGCCCAAGCTGCTCTTGTTGCTAATCTCTCTCACTACGGTTCTGATGTCATCAGTGAGGTACCAAACACATCTAATAATATTGATGAAAACCAACATCAAGTTGGGCATGAAAATGACAACCTCGAACAGCATTCGGGAACTAGTAACTCAAATAAAGTGGTACCCAATGCAACACATTTGAGTGAACCTCAACCAAATGCTACGACGGGTATGGAATCTTATGCTCAACATGATTTGGTAATGGTGCCTAAACATATTATTGATCAAATGCATATTGCCCTCAGACAATCCGTAGATACTAATTCCACCCTAACTGCTGAGCTTGCGTTGCATAAAGAAAAGGTCAAAGCTTTTGAAATGGTCCCTCAAGCAGAAAAAATAACATGTTCGGAATTTGACCAATTTCGTTTTGAAAAGATTGAACACTTGAAAGAAATAGAATCATTAAAAGCTAATCTTTCTAATGAATTAAAAGAAAAGGAGTCGGTTGTCAATGATTTTCAGAAACTTAAAATGGATTTCGAAACCCTCGAGTCTAAAAAGGTTGAATCAGAAATTAATGCTACCAAACTTCTTAAATTCAAAGAACAACAGCTTTTAAAACAATACGCTTCCACAGAAAAGGTTCATCTTTTAACTAAATCATTTACAGAATTCGAACTTAAGCGTCTTCAAGATTTACCACCTAATCCCGGTTATGCAAAACAAGCTCAGAAATATATTCCCGGTCTTTATGATATGACTATAATTGGCAAATCGAAAGAAGCACCTTATGTTCGTAGTACTGAGGAGACAAAATCACTTGAGGATGAAACTCATTCTAAAATGCTTTCAAAATTCCATACAATTGATTATGATCAACATAACAAAGATCAATTTTCGAAAAAGACACGCATTCGCTTACAAAAGGAATTAGCAGAATTAACAGTTCTTGTGCCCCAAAGTTTGTCAAATGAAAACCTTCCTAGTACGTCTCCTACACTCGTCAAAAAGGATTTAACGAAGTTAATTCCACCGATAAGTAAGGCGTCCGTTAACTTAAATACGGTTCACAAACACTTAGCCGATTTTGACAAGGTCATTTTGGAACGTACGACGGCCACGGCTATAATGGAAGGTGAATGGAACTTTGAGCACACTAGAGCTGCGTTTCGAGATGAAATTGTTCCGTTTGTAAACAATGTTAAAGCTTGTCTTCGTAATATTGATCAAGATTTGTTTTTGGAAATAGAAGAAGTTAGACGTGTTTTCAATGAAATGGAAGATGCTTATGAAAACAGTTTACTTGAAATAGAACGGGTTTCACGCCATAATGATCTGCTTCTGAATCAAGTGATGTCTCATGATCTAGTTTCCGTCTATGTGAATAATAGTGTTGATAATGATTCTATTGTGCATAATGTTGAATCTGTGGATAATGTGGTAGATAGTACTTGTCACGAATCTGACGCTGAATTTTTAAAGCTTCAAGATTCATATTCTTCGCTTTCAAAACGTTTTGATGAGATTCAAACACATTGTATTTCGCTTGAATGCAAGCAACAATTTATTCAAGAAATCTTTGAAACGTCATTCGAAGGTGTTAATATCGATGATGCAAATTTTGAAAAGAATTTTCGACTGAATTTACAATCAAAACAGCGTCAGCCAAGTGACAAAGTTGCTAAATCTTTGCCGATAGAAATAGAGAAACCTAAGGAGCTTAACTGTGTGAACGTACTTGAGGCCGCTGAGAATTTTAAACTTGATCTAGATAATCGAGTTTCCAAGATTTTTTCCAAAGTTGATAACTTAAAACAGAAAAATACACGACTCTTCGATTCAGTACAGCCCGCATGTGTTGATACCACTGCACAGAATTAATCATTGATTGAACAATTGAATCGAAAGTCGATGGAAATATCTGATTTGAGGGAACAAATTTGTGATAAGAACCTGGTCTTGGCTGAGTTAAAGGAAACACTTCGTACTCTCAAAGGTAAGAATGTTGTGTATAACACAGCCACTATCTCAGCATCGTCCTCTAGTGCAATCAAAAGAACCCTTATTGCCGTCACACCACTTAACAAGGGCCCTAGGACTAAACCATCTCAAACTTTGGTCACTAAAGATAAGGCGGAATCAAAACCAGCTTCTAATATTCCCATGTTGCCTTCTACAGGAGTAAGCACCACTACTAAGGCTCAAAGATCTAAGCTTAAAAGAAACAAGAAGAATGATAGGATCTTGCCCCCATCTAGTAGTCAAGTGAAGAAGAAAGTAGCAACCCATCCTAGGAATGTTATTTCTGTTTTGAATAAAAAGAATCATGTAGCTAAACCTAAAGGCTCTACGGTTGTGCAGCGTTCTAAGCCTAGTGTGAATTCTAATTTGAAATGTTGGAATTGCAATGAATGTATGTTTTCTAGTCGTCATGATTCTTGCCTTATTGACCATGTGAATGAGATGTATGCCCAGAAAAATGGATTAGAATGGAAACCGACTGGGAAAGTGTTAACCCAAGTTGGCTGGATGTGGCGCCCCACTGGTAGAACTTTCACTATAGTAGGAAATATGTGCCCTTTAACTAGGATCACTCCCACTACAGCGAAGAAAGCGTGCCCTTTAACTAGGAGTACCAAGGCTACCAAAACACAAGCGTGTCCTTTAACTAGGAACACTGACACTACTGTAGGAACAAAGTGCCCTTTAAATAGGTCTACTCCCATTGTAGTGCCCGCGAATAATCCAAAACCTAAGAAAGTTGGAACAGTAAAACCTGTTAGTGCTAAAACTATCATTAGAAAACGCAGGAAATCTAAGGGTCTCAAAAATGTTAGTAATTCTGATAATTCTATATTTGTATCTGCTAACACTCAGGAACCAATAGTTTCCAATGCATTGTCTACTGTCGTTGTTGAAAACAGGTGGTCCAAATTGTTCTCTGGTATTTGGACTCTGGTTGCTCCAAGCATATGACCGGAGATCGCTCTCAGCTCAGAAATTTCGTCAGCAAGTTTCTTGGTACGGTTAGATTTGAAAATGATCATATTGCAAAGATAATGGGTTATGGTGAATATCATATTGGGAATGTTATAATTTCAAGAGTGTATTACGTGGAAGGTCTCGGTCACAACTTATTTTCTGTGGGACAATTTTGTGATGCAAACCTAGAAGTTGCTTTTCGAGAGCATACCTGCTTCATTCGTAATTTGGAAGGGGTTGATTTATTGAAAGGTACTCGAGGGAATAATTTGTATACTTTGTATCTACAAGACATGATGGCCGCTTCTCCCGTATGTCTTCTCTCCAAAGCATCGAAGACTAAGTCATGGTTATGGCATCGACGGTTATCTCATCTTAACTTTGACGCTATTAATCACTTGGCGAAAAACGAACTTGTTCGTGGTCTTCCTAAACTATCATTTCACAAGGATCATTTGTGTTCCGCGTGTACAATGGGGAAAAGCACTAAGAAGTCTTACAAACCCAAGACTGAAGACACCAACCAAGAGAAACTTTATCTGTTGCATATGGATCTGTGTGGGCCAATGTGTGTTGAAAGTCTTAGTGGCAAAAAGTACATCCTCGTCATTGTCGATGATTACTCTCGGTTTACATGGGTGAAATTTCTTAAAGCAAAAAACGAGGCACCTAAATTCATCATCATATTTCTCAAGATGATTCAAGTGCGTCTCAACACTACTGTCCGACGCATTCGTACAGATAATGGAACCGAATTTGTGAATCAAATTTTGCGTGATTATTATGAAGAAGTTGGCATATCTCATGAAACATTCGTTGCACGCACTCCACAACAAAACGGTGTCGTTGAAAGGCGAAATCGCACACTTATGGAAGCTGATCGAACGATGTTAATTTACGCAAAGGCTCCATTGTTTTTATGGGCAGAAGCAGTATCTACAGCAGTGTACACCCAAAACCGGTCACTAATTCGTAAACGCCATGGTAAAACACCTTATGAGCTTCTCCATGGAAAAGTACCCGATTTATCATATCTTCATGTATTTGGTTCTCTTTGCTATCCAAACAATGATGGTGACAATTTGGGAAAACTTCAACCAAAGGCTGATATTGGTATTTTCATTGGTTACGCACCCGCAAAGAAGGCATTCCGAATCTACAACTGTAACTCTCGCAAAATCCTTGAAACTATGAATGTTGATTTTGATGAGCTGACAACAATGGCTTCTGAGCAAAGCAGCTCTGAACCCGCACTTCATGAAATGGGACCCAGTAACATTAGCTCTGGTCTTGTCCCAAACAACCCTACTTCATCATAATTTACACCACCTTCTAGGACTGAATGGGATACGTTGTTTCAACCGTTCTTTGATGAATTCTTTACTCCTCCAAGTACTGTTGCTCCAGAATCTGAGGTAATAGCTCCGGTAACCGAAGTTGTCGCTCCAGCAACCGAAGCACAAACAGACACATCTGCACCTACAATTGGTCAAGATATACCCTCAACAAGTAATTCTCAACCAACACCTGTTTCAACTACCCACGTCATGCCTATTGATGATGAAGAAGATGATGATGATCACGATTTGGAATTCCCTAAAATGCGTGAACTTCCATTCTTTGGTGCACCTATTCCCGACCCTAATCAAGTCGGGTCGTCCACCTCAGAGGAAGCTCCTTCTACAGTTTACTCCAATCCACGGATTCGTGAACATGACAGCAAGTGGACAAAGGATCATCCTGTAGATTCTATTATTGGTGACCCTAATCGTCCGGTATCCACACGAAGTCAGTTACAAGAAAGTGCAATGTTTTGTCACTTTGATGCTTTTCTCACTGAAGTTGAACCTAAGACATGTCAACAAGCTTTTACTCAATCATGTTGGATAGAGGCTATGCAAGAAGAACTTAATGAATTTATACGTCTTGAAGTATGGGAACTTGTCCCATGCCCGGCTCAAGTGCAGTTACTCACTTTGAAATGGGTTGACAAGGTGAAACTCGATGAGTTAGGCGGAATATTGAAGAACAAAGCTAGACTAGTAGCTCGTGGATACAAGAAATTATTGGGCATCGACTTTATGGAATCCTTTGCACCTGTTGCCCGTTTGGAAGCTATTAGACTATTCCTCGCTTATGCAGCCCATATGAATATGATCGTCTATCAGATGGATGTGAAGACGGCATTTCTTAATGGTGAAATCAAGGAAGAAGTCTATGTTCAACAGCCGGATAGTTTTGTGAATCCTAATTATCCTAATCATGTGTACAAGCTTAAGAAGGCTCTCTATGGGTTGAAGCAAGCTCCACGCGCATGGTATGATCTATTGTCACAATTCCTCATTACTCAAGGCTTCGCAAAAGGCAAGGTGGATCCCACGCTGTTCATTCAGAAACAAGGTAAAGATATGATTATGGTACAAATATATGTTGATGATATTATATTTGTAGCCTCGACCCAAACCTTATCGGATGAGTTTGGGACACTCATGTCTTCCAAGTTTAAGATGTCAATGATGGGCAAGGTATCATTCTTCTTAGGTCTTCATATATCTCAGAGTCCCAAAGGCATCTTTATTAATCAATCCAAATATGCCCTTGAATCGCTTAAGAAATATAAGATGGAATCTTGCGACCCCGTGGACACTCCAATGGTGGAGAAATCTAAGCTTGATGCAGATCCACATGGAGTTGCCGTTGATCCGACACTTTATCGTGGAATGATCGGTACTCTTCTGTATATCACAGCCAGTCGACCTGATCTTCAGTTTGCTATATGTATGTGTGCCAGGTATCAAACTAGGCCTACTGAGTTACACTTAGCTACTGTTAAAAGGATCTTTCGATATCTTAAAGGAACCATTAATCGGGGACTTTGGTATTCGAAGGACTCTTCTATTTCACTAATGGCATATGCAGATGCGGATCACGCGGGTTGTCAAGATACGAGGCGTAGCACGAGTGGAACTTTGCAACTATTAGGAGATCGACTAATCAGTTGGGCATCGAAAAGGCAGAAAAGCGTTGCAATTTCAAGTACGGAAGCAGAATACATAGCTATGTCCGGTTGCTGTGCTCAAATTCTTTGGATGAGATCGCAATTAACCGACTATGGTCTAGGTTTCAACAAGATTCCGATGTACTGTGACAACAAGAGTGCAATTGCCTTATGCTGCAACAATGTTCAATTCTCCCGGTCGAAGCATATTGACATTCGCTACCATTTCATCAAGGAGCAAGTGGAAAATGGAGTAATAAAACTTTACTTTGTCCGATCTGAGTATCAACTGGCGAATATTTTCACGAAGGCTTTAGATCGCGCTCGAATTGAATTTTTGGCCGACAAGCTAGGAATGAAAACCTTCTCGCCTGAGACTCTAAAGGAACTAGCAGATGAAGCGAAAGAATAGTCTTGGTAAAACTATTCTCAGTATCCTTGGTGATCATCTGTATATATTGTTTATATTTTTATCCACAAAAGCAAAATATAAAAATATAAAACCATATAAAACCATAAAAATTGAAAAAATCTAGAAAAATCCAAAAATATTTTTACTTTATTTTTCAAAGGCATGTCTTTTGGTACGATAATATTTACGGCCTTAGAAATGTTGATTAATATCGACACGGCGCCATAAATAGAGTTCGTACAAAAAGTTGTAAATATTTCATAAAACATGCCTAAATGGCTTGTAGTTATTTCTGACTGCAACCCGGTTTTCATATTAAAGTCAAGTATTTCTTATGAAAGATTTGGCTCACAACGGGAATTAATTTTCTCGGGCAAGGTTTACTTTAAAACCTTGTAAGGGATCAAGTTTACGTTATAACTTGGTCTAAAACAAATCTATGTACGTTTCAGTGCATTTATTTGTTAAAACAAGAGAAGTCTTGTTTTTATGAAGTTATCATCTCTACAACCATGCTATCTACAATTGGTATCTACACACTCGACGATGCGACTACTCAACCGACGACTACAGCTCTTTCGATAGAACACGGGTCAACAATTGAGGGGGAGCAATTGTCAAGCATTCAGAATCTTCGATGCCGACCGTGCCAAGTTCACAAGTTGGTGTCAAGACAAAAATACCAGTCGTACACGTGGTGTCAAGAGATGACTTCAGATGTGACGAGGCGACCAACATATGATGACAAGAACCACTTGATCTTATCATATGATGTTCTAATCTATCAGGTCCAACCTTGTCAATTCTTTTTTAATATGGTGAATATGTGATCATGCTACAAATCGATATCATATCTCATACATTTAATATCATGAAGATGAAATGGACTTGCATTTTTCTTCCCAAAACCTTTGTTAAAACTTCATTAAATCAATTGATATTAAAAACATCGATTGGGTTAATATTTTTAATATGGGGGAGAAAATGTGATTTAATATGGGATATTATCACAAATGGTTTGACTTAATGTGCTGGCTCATCCCGACATGTGCGAAATGTTTTCGAATATCGTGGCATATATTAAGGGGGAGCAAAACGGATTTGTATATCAAAAATGGATTTCATGGTGATTTATACTTACCCAAAACCCATTTATTTCACGACGATGAAGATTGTGGTGAAATAAGGATGGTAGGATAGGTTAAGTCCTATGATTCTTCCAGAACTGGAGGAATCTTCCCAAGGACATTCCATAGCTAGAAATAGTAGTCCTTAGGAAAGATGGAGAAAGAATGTGAACGTAGCTGAATGCCGACCAAGTACTTAAGTTAGCACTGGAACAATCACAACAAGGTGCTAGTTATGACGTATTGGTAAGCATCGAAGGGGTTGAAGAATGAAAAAGAATTGTAAAGATAAAGGGTGTAAAGAAAGAAGCCCTCCTTACAACTTTAGGCAGAAACCGGGTCAACACATATGCTATTGAGATCATTTAAATGATTCTTGATATTGAAGACAGACATCATGGACCCAGTGATGCAATGCACAACCCATTCCAGCTAACTCAGATATCTCTCAAAAGGTATTTGTTTTAAATCACACGGAGACAACACGTTATCTATTGATTTATTCACTCCGAATAAATTGGTATTGAAATGGTGGCACTCCTCTCCAGCCTCCGATCACTAAAATCCAAAATGCACGATCGAGTCTAGAGCCATTTGAGATCATCAAATATCTCATTAGGACACACTTTCATATTTCCTTGCTTCTTTACACACTGTGAAAAGTAAGAAAGATTTTATGAGTCCTACGCAAAATCTTCATGATCTTGCCTGAACATCCGAGTAATACGAAAGTATTTACAATGAAGATGGAAATCCTTCTTGAGCGAATATCAAAAAGCTCATGGTAGGTGACTTGTGCGATTCTTTATGAATCAAACCTGTGATAACTGGAAAGCAACAACTGTTTATTTCTTAACTGAATTTAAACACGTTCCAGGCCTCTACGCAATATCTTAGTGATCTTGCCAGAACACTCAGAGTGAAACCTTAGTGTTCACAGTGATGAGTGGATATCCTTCTAGTGTTAACCTCAAACAGCACTTGGTAGGTAACTTGCAAGATTCTATACGAATCAAGCTCGTGACAACTAGAAAGCAACGATGGTGCGGTTCTTAATTGAATTTCACTTGTTCCAGGAACATGAAATGACGGCTTCAAATCATGCGAATAATTTTATCCAAATGATTCACTCTTTATGTTCGCAGTCAGCTTTGGACGGTCGAATAAAGAGAACGGGTTTACCCGCGAAATCCTGTCAGGAAGATACTTAACTGAAACTATCCGTCACGGGTACGATATCTAATATCGTCCAACGGTCCTCACCGACCGGAGGTAAAATGCTACCGAATTAGAATGAAATGTTCAAAGCCATTTCGTTCGTGTCTACTTATGTTGCGGCATTTGAAGATGGTGGCGTTGCGGAACCCAAGAAGAAGTCGTCCCTGCATATTTATACTTTATGCGCTTAATACCTCATCTAATTCAAGAAAGCCTAAAAGTTAAGTCTTCCGCTGTATCGAACTCTGACGCTTTCAAGAATTACTAAGGTATAAGTATGTGGGACGTGAGGTCACGAAGAGGCGAAGATCACAAGCGATGGATGCACGAGATCAAGGCAAGAGATTAATGCTCAAGATTGATATCAATGATCACATCAGCATGTTCACCAGAAAAAGAAATAGAAAAGAAAGACGAAGACTACGAGCTCAAGACAAGCATAGTATGCTAGGTTTATTTCATTATTGTAACTCGGGTAACGCCCTTGTTTGGAGTGACCTCCCTTAGGGGGAGATTGTTGGAAATACGTTTTACGTATTAGAAAGGATCGGTCACTCCAACAATTGTCTCTGTTATAGCTCGTAGTTTAGTTATTTATATTTATTAAACAAAGCCCAAAACCGAGCCCATGAAATGTATGGGCCGGCGGCTAATGTAAACCCAAGCCCATCTCATGGGCTTGGGTATATAAACCCTCTCCTTTGATGGAGAGGGTGGTGTGTGGTTTCATTATTTACACATAGTAAACATTGGTTTCTCTCTCTAAGTGTGTGTGTAATCCACCATCTCTCTATCTCTTTCTCTCTCTAAAAACATAAGCAAGATTTACAATCCTACACCGATAATCCTACTTCTACATCATTTATACCACCTACAAGGCCCGAGTGGGATAAACTATTTCAACCGTTGTTTGATGAATTCTTTGATCCCCCAAGTGATGAAGTTCCAGCACCTGTAGTGATAGCTCCAATCCCTGAAGTTGTTTCTCAAGCTAATGAAGCTTCATCAAATGCATCTTCAATTAACATTGAACCGGATGCACCTCCACCAAGTAATTCTCAAACTACACCTGAATCTTCACCCTTACTTGTGCCTAATGATGATGAAGAGGATTCTATTGATCACGATTTAGAATATGCTCACCAACAAGAGCTTCCATTCTTTGGTATACCGATACCTGAAAATCCTTCAGACGCGTCTACCTCAGAAGAAGCTCCTACAGTCGTTCACTCTAGACCATCACGGATTGAAAATCACAGCACCAAATGGACAAAAGATCACCCAATTAGGAATATTATTGGAGGTCTCGATCGACCAGTCTCGACACGCCATCAATTACAAGAGAGTGCACTCTATTGCTATTTTGATGCATTTCTCTCCGAAGTTGAACCTAAAAACTGGAAACATGCTATGACTCAATCATCTTGGATTGAAGCCATGCAAGAGGAACTAAATGAATTCCAAAGACTTGAAGTATGGGAATTAGTTCCTCTTCCTGACAAGCCTTGCGTATCGACTTTGAAGAATCTTTTGCTCCTGTTGCAAGATTGGAGGCTATTAGACTTTTCCTTGCGTATGCTGCTCATATGAACATGATCGTCTATCAAATGGATGTGAAGACGGCATTTTTGAATGGTGAACTAAGGGAAGAAGTCTATGTTAGTCAGCCGAATGGGTTCGTTAGCACGGAGTTTCCTAATCATGTGTACAAGCTTAAGAAGGCTCTCTATGGGTTGAAACAAGCTCCACGCGCGTGGTATGATCTCCTTTCAACATATCTCATGTCGGAAGGCTTCTCCAAAGGCAAGGTGGACCCCACTCTATTCACTCTCAAGGAAGACAACGACATGATACTGGTACAAATTTATGTTGATGATATAATATTTGCTGCCTCTAACATAGAATTGTCAAACCTCTTTGAGAAAATAATGTCCACACGCTTTCAGATGTCAATGATGGGAAAAATTTCATTTTTCTTAGGATTACAAATTTCTCAGAATCCCAGAGGCATCTTTATTAATCAATCCAAATATGCTCTAGAATCATTAAAGAAATATAACATTGAAAATTGTGACCCCGTGGATACTCCAATGGTGGAGAAATCCAAGTTAGATGAAGATAGGAATGGGATTATTATCGATCCGAAACTTTACCGTGGGATGATCGGCACCCTTCTCTATCTTACTGCTAGAAGGCCTGATATGCAATTTGCCGTATGCATTTGTGCCCGGTATCAGGCTCGGCCTACCGAAAAGCACCTACATGTTGTTAAAAGGATATTTCGGTATCTCAAAGGAACACTTCATCGTGGTCTATGGTATCCGAAAGATTCCTCTATTGTTTTAATATCATATGCAGATGCCGATCATGCTAGGTGTCAAGACACGAGGTGTAGCACTTCTGGGTCTGTGCAACTCCTTGGAGACAGATTGATTAGTTGGTCTTCAAAAAGGCAGAAAAGCGCTGCAATTTCTAGCACGGAGGTTGAATACATTGCCATGTCCGGTTGTTGTGCTCAAGTCCTTTGGATGAGATCACAACTAACTGACTACGGTCTTGGATTCAACAAAATCCCGATGTATTGTGACAACAAGAGCGCCATTTCCCTTTGCTGCAACTACGTTCAACACTCCTGGGCAAAGCACATCGACATTCGCTACCATTTCATTAAAGAGCAAGTGGAAAACGGATTAATCGAGCTGTATTTTGTCACCACTGAGTATCAGCTGGCAGATATGTTCACAAAAGCCTTAGATCGAGGACGAATCGAGTTTTTCATCGACAAGCTTGGCATGAAATCCTTCTCTCCAGCGACTCTCAAAGAGTTGGCAGAAGAATCAGCAGAATAGTGGTGGTAAACTATTCATGCGTATCCTTTGATCGTGATCATGTATATTATCGTATATATATAAACCACAAAAAGAAAAATACAAAAATATAAAACCTACAAAAACCATAAAAAATATAAAACCTACAAAAATCATAAAAAATATAAAACCAAGAAAACCCAAAAATATTTTCGTCTTTTTTAATCGGGCATGTCTTTTAGTACGGTAATATTTACGGCCTTAGAAATGTCGATTAATATTGACACGACGCCATAAATAGAGTCCGTATAAAAGTTGTAAATTTTTAAAACATGCCCATTATGGCTTGTAGTTATTTCAGACTGCAACCCGCTTTTCGCATTCAAGTCACGTATTTCCTTGGAAAACGTTGGCTCACAACGGGAATTAATTTTCTCGGGTATGATTTACAAGCCAAATCATACAAAGGGATCAAGTTTACTTTATAACTTGGTCTAACACGAGTTAGTGTACGTCTTAGTGCATTAACTTGTCAAAATAAGAAAAATCTTATTGCCACCACGAATCAATCTTTTCAAGACATTAATTGGAAAATGTTTTCATTAATATTTGACTCTTTAAACAATGACTACAGCTCTTTCAATAGAAAACGGGTCATCGTTTAAGGGGGAGAAAATATTAAATCGTCTTCGTCATCAAAAAGGTCTTCAAAAGTTTTCGAAGAAAATTAATTGGCTAAATGGTTAATGACTGGAATTGCTTTGGTATTTGTCTTGTATTATTTCGTGATTTGTCGTGAATATTTAAGTTGTGTGAGGGCTAGAACGTTTAATACTATGATTTAGGACTAACGAGTGTTAATTAATTAACGATTGTTAACCTAATCTTGTTATTAACTAGAAAAGAAAAGGAAAAGAAAAGAAAAACGAAAAGTTAAGGGACTAAAAGTGTTAAAAAGGGTAAAATTTGTGAAAAGTTTTGACCAAGTCAAGCTCTTCCCCCCCCCCCCCCCCCCCCCCCCCCGTCTTCCCTATCTTCTCTCTTTTATGTTTCCTTCATATCCGCCATTAACACACCAAGAAACATCACGCTTATTAATCATTAATCCGTCTCATTCATCTAACAAGGTACAAACTTCATCTAATTCGTCTAATTCATTCCTTTACTCCAATCAATTAAATCGTTTTAATTAAAATCAATCAAGTTAGGGCGTTTGATTTAATTAGGTCAAAATTGATTAGGGGGTTAGCTGGGTTTCACTCGGAATAGGATTAGATCGATGTTTGTTGCCTTTAGAATGCCTTAAACACACAAATGAGCTTAGATTAATCCATTATAGAACGAATTTAGGATATTTCGAATGAGCAAGTGGTTTCAAAAACATTCCGGATGAACAAAGTCTTAGATTATTCCGGATGAACCATTTTTGTGAAATATTCCGAATGAACCACTTTTCAAGATTATTCCGGATGAATCATGTTATTTCGGATAAACCGTTTATTCGGATAAACCATTTATTCCGGATAGACTGTTTATTCCGGATAGACTGTTTATTCCGGATAGACTGTTTATTCCAGATAGACTGTTTATTCCTGATAGACTGTTTATTCCGGATAGACCATTTTATTCCGGATAGCCCATTTTATTCCGGATAGCCCATTTTATTCCGGATAGAAAATTTATTCCGGATGAAACAATTATTCCGGATAGACAATTTATTCCGGATTAAACAATTATTCCGGATGAAACAATTATTCCGGATGAAACAATTATTTCGGATGAAACAATTATTCCGGATGAAATGTTTATTCCGGATGAAGTGTTTATTCCGGATAAAGTGCTTATTCCGGATGAAGTGTTTATTCCGGATGAAGTGTTTATTCCGGATGAAGTGTTTATTCCGGATGAAATGTTTATTCTGGATAAAGTGTTTATTCCGGATGAGATGTTTATTCCGAATGAAGGTGTTTTTGCTTAATAACTTGTTAAATGTTTGAGTGTTGTAAATGCTTAAGGTTTTATGTCATATGTTTAATGCTTAGGTATAAATTCATAATGGTATTTATATCTGTGTGTATCAACCTTTATGTTTTATCTTAAGCAGAAACAATGACAAACCCAACCGTGCAACAAATACAAGACACTAGAGCAGCAGCCATTGAAGAAGCCAAAACCCTCAAGTTCATTCCAAACAACTACCGGTTGAAGGAGGTCTCTAACTCCACTTATAATGGATTCAAGGTAGCTTCAGCCATTCTTGACAATTCTCACTTCAAGAATGCGCTAAGGGGTAGTGCTTCGGTGCCCTTCGACTACATGTACGAATTCTGGGCAACCAAAGAGAAGACGTCAAACAAGATCACATTCTTCCTGGACAACAAGCAACAGACTCTCACCGTGTCAGACTTCCGCAAGATCTTTGGTTTTCGGGAGTCACCCAAAGGTACAACATTCTCAGCGAACCCGACTAAGAACGAGCTCATGGCAATGTTCTCTGCTATTGGATGTGCAGACTTACGAATAGTGTCCGATTTTACCACAGCCAAAGTGGGTCAACCTTGGAGAGCAATTTTTGGTATTCTCAACCGATGTCTCACACCCAAAACGACTGGGTATGATGTTGTGCGTTCGCCAATCATCAATATGTTCTATGGTATGTTCAAAGGTATTAATATTGATTATGCATCATTGTTGTGGGAAGAGTTTATTTTTCAACTCTTCACAAACACGAAGACTAAGGCTAAAGGTTACCAGTGCCCTAGGTTCATAAAGCTAATCATACATTATTTTATGGAAAACGATGCGTCTATTGATAAGCGTGCAGGTAGCCGTCACCACACAAAGGATGCTGATGATCTGGTGGACCTATGGCAAGAAAGTCACTCCAATGATGTTATCCCTGGTCCTATTCCCGGTCATCTCCTAACAGATAAGATTATCGCTTCTTCTGATTACAAGAACATGCTAATAGAAATCAAGAATCAACAAGCAAGCGTTCAAGCAGGAGAAGACTCGTCGACCACGGTTAAGAGTAAAGGTAAACGCAAGCAAACAGCTTTACCTGAACCCAAAACCAAGAAGACAAAGACTGTGGCTAAGAAGGGTAAGAGCACGGCTGACAAGCTTGTTCTTCACGATGAAGAAAATGTTGATGACGATTCTACTCCCGAGCTAACTCGCAAGACTGAGAAAAGGTTAATGAAGAAGGCTATTGAAAAGAGTAGGAGAGACACAGGCGGTAGTGGTTCGGGTGCACAAATGGATGTTGAAGAAGAATACGAGGAGCCACATGACATTAGAGAGTTTGGATCACCCGAACATTACTCAGCATCGAAGGAGACATCCATTGCTGATACAGCAAGTGTTGAGAAGGATTCTGGTGCTACAACAATCATTGTAACTACACAGCCTCTCGTAACTCAACCTCCACCAATCCAGCCTTTACCAACACGACCGGTGCCAACACCACTACCATTCCCTCCACCTCCACCTACTTCCGTCATGAGTACTGTAACCACAGCCGTGCCTTTTCAACCATCCCAGAGTAGCCCTGTACCATCTTCAGTGACTGCATTCGTAATGGCAGAAATAATGGATAAACACATGGACATTCAAAGAAAAGAGATGGCTCAACTTCGAGAAGAGCTATTTCGACGAGTGCAAAGTGAAGAGGCATCCAAGAAAGCCCAAGAATAGATGCTAGCTAAGTTCACTGCAGAGATGGAGTTGACACGTAAATCTCATGCAGAACAACTCGCTCAGGTCAAACAGGCTGAAGCTGATAGGAGTGAAGCACGATTTGCAAGACTTCGAGCCATAAAGGATAAATATAACGAGCAGAAAGAAATACTTGAAGCTTCCATTTTAGAGAGAGTGAATGAATCTGTTGAGTCTCTTATGCCAAAGCTGCGTGAAGAGATGAGGAAACTTGCGGCTAATAAGTTGATGATTAAGTCGTCCAACCCTTCCAAGTCAGCCTACAAAATTGCATATGACTTAACAGATTTTGAACTAAAGAAGATCCGCAAAGCTCGCATGAAGGAAGTTTGATCTTTTGACAAGTCTAAAATTCAGCGGACACTCTACAAAGCACTCAATGAAGCTATCTTGGAGGATGATCGGTTGTTTAAGACATTTGGAAGTGTGGTACCCTACCACATCTTGGATGAGGAGGAAAAGGAAGATAGTGAGCAAGAGGAGAGTGATGGTGAAGAAGAGGATGATGGTGAAGAAGATGAAGACAAAGGTAGTGATGGTGATGATGATGATGATGATGATGGTGATGGTGGTGATCAAAATGAGGAGAGTAATAAGGGTAGCAACGGGGATGATGATGAGGATGATAGTGACAACGAAAACAGGGATATCGGTAAAAATGACCAGCCTGATCAGTCTGATGACCATAAAACGGGGGACAAGGTTGTCAACAAAAAGAAACCATCCAAGTCTGGTACCAAGTCTCAGAAAGATGTTGCCCGAAAGGAAAATACCACATCTATGGAGTCAGGACGAACCAAGTGGCGCCATGATGTGAATGCTGCTACTGCATCATCGATTCCCGGTACATCTGTTTCTGTTTCTATACCGGTTACCACTAATCCTGTTAGTTCTTTGGTTGTTCCTGTGATTGTAGAACCAGCAATTGAACCTGAATCTGCACAACACTCGCCTGTTCATGATATCGCCGAAATGCCTGAATCCGAACCAGCAAGTGTTCATGTTTCTACTCCTCTTCAAAAAGAACCAGAATCTACTGTTCCCGAGTCAAGCACACGGGACTGGGCGGATACATTGGAGATTGATGAAACTGCACCGCCACAAGCTTGGATCATGGCAGGTGCTGAATATGATCCAATTACAGACGCTGATAGAGATGTTCTATATCTCCGTATCCGTAGTCCGATAGACTTGTGTGCATTTTGGGCTCATGAGTTCAAATCTTCGGTACTCCGTCTTTGGTGAAGAGAGCGCTAAAGGACAAGAAACTTCACGCCAAAACCAGGTTAAGCCGCATGGAGTACGATTATTATGCTGACGAGGTCCTGAAAGCTCTCAATACCGTTCAAAGGCCAGGCCTTCATGAGTCAGAAAGAGCTCCACCTCCACTTGATCCCTCTCAAGATAATCAAATTTCTCTTGACTTCTTTGTCACCTATGATCTTGAGTATCTCCTCAAGGGATCATCCAAGTACGCGACCTCCCTGACCTTGTTGAAAGCTGCTACCTGGGGGTCAATACCTTATATCGAAGAAAAGGTCAATCGCCTCTGGGCTCCAAAGGTAAACCGCAATTATGACATGTATGCTGCTATAGGAGAATCACATTGGGACGAGCGAGTCCGAAGGGCATACAGAGGTTGCTGCTTAGCCAACTCAGATAGTATCGTCAGATCCATTCTTCGAATCACAAGTATCTTAGGACTGAAGATTGAACCCAAGAATGGCTATCATCATGTGACGGAGATTCGTCTAAAAAGGGAGGATGACAAAGAATACAAGATACAGCAGGGAGATTTTTCTATCATTCGCCTTGAAGATATCGAAGACATGTTGCTTATGATGACCCGTGATCAAGTTACCCATCTTACTCGTGAAGAAATCATTGCCTTGAATACAGCCCTTCGTATGTTCACACGAAGCATTGTTATCAAGAAACGAGTTGAAGATCTTCAATTGGGAGTTGAAAGCTACCAAAGGAAGCTTAACATGACCCGTCCAATGAATTAAGTTCTACCTCAACATGTCAAAAGATGTCCCTATACCGGCACGACCGTTCCGATGTGCGGGATTTTCTACATGAACAGTCGTGGGATCATGAAGTTTATGAGGGTGGCTGAGCTTCATAAATACAGTGATGGGACTCTCATATACGTCAGAGGAAAATTGGAGCATCTCAATTCTGGTGGGACATTACCAGAAATGATTGAGGATTGGCATCCGGCATATCAGAAGATGGCGACATATGTGATCAAGAAGATTGATGAAAAGATCCGGGAACGTAGGTTGATGAGGAGCTTAGAAAAATTCGTTGGTGGCAGACCATATGGAGTGCACTACAAGTTACTGCAACGATCCATCTAATGGGTCGTACATCTCAGGTCCACTCTATATTGGTTTTATTTGTGAATATGTAAATTTTGTGAATATTGTGCTTTTACGGCTTGATGTAGTGTTAAGGTATGATAATTTTCAAGAATTTCTCACGAGATTTTAAATCTTTCAAAATATGTCATACTAAAGCACTACAATTAACCCTTATTAATTTAAGGGGGAGCATTAATATGTTCTATGGCCAAACATTAATTTCATTTTTACCCAAAGACCGGTTAATCCATTCAATATCACAAATATTAATGGTTAACATTTTGGATAAGGGGAGAAAATAGGATTAAGGAGACTTAAACGATACTTGGCTAAAAGATGAAAAAGACTTAACGATAATCCAACTTAATATGTGTAAAGCACGTGTTAAGGGGGAGCGTTTTTTGAGGAACAAAACACTTAAGGTACAAAAATCTTGATTTCAATATCTCAAGTACCTTAAGTGATTTTCAAAGATTTTTCATGGTGACTATACTTTCCCAAAACACGCTTAATTCACGACGGATGTGGTGACAAAAGGGTGGTAGGAATAGGTATTAGTCCAATGATTCATCAAAGCCGATGGAATCTTCCCAAGGACAATTCCCTAGATAGAATTAGAAGTTCTAGGAAAGATGGAGAAAGATTGTGAACGTAGCTGAATGCCGACCAAGTACTTAAGCTAGCACTAGAACAATCACAACAAGGTGCTAGTTATGACGTATTGGTAAGCATTGAAGGGGTTGAAGAATGAAAAAGAATTGTAAAGATAAAAGGTGTAAAGAAAGAAGCCCTCCTTACAACTTTAGGCAAAAATCGGGTCAATACATATGCTATTGAGATCATTTGTTAATCTCGATATTGAAGAAAGACATCATGGACCCAGTGATGCAATGCACAACCCTTCCCAGCTAACTCAAATATCTCTCAAAAGGTCTTTGTTTTAATCACACGGAGATCAACACGTTATCTATTGGTTTATCCACTCCGAATAGACTGATATTGAATAGGTGGCACTCCTCTCCAGCCATCGCTCACTAAATCAAAACGCACTATCGAGTCTAGAGCCACGAGATCATCAAAAGTCTCATTAGGACACTTTCCATTTATTCCTTGCTTTCTCACACACTGTGAAAAGTAAGAGATCTTTATGAGTCCTACGCTGTATTCTTGTAATATTGCCAGAACATCCGAGTGATACGCAAGTATTACAATGAAGATGGAAATCCTGCTTGAGCCAACATCAAACAAGCTCATGGTAGGTGACACGTGCGGTTCTTTAAGAACCAATCTTGTGAAAACTGGAAAGAAACAATAGTTTAATTCTTAATTGAACTTAAACTCGTTCCAGGCCTCTACGCATTATCGTATGATCTTGCCAGAACACTCAGAGTGACACTCTTTAGTGTTCACAGTGACGAGTGGAAATCCTTCTAGTGTTAACATCAAACAGCACTTGGTAGGTAACGTGCAAGATTCTTTATGAATCAAGCTCGTGATAACTGGAAAGCAACGATGGTGAAAATCTTAATTGAAATTCACTTGTTCCAGGTTTCATGAATTGATGGCTTCAATCACAAGGATAATTTATCCAAGTGATTCACTCTTTATGTTCGCAGTCAAGCTTAGTGATCGTCGAATAAAGAGAACGGGTTTACCCGCGAAATCCTGTCAGGAAGTTACTTAATTGAAACTATCCGTCACAGGTACGATATCTAATATCGTCCAACGGTCTTCACCGACCGGAGGTAAAATGCTACCGATTTAGAATGAAATGTTCTAAGCTATTTCATTCGTGTCTTATTATGTTACTGCGAAGACGGTGGCGTTGCGGTGTACCAGCTAAAGTCGTTCCCATATGCTTATGTTTTTCTGCATCAAATTTCAACAAAATTCAAGAATGTTCAAGATGAAGTCTTCCGCTGTACGAAACTCTAAAGCTTTCAAGAATTTAACAAAAACATAAGTGTGTGGAACATGGAGTCACGAGGAGGCAAGAATCACAAGAAGGCAAAGATCGCACGTGATGGGTCAAAAGAACAATGCTCTCAAGCCAAAGCCTAAAAGATCAAATCAACATATTCAAAACAAAAAGAAAAGAAGAAAATACTACGAGCTGAAGAACGAAGACTTAGTATAGTATGCTAGGTTAGAACTGTGTAACGTGGAGTGACCTCCCTTAGGGGGAGATTGTTAGAAATACGTTTTTAACGTATATTAGAAGTATCGGTCACTCCATAATATTATTGAATGTTGTATAGCTCGTAGTTAAATATTTGTTTAATTTGTTAAGTAAAACCGGCCCATGGTCTTGTCATGGGTCGGCCCAAGTCCATTAGTGGCTTGGATATAAATAGCCCTTTCCACCATGGAAAGGGGGTTGGTTGGTTGTTTCACTTTTATATTCAATATTAACACATTTTCTCTCACTTTCTTTCACTACTTTCTCTCTCTAGAAACATCAACCCACCTTATTGATTCATAAGATTATCACAATTCTACAGCGGTCGATGGTTCACCAATATCAGCTCGTTAACTTAGCGGTGGTCGATACATGATCGGAAATAAGATACACACAAAAATTTTAATAAAAGAAAATTCCTAATAATCACTTGTAATTAAAACAAATAAAATGAACGATGTTAGTGTTTAAAGAGATAAGTCAAAGCACGGTTCACAAGAGTGGATTTCGAAACAAACGAGAGTGACGGACGTCATCCCGGATATACGGAAATCACTCTAGTGACAATTCATTATTCACGTGCGGGGACATTCCAAAGATCTACCCAGTCGCATAAAGAAGATTGGACGAGCAGGAAGGATAAAACATCAAGACTTTCAAGTCTTTATCAACAGTCGGTAATTAGACGAACGGTCAAAAGAAATCAGTTATAAGACAAAATGAAGTAACAAGTGGAAAAATGATCGTCGAGTAAAAACGTATTCGTAAGCGCGTAATTCGTTCAAGAGAAGGTAAGAAAACGTATGCGGATGCATAGAAATGTGCTACTTGCATAAAAATATAAAGGTTTTCAAAACTTCTTTTCACTTTATTTCATTTTATTTATCTTTATCATAATTACAAGTAAAAAGTTCTTTATTATCAAGATTTTTAAGGTGACTACTATTCAGCCTAGCATGGCTCCTTCTAAATTAGACATAGGTGATCAGACCATGTATAATTTAGGGCTAGTAATGCAGTGCTCCATTTCGTCGAAGAGTATTACGTTTCTTATGTTTATATATAAACCATGCCATTTGTAAAATGGAATTTAAAAATAGTTTATAAATTTATAGGATACAAGTAATTTGTGAGATACTCAATAAGCAACTTTTAATGTTACGAAATGTATTTTATAAGACCAAAGTAAAAAAAATTGGTGAAAATAATCGTAAAACAATATCAGATTTATTTATAAGGTGACACTATGACAACGTATAAAGTAGCCAAAGGTTTGCAAAAAGTGGCAAATAGTAGCTCATAAAACAACCAATGAAATGGTTACAAGTTGTTAAGGTTTCAAAAAGGTTATAAGGTTTAGACGAAAACGCCATGAGACACATGATGAGAATGTCGAAGAAGAATGTGAAGGCAAAACTTCAAAACTCAACCCAAATCAGTGGAAGGTTAGAAGAAAATAAAAATAAAATAGCATCGAATGACAAATGAGTCATATATATAAAAAGAATAAATCAATCCACATGTGTATTCTATGTAAGATACTCGACACAACATGCTTTTAAGAAAGTATATTATTTATTTTCAAATTACACCATTAATCCGGTAATTGCTAATCCTGTAATGTTTCTATTTTTAAACATTTTCACATGCAACTAGTATTCATTAGTTGTAAAATAATATTTGTTAAAATTTCACGATCTCAAATGAAATCAAAACTGCTTAGAAACGTTTAAAACTCATGTTCTGAATTTTCTATCAGATTTAACTTTTAATATGAGCCGATTAATTGACCCGATAAACGACATCTCCAAGACTCGGAGTCTAAAGCATTTTGATGCAAAACGACGTTTCAGACGACTTTCTAGTTTTACCCGAGACCTGAATCTCAATATAAAATGACTAAAATACCCCTGCAAGTTCTGTGCAGGTTTGACTATTTTATTTTAAAAACACAGGTTTTACTTTTAAGTTTTGACCGGTTTATACACCTCCTGCAGTTTCTTCATTAAATATATTTTTCGACACTTCCTAACGGCTCAAAATATATATATATACACACACATGTCTTGTGGATTTTACAACAACGAAAAAAAATAAATCTCATAATGAGCATCAAATAAAAATATAGCATAATGAATGACAGAAGATGCTTCAAGGTATCCAACACGAAATTTAGGAAGCAAAACGGTGAATGACGTTCATAATTTAGACTTCGAAACGTAAGGTAGACAAATCTCCTTGGTGCCACGATTGTCCAAAGACACAACACATGAACACATAACAAGAAAAGAATGGAACATTCATAGATTGCGTTCCGAGAGTAAGAAGGTTAATGAAAAACAAATGATACAATTTTATAGAAGTAAAATCGTATTCCGATCTAGCGCCACAATCTAGACGATGATTTATAAAATGACGAAGACGTCACCGAGATATAAGCGAACAATACACTTCGGAGTCGATACATATAAATGTCAATGAATTAAATTTTCGCATGCCGTGTAAAACGGTGATAAAAATCAACAAAATATTAAGAAAAACCATGATATTATTCAACACGATTTTAAGAAATGTTTCAAGATGTGTGACTCACACGATGGCGTTTAGTCTTTTCCAGGGACACATTGAGCTACACAATGGTCTAGAGGCTACGTTTCAAGGCGTCCAAGCACAAACAGCCGGAAAGTGATTTGGATATCTATATAGATATCTCAAAGGGTTAAACAATGAACATGACGCACGCAGATGAAGGTATGTAAGATCATAATATAAAATTTTGCAATAAAAGCAATTTAATTACTTCAAAATAAATACAGAAAGATCTTGAAAATTCATTGTATTTATTTAAGTTAATCATTAATAAATGATAAACTTCTATCGAAAAGTTTAACGACATAAATATATATCGATAAAGGGATCCTAGATATAAATATATATCCATAAATGGATCATAGCATTTATTTATAAATACTTGCCAATAAGGTATACGTAATAACGCATACTAAAATTGTAATCTCAGAAGTAGCTTGAACCTGAAGTCACGCGAAGTCATGTGCACCGACTATTTGAAAAATAAAAACTGACAGTTATAGTTTAGGTTTTAAAATAAAGACCTAGTTCTCTATAACTCATGGCTCTGGTACCAACCTTTAACACCCCCAAATTCACACGCAGCGGAATATATCTTTGGGTGCTAAACAATGGTATAAAAACACACAATTTATAAAGAACGACTCGAAAAGAGACGTTTCAAATTTATCGTTCCTAAAACATTCATCAGAGTAGCGTAGCCCCAAGTAATCGTTACCAAAAGATAAGTTAAAACAACATATTAGTTTGTTTCAAAAATGGAACGATAAATAAATCAAAGAGTTTGAACAACAAAAGCAGTGCACAACTTCATTCCCGTGACCTCCAAGCTTCCACTTCGTGATTACCTGAAATACATGTGAGTAAAACAATCAGCAAAAATGACGAGTGAAATCTATAGGTTTATGTAATCAATTTGAACACAAGGAAAGATTATAAGTTCGTGGCATGCTTAACAAGCATTTGATAATAATTTGCATCAACAATATTAATTGTATATAGCATAAATTGCATCAAGATCATGGAACCGAGCCCTTAGACACTCCCATATCAGTCTAATAAGACGAGAGATTTATTAATTGTCGGTTACCTCCAGATTATTGGTACATTGCCGTATACCTGACTTCTCAATACAATATGTTCAAACAGTGTGGAGGTCGGGCCTAAGCTTCTGTGACAAGTCCACATAAACTGAACCGAGGCGGCTTCCCCCATAGATCTATTAATTGTACTAGCGATTAACCCATCATAGGTTAATTAACGGTCCATAATTGAGGCTTTAACAATGGCAATCACTTAATGCAATTTAAAGGCAACCACGGGTCCATTCAAAGAGGGACAAGCATACCATAAAAGACTTGTGTTCCAAGTTTATAAAAACATGTATTCCCCCTCGCGGGTTTAAAATCATTTAATAACTAGTATAAAGCGAGGCTATAGACTCACCTTAGCCAATAGTGGTAATGAGACGATCGCCGACGATAGATGATGCCTTTCAAACACAAGAACCGCAACCTATCAAATAAGGTGCGTTCATTAATAATAGACTCGATAAATAAACCATACATAAGAATATAAAACTCGACTCATAAAATCACGACAAACTCGAGAGAAGACGATACAAGTGATACTATTATACTCTCCTATTCATTCACTTTATTATTCTATGCCTTTAATAAAAATCTGTCGGAACATACCGAATGTCCAAGCCGATTTCCCATACTTAAACATATCAAATTTTTATGATACTACTCAGAGAACTTACTTACTATATGTAGAAAGTTCTCCCAAGAGCCCATCAAAAGATTTTACTTCTAAAGTTCCCTGCCCGACACATCTTTGAATTACAAAATTCGGACAGTTTAGCGACCTTGACTTACGAAACCATTCTAAACAACTCCATTTATAAACCGTCACTTGATTTTAAAAATAGAATCAAAATGCTAAACTTTGAGCCTGAGAACAGCCCTTTAATCCTTTTGAAACTCGTTTTATAGTCCCCGAGATTCGATCCAAATATCGACAACAATTTTCGGATTGTGTCAACACTCGTCTCCCGGTACACGAAAATCAAACTAGTGTATCTTCCACCTCGTTTGGAGTTGGAAGGCCTACTTTATATAAAATCGAAGTTAACGAAATTCTCTACAACATAATCCCATAATATCAATCTATTTTCAGACTTAAGGCCCCCGGAAATGGCCTCAAACCTACTGCCCAAAATCACCTTTCAAAATCTCCCATAAAATCAAGTTTTTGATCAAAACCAATCATTTTTTCATCATTCTAACATCCTAATATCATCATAAACCAATCCTAACACTTGTATCATCATCAAAATCAAAAACCCAAAAATTAAAAATTAATATTTTAACAAAAACATATCATAAACATCATTTGATCATCACTAGTAACACATCCATGATCAAAATCTCCATCTAACAAGCCTAGTTTTTATCAAAATAAAAAATTTAATGCATGTTGATGAAATTGGTATCATTAGAATCACCTTGAAAAATTAGGAGGTGGGCTTTGATTAGATTTGGATTGATCAAACTTGAAATCAAGAAATTTGAAGCTTTTGGTGATGGTGTTCTTGTGGTTCACGTCTAAAAAGAGAGAGAGAGGGGTGAAGTGGTTGAGTTTTTATTTTAAAAATACTGTATGTGTAAAATAGTTAGTGGGCCATAAATGTAAATAATAACTTAAGTTGCGGGAAATGACTAAAAGTAAATTTTGGAAATATTTACGGAACTCGGGTTTCGTAAAAATACTTAAAAGTTTAAACGCACACGAAAAATAATAATATAACGACTCGATACGTAATTAAAACGATATCGTCGAAAGTATTAAATATCGAAACTATCGATAATAAAATATAAAATTTTTGGCATCCGTCGGTATCGCGATCACTATTAGTTCTCGTTGCTCGTCAAAATATTAAAATATAATATTTAATATCTATTTCAACTTAAACCGTTAAACATAATAGTATTTAACGTTTTAAAATAGTTCCAAATAATTGAAAATATAATTAAATTATGACCTTATTTTTACGGGTTTTACAATCACGGTACTCAGGAGATGAGTAGAAACGGTAATGGTAAGACGATCACCGACGATATGGATGCCCGCGAAACACGAAAACCGCAACCTATCACAAGAAGGCGCGTGTTAGACTCGAACTCAAGTATCAATATGTACCAAATATAATATGACTCAAACGTTTTCAAAGTATTCATGTTTCAAAACCATTGACACGAACCAAATGAATCCATTTATCCAACGTTACTCGTTCAAATACTTGTACACTTGAAATTGACCCGTCATACGACGCCAAGTCAACGCAAGTCAAACTATCCCCTTTACCTTACTCGGACCAGTAGAAAAGTCATTTATATAATGACTAAACACCTGAGTAAGTCACCATGTCCAATAGTGAATACTCAAACTCACGCAACACAAGCATTGAACTACGTGTCGAATACAAATTAGAAGGTACACTCCGAATGTACACACCGATCTACCCTATCTAGACTTGTCCGATTTAGATGAAAATTGGTGTCAAGGTAACTTATAACATGTATAAGACCTTACAAAAGTTTGAGGCAAAGTTTACACTTTAAAACCCATCAGCTCGACACTATACTCGACCCTAAAATTTGGGACAGAATTGTATACTTGTTTCATAAAACCGTTTAGACCACTTTAAAAGTACTATTTTGACAATCCGCATTTTAGGTTTATAAAACTTGAAAACCAGTAATAGCATTTATCTAACCAAGCCTAAAGTCCCCGAGAGTCGACCCAAAATCAGCCACAATTTCGGATTGTGTCGACTTGCGTCTCTCGGTACACGAATAGTAAAAGTAGCATAACTTTTGACTCGTAATGAGTTAGAAGCTCTATCTTATACCAAAAACGAGCTTCTCGGAATACTCTACAACAAAATCAAATAATCTCAGCTATATCAAATCTTAAACCCACGAAAGATCCGCTTAAAATCACTGATGTAATATATACTTTTAGAAAATTATATCAAAATAATTCCCACCCAAAACTAACCATTCCCATACCTATAAAATCACCCTACTATCATACCCATCAATCAGACACCCCTAAAACACTTGCAAATTAATTTTTTAACAAGATCAAAGATAAAAAAAATAAACCTTTTCAACATTAAAACATGAAGATCATCACATGATCATCACATGCATGGTGATTGAAACATAAACCCACCATAAAATCATAAGAATTTTGAAAAGTTGATGCATGTGTGAAAATTTTATGCCAAAAGAATCACCTTTCAATTTGAAACATGGGTCTTAATTTAGTTTTAACCAAATCAAGATCAATTTTAAGAATTGGGGGTTTAGGTGGCGGATTTTAAAGATGAAATAGAAAGGAGGATGAACATTTTATGTGTGTGTTTTTTTTAAGATAAATGAAAGAAAGTGGTTGAAAATTGATTATATAGTAGTGTTAAGTAGTGGAGGGACTAATATTGTCAAGTTTGAAACTTTTGGACCTAAAAGTAATTTAGTAGTTTAAAAGGGTAGAAAATAACTATTAGTAAATCTTGAAAATATTTACGGGGCTCGGGTTTCGTAAAAATACTTTTCAAAAGTTAATATGCATCATAAATATGATAGTATAGTTTCCCGACACAACTTAACACGTAATTAAACGACATCTTAAAAAATATTAATTATCGAAACAATCGAAAATAAAATGTAAAGTTTTGGGTATCCGTCGGTATCACGATCAATAGGAATTTTCGTTGTACATTGATTTTGAGTAAACTCGTTGTAAAATGCACGCGGGTGATTTTAAATCAAAAACTTTGATTTAAATAAATATGGAAAAATAAAATAAGAATTTTATAATTCCAAGTAAAGTATTATCAATGATCGGAAAATACTTGAAAAGTATAATTTATTAAAATTATCATGATCTCAGGATTTATATATAAAAAAATTCAAGAAAATGTAATACGTTGGAAAATTTCAAAAACAAGAATAAAAGTATAAAATAATGCTGGGAAAGTACGGGTTCTTACAATACAAAATATTGATAAACTTTTCCTCTAAGGGGAGAAAACATGCAACTTATTTTATGGACATAAACCGAACTGTATAAGCTTTGATTACGATTGCCTATTGTAGAAACTGCTAAATTATTGAAATTGGCCGAATGTTATACATAGATCTATTTGGGATTGACGATCCCCATCTGGGTGAGTAGCGCTCATTGTGCCTTAGCCGGGACAACAAATGTATACCATGTTGGAACTGGAATTGGGAGCCTTTTTGTAAGGCATCGGGTTCTGATCTGTTGAGAACTATAGAAGTTAAGCCTCAGTTTTGGGCAATAGGGAATATAATTACCTTTTTAGTATAAATGCTTTGTGCATGGCTACTATTGTGATCGTTTATTGTCCAAATTTATTTTATTAAACCTATAAATTCACTAACTTTATGTTGACCCTCTAAACATGTTTTTCTCAGGAAAATGAAGCTAGTACGTGGTGTGTTCATGGACTCAAGCATCATAATAGTCTGCATTGTAGGACTCATCAGGGGTTTCTACTTGGGAAAAACAAACAATTTATTTTTATCATGTTAAGACAATTTTTATAAATTTGTAACATTGTTCATGTAATAATGTTAGGTAATCTTTTATCCTATGCTCTATATACTATTTGCTATCGATCCACCCCGGTGACATCCAAATATTGATTCTGCTGCAATTGACCCGACCTGGGGTGTCACAGAGAATGTTATCAGAGCGATAGTTATCTGCTGCAATCCAAGGTTCTCTATAACAAAGTGGAATCCTTGGATTATTGCGATCGATCCTCACAGTTGTACTTTCCGATGGTACTAGTTGCTTGAATTTCGGAATGAAGAAAAACAAGAAATTTCGCAACTTTTGATCCAAAAAATTTGTGTTTTAGCCAAAACCAAGATACCCAAATCACTAATACTAGTATGTAGATGATTTGTATCAAGAAAAGACCATAAAAAACACAAAAAATAAGAATGGGACGTGAGATATGGATCAAAAAGGCCACGAAAATTCAAGAACACCACACACGAATCTTCAATCACCTATCCACTATAGGCTCTTGATACCAAATGTTGTTCCCAATCAATCCAGAACACAAGATTCTTAGAGAGAGAAAGAGAAGAAAAGTAGAAAGAGAAAGTAGAGAGAGAAGTGGAAGGTTTACACTAAAACTATGTGTTTAATGAAATGAACCAACACCCTCTTTCACATGTGAAAGAGGGTTATATACCCCACGGCTCTAAGGCCTTTGTGGGCTTTATCTTGGGCCGGGCTTGGCTTAGTCTTGGGCTTACGCCCCTAACTTAGACAATATTAGCTTAAAGTCCAAGCCCGGTTTTCCCGACTAACCTATTACAATACAAGACCTTTTAACGACTAAGATGACCTATTACATTCTTGTTCGACTATATAAAATATAGGGCTAACATATATATATATATATATATATATATATATATATATATATATATATATATATATATATATATATATATATATATATATATATATATATATATATATATATATATACTAGCGTCGTAACCCACCCAACGGGCGGGGTCGTTTTTGTTGTTGTTCCGGTGGCTTTGTTTTTTGTGCGTTTTAGTTTATTGTATTTTTAATTTAACTTTTGGTATATTTTAATTATAATTTACGCTTAAGTAGCGTTAAATTTATGTTAAATAAATTTTTTTAACTCTAAATTTAATCCAAATATAAATAAAGAATTCTTAATATTTAAATGTTTTTAATCCGAATAATATAATACGGAGTATTTGTAACGATCCGATTTTTTTTTTAAAAAAAGTTTAAAACGTTTTGCGTTTTTTAATGTTTGTTGGGGGTGTGTGATACTTTTATGCTTTGGGTTACCCAACAGTCGTGTCTTGTCTAAAATTTTTATGATGTAACCCGCTTAATTGTGTATTATTTATATTTGTTTTCAATGGGATGTGTTTTTGTTAAAATGAAACTAAAATTAATTTTTGATATTTTTATGTCTTGCCCCACTCAAAAAACGTCTTTTGTCCCTTGTGAATATTTGGTTGTATAAATATAAGGGTTTTTAAAGTTGTTGGTTAAACATAAACTACCTTTTGATAGTGTTAGGCGTTGGTACATCCAACGACTATATTTAGTGACACGTTAATTTAGGAATGTACATAATCTACGTTGGGTTCGATTTGTATATCTTTTTTAATAGTATGTTTGTGTATCAGTTATATGTGTTGGCACCACACCTAAGAAATACACAGTTTAAAAAATATACATTAACTAATGATTTGATTTTTATGAAAACACAAAAAAGATATTTTTACCTTTTGATAATTAATTAGTGTTTTTTTATTTTTGTAAATATTAATTCGAACCAAGGGTAATATATTAAACTTAAAGAAACCCAACAAATATTAGAATTAAACTATAATTTAAGAACAAATAAAAAAGAAAAGGTGCACAATAAGTTTTGGGCATTTAGCGGGCTTGTTTTTTATATGGTTTGCATTATTATATTACTAAATATTTTTATTATTTTTGAAATTATCATATAAAATTCGTATAGATTTTATTAAAAATACACGACAAAACATCAAATGACTATAATATACTAAAAATGAGTTTCGTTTAAACAAGTCCTAACAGGTGGGGTCGTTTCGTATTCGTTTTAAAACACGTTTGTGCATCAGTTTTGTGTTTTTGAAGTGGGGATTGTTTTTTTCTAATAAAACTGAAAGGAAACTTTCTTTTATATATTTTTAGTCCTGGCCACCCAGCGGACATGTTTTATTCCATGTTTTTTATTTGGGTCGAGACTAATGTTAATATACCCGAACCCGACTCTATTTCTACTCGATTTAGTCGAGTTCGGGTTAAATTATCGGGTCCAAGTTAGATCAGGTCAATTCGGGTTCAAGTCTACCCGAATATATTGGTAATATATAAAAATATACATATTTTTACTCTTTATAAATAAAAGCTATATAGAAGTTATATTTAAAAAAACTTATTCGTGTAAATTGTGTTAGTCGTGCTAATTGGGTTAGTCGGGTTATCATGATTGACCTGAGTTAAATTTTCAACTCGAATAATCTGACCCGAATATACACGAATTGGGTTCAGGTCAGGTCGGGACTATTGACACAATATTATAGCCATTCTCTTTTTATATGCCGGTGGTGACATAAAACACCGATACACATCACAATGTATTTCTATTTCTTGTATCTTAGGATAGTGTGATGAAAATGAAAGTCGTGAAACATGAACATGCATATATGTACATATAATTACATTTAGATCATTATAAGCCAGATTATTCTCCGAATTTTTTTAATATGGTCCATCTATCATATGTTACTTGAGAATTGACTAATAGTAACACTACTATTATATTTTATGTAGCAAACTTTTGTGAGGGCAAATTTATCTATACTCTATACTATTTTATAAAGTATTTGGGATCTTCTTAAAATAGTAATGCTGAAAATTAAAAAAAAAATTACCTACTAAATAAAGCAAGTTGTTGATATCTTTATCAACATTATATATATAACCTTTTCTAACAACATTTTGTAAAAAGATTTTAAAATAATATTTTTCTTTTAAATTGAAAAATCTTTTTATTTATTTATTATTTTTATAATCTAATTTTAATATATCTTTTAAAATTTTGTGATTTTTAATTCGACCATTATGATATATTTTTATTAACTTTTAGTCTTTTTTAATTTTAGTAGGTTTTTTAATTCGTTTTTTATACCTTTACAATGAGTAAGAAATTAATATTTGTTAGTTTTAAAATTCGTTATTAGGTACTCGCCGCCGCATTACGTTGGATACCGTTCTAAGCTACATGAAAACTTCTATAAGAAAATTTGCTTATTTTATATGACAGTAAGCTTAGGCCCTGTTTAGTTGTTGAAAATTTTCCCATTTTTCCAGAAAATTTTTCATTTGAAAACTAAAAACCAGAAAAGTTGTTTAGTAGCATCATTTTCCGAATATTTTCTAAAATTTCAAAATTTTCATTTTCCAAATTTATATAGAAAATTGGAAAACCCCATATCACCCTTTTCTAAATTTTCAACTCTTTTATAGAAAAATAAAACTCCCCTCTTTTCTAGAAATTTGGAAACAAAAAATATGAAAAATTTTCCACAACTAAACTAAACACACCCTTAGCTTTTCACTCTAACATTTGCTATCTAAATTTCCATATGACAATAGATGAACAGAACTTATATTTAGATAAAACATCCATCTACAAGACTGAAATATTTTTGCCTTAAAAAATATTGCCATAGAGGCAGCCAAAGAAGTTAACAGTGACTACAATATTTAAGTAATAGTAGCTTTTTATGAAGATAAAACACAAGGAGCTGTCTCGTCCCATTAAAGATTTTGAAGTGAGGCTCCATCGTACTTCTTTTCACACTTGTGACAAACATGATATCTGCACCTGCTTGATCATTTCGTTCGAGACCAAAATCATTAAATAAATCATGATTCAAAACATGGTCGTGAGTGTCGATGCCTTCTTGATGTCAAATTTAAATAGGGTACCGCTGTCCTCGAGAACCGTTTTGTTGAAGATCGGCAACTCCGAGTCATGGAAAGCTTGAGGAAATCTGGCTTTTACTTCTCCGATGGTGTCTGAAAGTTTGACAGTTGACCATTCCATTGCGTGTTTCAAATATATTGACACCAATCCCCTAGATCTACGCATAAGAGGGTGGAATCGATCTTGATGCGCAGGTCGGCAAGGGTAATAAAGTCCTCCTCAAGGACCTCTACTTAAAAAATCAGTACCAGCTCCTCAACGGGAATGCCTATCATATTTTCGATCTTAACTTACACGTTAAAAATGGTGTCTGAGCCTTTGACTACAAAGGAGATCATCTCTCCGCTGAAGGTCTCGACAAATATATCTACACAAGGAAAAAAAAGACAAAAAAGACAGCAACCACAATCAAGATCGATGAATATACCATCATACCTATACTGATTAGGTTCTAACGTTATAATTCTCCATGCCATCGGTAGTGATGTTTCAATTTTCTAGTCTATTAAAGTGGTTTAATTCAATATTCCCTTTCGGTCACTTAGTTTTTACCACTCATAAAAAAAACCACATAGCAAATCAACACACAAGTAGGCGTTTTACTGGGATGCCTAATTTGATACCCAGTGATATTTATACATTTTGGTTTGAGATTAATCAGAAGGAAGTTTATTACAAGTATGAGCTTGTGAATAATTCCATTGTGTGTAGAATGATTCTAAGTACAGACGGAGTTATACAACACTTTTGGTTTGAACGGACGCAAGAATGGCGGTTTTATGTGACTGGACTATGGATAACTGTGACTGTTATGGATTATGTGGCCCATATAAGATTTGTAAAATTAACAATTCCCCTGTTTGTGTATGTCTAAGCAGGTTCTGAGTCTAGATTCCAAGAAGAGTGGAGAAGAGCTGACTGGGAGCTGATTGGTCTAATGGGTGCATGAGAAAAGCTGACTTGAATAGTGCTGGTGATGAGGTTCATTAATGACCAACACCAGGGGTTGGAACAGAGTCCTTAAGTCCTCCAATGACTCACATCTACAAATCTGTGCCTGACACCAGGACTTGGTCCCTGGAGGAAGCATATAAAACCAAAGATATATGTGAATTGAGGGACAGAGGGAAATGGTATTTTGTTTTAAGATTTCAAATTGAGATTGAACGTGGCGAACAACAAATATCTAGCTTATGTGACGGTACAAATTCTTTGATGGCCAGTGAGTCCAAATCTGGGGCGTGTTGTATGATGAAACCAGATATGATGTTGTTTCTCTACTTATGCTTCCGAATAAAATGTCAATCATATGTGAGATCAGAGGTGATCACTCAGTTGATGCTTAATAATTTTTCTGAAGTCGAATAACCCGACTTATTTAATCCTAGTCTAAAATTCAGTAGCAAGGATGATTATGAGTGTCTCAAGTTCCTATAGATGAAAAAGTAAGAATCTTTTATAAAATCTGATAAATAGTTTTTGTCAAATCATAGATCTCTACTTATGTTACTTAGTATCTATGTAATCACAGTTGGAAAAGAAAAGAAAATAAATGTAAAATTACCTTAGGTATCCATATGTTCCAGCTATGTGTTAAATACCTCAGGTATCCATACGTTCCAGCAATGTTTTAATCATGTTCTCAATATTTTAGGCAGTTGACTCAACTATTTATAGCTTAAACACTAAAGATTCAACCTATTTTTCTCTATATATACATATTTAGTACTGATGGTACGTCTGATAACTGATTTGAGTTGTCTACACATTTCAGGGATAGCAAGTATGCATATTTGAGCGTATTTCTACACATGTTTAGAGTTGCTACTTTCTCATTTTTGCTTTAGTTTCTCTCATTATTTTAGTCGAGTAATACTACATCACCATACCTCTTATTTCTCTTAACGTAAATAATCACAAAAATTGTTGCACATATAAAAAATGCAGCCGTTGCACATGTGTGATGGTATATTGGAGAATCAGATAAACAAACCGCGACATAATTATCAACCACCACCCTTGTCTTTCATCTTTAGAAAAGTTGTCGTTTGCAGCTGGAACATCGCTTACATATGGCCACAAAGAAATTTAAAAAATTTTAGAGGAGGAATGAAAAATTATGCGAAGAAAAAGGTTTGTGAAATGTATCTTACATGAGTAGCAGCCGTAGGAGCTGATATTCGGTGTCTAAAATGATAGTCACAGCCGTATCAACTATTGATGTTGCCAGATAACACATAATGTGCAATACTTTCCAGTCAATATTCAAGTTAGGTCAATTAGATGACTCTAATGTTGCAATAGCAGCTATTGTGATACATTGCATCTTTATGATAATAATTATGGTAGATGAATACATTGCCATAAGTAACACTATTGACATTGTTTTTATATATTTATATAACTGTAAGATCTATAGTGAATACTAATAATGATCAATGCATTTGCAGGATAGTCGTCTTGTTAGAGAAAAATTTACTCATGTATCGTGAGTATTCGGTAAGTCTAAAAGTTAGCTATCAGCTAATATGCTTATCCTCAACTTTCAAGACAGTTATGTATAAGAAGTATTTGTAATACCTGGTAAATAATCTCGACCTTTTATTATCTTAGGTTGAAGATGCTACCAAAGCCCTTGAAGCCACAAATGGAACCATAGTGGAAAAATTGGCCAAATATTACGAGTACCATATGCAAAAAGCATCCTTGAGCCAGGATCTGGTGCATCCTTTTTGCAGTCCTGGTCGCTGCAGTAATCAAGGATACAGTGTTCCGTCAGCAGGTAATGCTCTTCAAAGATAGTAAAAAAATTCCAATACCGTGCAATATTGATTTTCTTGATTCCGTTATAGTTACAGATTCATGTAAAATAAAAAAATGGATTATTATAAAAATTATTTTTTCTTGTTCGTGTAGTATGATGTTGTTGGATGGGCGCCAAAGAGTACAATCCATATGACAAACAATCTAATGAAAATCAGGACCAGAGTGTGGATGTAAGTCAAGTTCTTGATTGAACCATGTGAAAAAATCTCTATGTCTATCATATTTTATTTCCCTTTTACTTTCATAACTTTCTGATTAGTAGGATTACGATACCACAGCTGTGTTTTCATTGATTAGTGAGACGTTTAACGGGTCAAAGACTTACCTGCAGGTTCACTTGATATCCTTTTTCTTCAACTTTAATCGACGTGCAGGTTCACTTGCACCATTTTGCACACATTCCTTCAGAAGTAATAAATGGAGTCTAAAGTATTGCAAATGAAAGGAAATTAATGCTCAAACTGAACGCGAATAATCTTTATCTACTCGTGATCACCCACATTTTAACATCTATAAAGAATATACCATTGCATCATTTAATTGTGAGTCAGAAACTAAACCTCCAGGAGAATTTTTCGTCTTTTACAGTACATGTGTTTTTGTGGGCTTAATTCAACATCTTGTTTATAGTAAGGGTATTTTTTAGACTTTCACTTTCTACATAGAAAAAACTTTATCTGCTGCACAAAGCACGCAATTGAATCATAAAGATCTAAAAATATGGTATATAAGGTAGATACCATGTCCAATTAGTTTTCTTTGTTATTTGATATATATGTTGCGCTACATGGTTTCACAGAGACTAACCTTTCGAGTTCAGATTTTTTATCACATACGGTAAGGAACATGTTGTGGATTGGCCTGCTATAGAGTCGATGTTTAGGAAGAACTCAATTGGGTCTGGGCTGAAAGCAGCAGTGGCGCGTGCTCTTTTTGTGAAAGTCAATATGGATGGTGCAGCATGTTGCTTTGTGAATTTCTGTTGCAGTGGCTCCTTCAAGAAAACCTTTATATCACATGCTTCCTACTCTTCCCACAGTCAACTTTCTATGCTTCCCTTTGTAAGGACAACATCGTGTATTTGACAAAGACACCTTAAAACTGAGATGTTGTATTGCGCCTTCTGTATATCTGCCAACATCAGTACCAAATGGTTAAGTACCTCAAGTTTCATGTTCATTTTCTTGGGTTCTTTGCTACAAGTGTTTCATATCTTCTTTGACCAGCTGCTATTCACAAAAATTGTTGCACATATAAAAAATGCAGCCGTTGCACATGTGTGATGGTATATTGGAGAATCAGATAAACAAACCGCGACATAATTATCAACCACCACCCTTGTCTTTCATCTTTAGAAAAGTTGTCGTTTGCAGCTGGAACATCGCTTACATATGGCCACAAAGAAATTTAAAAAATTTTAGAGGAGGAATGAAAAATTATGCGAAGAAAAAGGTTTGTGAAATGTATCTTACATGAGTAGCAGCCGTAGGAGCTGATATTCGGTGTCTAAAATGATAGTCACAGCCGTATCAACTATTGATGTTGCCAGATAACACATAATGTGCAATACTTTCCAGTCAATATTCAAGTTAGGTCAATTAGATGACTCTAATGTTGCAATAGCAGCTATTGTGATACATTGCATCTTTATGATAATAATTATGGTAGATGAATACATTGCCATAAGTAACACTATTGACATTGTTTTTATATATTTATATAACTGTAAGATCTATAGTGAATACTAATAATGATCAATGCATTTGCAGGATAGTCGTCTTGTTAGAGAAAAATTTACTCATGTATCGTGAGTATTCGGTAAGTCTAAAAGTTAGCTATCAGCTAATATGCTTATCCTCAACTTTCAAGACAGTTATGTATAAGAAGTATTTGTAATACCTGGTAAATAATCTCGACCTTTTATTATCTTAGGTTGAAGATGCTACCAAAGCCCTTGAAGCCACAAATGGAACCATAGTGGAAAAATTGGCCAAATATTACGAGTACCATATGCAAAAAGCATCCTTGAGCCAGGATCTGGTGCATCCTTTTTGCAGTCCTGGTCGCTGCAGTAATCAAGGATACAGTGTTCCGTCAGCAGGTAATGCTCTTCAAAGATAGTAAAAAAATTCCAATACCGTGCAATATTGATTTTCTTGATTCCGTTATAGTTACAGATTCATGTAAAATAAAAAAATGGATTATTATAAAAATTATTTTTTCTTGTTCGTGTAGTATGATGTTGTTGGATGGGCGCCAAAGAGTACAATCCATATGACAAACAATCTAATGAAAATCAGGACCAGAGTGTGGATGTAAGTCAAGTTCTTGATTGAACCATGTGAAAAAATCTCTATGTCTATCATATTTTATTTCCCTTTTACTTTCATAACTTTCTGATTAGTAGGATTACGATACCACAGCTGTGTTTTCATTGATTAGTGAGACGTTTAACGGGTCAAAGACTTACCTGCAGGTTCACTTGATATCCTTTTTCTTCAACTTTAATCGACGTGCAGGTTCACTTGCACCATTTTGCACACATTCCTTCAGAAGTAATAAATGGAGTCTAAAGTATTGCAAATGAAAGGAAATTAATGCTCAAACTGAACGCGAATAATCTTTATCTACTCGTGATCACCCACATTTTAACATCTATAAAGAATATACCATTGCATCATTTAATTGTGAGTCAGAAACTAAACCTCCAGGAGAATTTTTCGTCTTTTACAGTACATGTGTTTTTGTGGGCTTAATTCAACATCTTGTTTATAGTAAGGGTATTTTTTAGACTTTCACTTTCTACATAGAAAAAACTTTATCTGCTGCACAAAGCACTCAATTGAATCATAAAGATCTAAAAATATGGTATATAAGGTAGATACCATGTCCAATTAGTTTTCTTTGTTATTTGATATATATGTTGCGCTACATGGTTTCACAGAGACTAACCTTTCGAGTTCAGATTTTTTATCACATACGGTAAGGAACATGTTGTGGATTGGCCTGCTATAGAGTCGATGTTTAGGAAGAACTCAATTGGGTCTGGGCTGAAAGCAGCAGTGGCGCGTGCTCTTTTTGTGAAAGTCAATATGGATGGTGCAGCATGTTGCTTTGTGAATTTCTGTTGCAGTGGCTCCTTCAAGAAAACCTTTATATCACATGCTTCCTACTCTTCCCACAGTCAACTTTCTATGCTTCCCTTTGTAAGGACAACATCGTGTATTTGACAAAGACACCTTAAAACTGAGATGTTGTATTGCGCCTTCTGTATATCTGCCAACATCAGTACCAAATGGTTAAGTACCTCAAGTTTCATGTTCATTTTCTTGGGTTCTTTGCTACAAGTGTTTCATATCTTCTTTGACCAGCTGCTATTGTAGTGATAACTTATGATTTTTTGTTATCCGATTCTCCAAAAATGCGTTGTACGTTTCTTGCAAAACTGTGTGTCACGTCTCCAGATTAACATTTAATACACCTGGAGTCATGTCATGGAAGCTTAGATGTGATGGTTGCAGCAAATTCTAACTAAATGATGAAACAGGCACATTGCATAATCGAATTTGACATAGAACCTAATAAGAAATAACACCCACACAGAAAACATGTATTCAAGTTATATGTAAGGGATGTGTTTTCCAGGCCCGAATTCTTTTGTAGCCGAATGGTCCCACTTGTATATTAGCTTGTAAGCCACCACAACAAGTTTACCTAACCCCATGGTCTTTCTTCAGCTTTACAAGCAAGAAACATGCATGAAGTTTCCACCGTCTGCAAGCACCAATAACCATTATGTTTTTCCCTCTACGTAAAGAAAACATATATCGGTCAGAAAATATTTGATAAACTTATAAGCTAGTTTTTAGTGTTATATTATTGGCATTTACCATCTGTTTGAATACGTCTTAAGTTTTCCCTAGCACGAATGTGCTTGCTCGGCTGCTAAATGGATAACATATTTAAAGAATGAAGACCAGGCTAAAAAACTTTTCCATCCACCTCTGTTGTGAGCATCATTTTATGCCTTAACTTACGAAGTGACTCGGTATCTCTGACCAAGGCTGATCCTGGCTAGGTAGTCAATTGTTGGACTTTATAATTCGTTGATTATGAGACATGACTCCAACAGGAGTGTGAGTTGACCATGTTTTTCGTTCCATTGGGGTAAATTTTGACCTCTCATATGAAAAATGATTGTGTTTGTACTGAAAAATCCAATTGTTCAATGTGCTGCATTGGCTTCTCGTCAAACTCTTTTATCTATGCACATGAATTTAAAATAGATTAGGAACATTGTCCGCTTGATACTGACCCGAGACAAGTGTTTTACTATTGTTAACAAATAAATTAAATGGAGCGCTGTTAAAACTTAAAGTTATTACGCTTGAATTAGTAATGTAAAAAGTGAGGATTTATATGTATAGTTAGATAAGGAAAAATTATTTGATTTAACCTCTTAGAGTCTACTTGGCCATCTTACTGAGTGCATAGTACTTACTATATAGTTGATAAAAAAATAGTAACTAATAAACTACATATCATTCACCTTGCCAACATCGTTCAAATCAACAAAATCATTTCGGTTATATTGTAACCTTAAAAAATGTCAAATTTAGGTTGTTACTCACAGCAGTTGTTTACAGATAATCAAGACCCATCCACTTTTGACACTTGCTTGGCCATTTTCGGTTTATATGACTACGTCATATGTTTCAAACTATTGTTAGGCATGTATCTTGAATGTTAAAGGCGCTTATGTTCATTTCTATGGTGTCAAAATATGTATATGTACCTGAATTCCGTTATATGGCCTTTTGGGTTGCAAATAGTGTCCCGGTGCAGCATAAGAAAAAAATTGTTTCCTGAAACCACAAGGACTAAATTTAAGACATACAAACAGTAAAAAACATTTGTATTGGTACAATGTGCATGCAGTAAGGTTTTATTCAATTGCTTATGGAAAGGGTTACAGACTCGAGAATTCTCTAAGACAAGATGTTGAAATTTTTCAAAGACAACATCAGAGTCCTAAAGGGGTGTGGAAAAGTGCCAAGACACATGTGAAAACTTCCACTCGTACATTATATGAGTTCCAATAATGAAGTACGTACATAGTTAGAAACCAACTTAGATAATGATTTAGAAAACACAGCGTAAAGAATAACAGATATACATTTCTCGAACTTCTTTTGGATCCGCACTTTAACTAAGGTTTGACACAATATGTTCTTCGTCAATTAATTCACCAGGAACCAAGGCCTGTTCAGATACTGCTGTCATTATCAGCATTGTGATCAAGTTGTCAATACAGATCCAGAATAATACGAACATGAAAAAAAAACAGTTTCTTAGGATAATAGGACCTATGTTTTTCTCAAAGCCACAAATGAATTAGGGGTCATAGTAAGTTACAAGAAGCGCCATTTCCAAGATTTCTTCATCCAATAACTAAACTACCCAATATCATTAAATATACAATAGAGACAATTAAAACAATTACAACAATAAAAGTGATTTACCTGTGATCTCAAAACAATTGAAACAAATATTTTGACCTAAAGTGATTTACCTATGATCGGTTAAAAAATAAATGGTTGGAAGGATAATGAGCAGCATCTAAAGAGTTGTTTCCTGCCACATATATATATACCATGTCTTATAACACCTTATCAAAGATTCAAGAAAGTAAAACTTTAAATTAAAGAAAAAACGTTGAATGAACACCTTTGGACTTTGGAGTCTAAACTCGTATTAGCACATGAAGCGTGATGCAACATGTTTCATTAACCTGCAAAAAAAACAGTTCAGTTTGAGGTTAGGGTTTCAGAAAAAAAGGAGGAGGCGTAGTTTTTTTATTCATACATTAGGGTTAGTTGATTCTTGATAGATTTAGGGTTAGTTAATATGTCTACATCTCAGGGATTTTTGTAAATGATTGTGTGTTTATCCTGTTGGGGTGATTCTCTTAAAATATTTGAGAAAATTAAAAGTATCCTATGGTGAATCAAACAAGTGAGATTTACGATCTACGAAAAACATAGAATCAAATAAGTGAGATTGACAATCTGAGAAAAAAACAGATGAATATGTGAATTATTTTTTAAAATATGATTCCAGACTACGTGAGTGGTATAGGTTTTATTGCAATATGTTTGGATTTGTTCTAATTTTAGAGTATATATGTATTGAATAAGATTGGTTTTCTTAATATTTATTAATATTGTTTTGGATAGAAAATCATCAAAAGTAGTCTGGCTTAGTGGTAAACCTGGTTACTTGTTTACCATAGGACATGAGTTCAAAACTTGCATTAGACATTTTTTTACACAATTTCCGAGAACCTTATCAAAACTGCGTTTTAAAACGCGATTTTCAAACTCGTAGTTCCAAAACGCGATTTTCAAAAAAGGTACGATTTCAAATCATAAAAAACGTGGAAAATGGAGATTTTTTAGGAATTTGTGAAAGACTATTGGCTAATAGGTGTCATATCACATATGACTGGGATTAGGGGTGTGGTATCAAATCGTAATTATACCTATATATAATAGAGATATATAGGAGGGTTATTGTAAGAGAATTTTTAAAGTTATTAAGATGAGAACAAATCTATGCCGTTGGATCTATTATGTTGTATTTAATGAAAATAATATTAAATGAGTGACATTATGATCATTAAATATACTTCAAAGATATTTTAATGCATTATTCATTTCATCATTAGTTCAATATCTAAAAATAACAGATACGTCGTGATACAATATCTCGAAAATAATTGATGCGTCGCGATACAATCTCAAAAATAACTGATGCATCGTGGTACAATATCTCGAAAATAAATTATGCGTCGTGGTACAACATCTCGAAAATAACTAATGCGACTTGGTATAATAATTCGAAAATAACTGATGCGATGTGGTACAATAACTTGAAAATAAAATAACATTTATGTTTAGTAAAAATAATAAAAATGAAAAATACCTATAATACATTTATTATTATATATTTAATTTTCATTTCTTGTATTAATTACACTACATTTAATTATCATGCTTTAATTCTATTGGTTATTCAATGGTTCTCATTTTTAAAACTTTAAGTTAGTTCTCATTTGATCCTAATTCTAAATATATATATATATATATATATATATATATATATATATATATATATATATATATATATATATATATATATATATATATATATATATATATATATATATATATATATATATATATATATATATATATATATATATATATATATATATATATATATATATATATATATATAGTAAGGATCCAGTAAGAAGAAAAAATAAAATGAGAAGAATAAGAAGAAATCCTGACCACAAATTCCACAAAGGAAGGAGAAATTTTAGGGAAGATGCATCTGACTTTGTAGGTGCATCTGAAATGTGTGGTTGTGGTTTCTTCTCGTTCTTCTCATTTTACTTAATCTTCTTATTTGATCCTAACTATATATATATATATATATATATATATATATATATATATATATATATATATATATATATATATATATATATATATATATATATATATATATATATATATGAGGGTTAATGTGAGATCAAAGTTAAAGTTATAAAAATAAGAACTAATATATACCATTGGATCTATTAATTGATACTAGATGAGATTACAATTAAATGGATGACATTAAAGTAATTAAATAGAGTTTTAAGGGTATTTTTGACAATTAAAATGTGGTCAGTTGTACTATTTGCTACTCTGTATACGCATGAAGCTAGTGCAAAAAAGAAAAAATATATTATAAGTAATATATTTTTTAATACATTTCACAAGTCATTTTTTATACAAATAATACAAGGTCGCTGATACACATACATCACTAATACATTCATTAGAAATATTAAAAATGTGAATACTATTAGAAATCTAACACTTTTAAATCACTAGAACTTACTGATACATGCAATATACCACCCACTGTTAAGACAGTAACCAACTGACACGTCACCTCAATTTATGGATACATCACCGATAATCGTGGTACATCATCTCAAAAATAACCGATGAATTATGATACATCTTTTCTAAAATCATTGATACATTGATGCATCGTGATACATTAACTAAAAAATAATTGATACATCGTAATACATTACCTCAAAAACAGCTGTTGCATCCTGGTACACATTGAATAATGAATAACTACGACCGGTTTGGTACAAATGGAAATAACTACAGATTGGTGACTCTAATCGCCGGATATATTGTGACAATAACTTATAGGAGAAAGAGGCGGCGTGACAGTTAGGCGACCGGCGACCGACGACAATAGCGACAAGATTTTAAATTTGGAAAGAGTGGCAGAAACTCTTACACATATTCAACTAGTACACAAATCTGCAAATACAAATAAGTACATACTTAAAATGATATTCTAAATAATTTTTCATGAATCACTAAATTAATTTTATCATTTAACAAAGCATTTCAATTAATATATACTTACAAAACACCATCATTTGGTTTTGGTAGCTCACGTTAACAAAGAAAAGGAAAGAGACAATATGTTGTTAAAGTTTGGACGGTGGTATTAATTTTCTTCACGATGGAGACATATGTCAGATGAGAATAGATTGACCGACGATGATTAGATCTAACGCGTTGGCGGCTGAGAATAGATCTGAATTCGGCGGCAATTTAGATGTAGCGGTTTCAGATCTATATAACCACGATGTAGCATGTGGCGCCGGTATTATAAGGGTTGTGGAGGTGGTTTTCGTCGGGTTTAAATGAGTAGATCTTCCGGCGGATATTTTTGCAAGGAATGGTGGCTGGAATTTTTTTCTTGTTTATAATTATAATAGAGAAGGAAGAAGTACGTAGGATTAAAATGGAGAGAGTGAAATACCAATAATACCCTTTTAGCATATAATTAATTTTTCAGTTTTTTTAATAATTAATTTCCATTTGGCAATCTTTGATTGAGTTCTCACTTTTAAAACATTAAATAGTTCTCATTTGATCCAAATTCTATATATATATATATATATATATATATATATATATATATATATATATATATATATATATATATATATATATATATATATATATATATATATATATATATATATATATATATATATATATATATATACATATATATATATATATATATATATATATATATATATATATATATATATATATATATATATATATATATATATATATATATATATATATATATATATATATATATATATATATATATATATATATATATATATATATATATATATATATATATATATATATATATATATATATATATATATATATATATATATATATATATATATATATATATATATATATATATATATATATATATATATATATATATATATATATATATATATATATATATATATATATATATATATATATATATATATATATATATATATATATATATATATATATATATATATCTTACATTATATATAAGAGGAGGGATTTGCCACGTCATCAACCAGGGCACTAATCCCAGTCAGCACATGGGCTTCCGTTCTGGGCTTTTGATTTGGGCTTAACGATAGTCATACCCTCCCATTAAAAAGAACACATTCGTTCTAAAAAAACTTACCCCGAAGAAAAACATAGGTAAACGTTCGGAAATCAAATCCATACCAAAAAAATCGAAGATTGATCAATTTGAACCAAGAATTAATTATTTGAATGAATTTGTGAATCAAATAGCCGAAAGAGATTAGTTGATCAATGAAGGTTGAAGATACATACAAAGTTTTTATAATCAAACCACAATATTATTTTCTCCTGATTAGTTTGATCTTCGCAACATAGATTTATGCTACTATACAAAGCCGATCTTTGGGGATTGCAATATCGACACTGGACTCATTGCTTGATCTTATGGTGATGGGCGGTATTTTATTGTCTGAGCAATCCCTATACAAGGATGTTGTTTTGAAAAAGTAGTAGAGAGGCGAAGAATGGGCTCTTGCGGAACAAAGAAGGCCACCAATAGGAGGTTGATCTTTAATATAACCAAGCAATACAATAAGGAGTATTAGGCCCAGGTATATGAATACAGTTGTTTATGTATTTTAATCATTGGCTTCTGATTTTCTGATTAAATTGCTTATGAAATTAAGTTCTATGGATGCTTATTTGAAGTGCATGACAAACAGTTGATTAAATTGAAGTGTGAGGCATGGTTGAAGGTGACTTCACAGTGCCTTGGACATTAATGTAAGGTATAATTTTGATTCACCATAATGGGAGCGCTTGTGTTATGTAGTGAATACTTTGCTTAGCTTAGATAGTTTATGTTAAGATACAACAGGCAAATAGATATATATAAACATATAAGTTTAAGCACAAAGAATACTCTGTGACATCTGTTGCTGATCTTGAGGTATCATTTGGGAAGAGTTCCCATAATGAGAATATTTACAACCCATTTTATTAAGGATGGGTTTATTTGTGTTAATCTTATGAAGTATTAATAAGTAATACAAGTTTTGTAATTACATTTATATCATTTTTTTCATCAAATATTGAAGAAGCGGACATAGAAGTGTTTGATGGTCAGATCAGTCTAACCTACTTCGAATGTGTCATTGTCAATCGATCTTTATGTTTCACTCCAATAGGTGTGATGTTTGTTCTCTGCATATTCAGCTCTAGCGAGTTTGTGTGTCGCGGTTGTTTCTTTTCTAATGGAAAACTGACAATAATCTGGGCTGCAGGAAACATGTAGTCAGATTCCAAGATCCTCGCAATCTCTAAACCGTGATTACTTTGGTATAATTAATTCGAATCTTTTGGCTCATAACTAGATAGCCAGTTAGACCTACAAAGCATTCAGGCTAAGTATTGTTTATACAGTTACATCTTTATCTCAGTGTTGTGGGTGCCATTTAGATCAGTTAGTAGCACGTGAGTATCGATTGTTCATATACATCATTTGCACTTAATTATCAGTGGTTTGCTTTTTAAATGGTTATAGATGGATCTTCTTTTCAGTGATCTTGACAATGGTCTTCTACAAGCAGGAGATACAACCTGAAGGTTGAAACAAGCAAACTATGAGGTATTACTTCCATTTTGATGTTCATGTCTATATAAACTACATTATCTAGAGTTTCAAATTGTTTTGGTATCTTTATGAGTTGTTATTTTGTCAAGACGCTCAGTTGCTTAAATGTTTCCTGCGTCTCAGTTTACTATCATTCTGTTGAAATTGCGGCTTATTTTCTACAATAGTTGCAAGTAAGTTTAGGGGATTTATAAACATGTTACAATTAGGGTCTAATTAAATGGTTTGATCATTGCTGACATTGTCAGTATCGATTTTAAGCCAAGGGTATTGTTACTATTTGTTATCAAATGATTCATAAGATGCTTTCTTTTTGTACCACGTCCCATCTCTTAACAACTTGGTTTTGGTAATAAGACTTTCCATTAATTCAGTTGTAACATTTCGTGCATTGTTTTCTTCCATGAAACTTATAGTTGAGTTGATTATTAACGTAGTGATGAACTTTGTCCCCAAATAATCCAATAAAAAAATCAGAATAGTTCTTTGATTTGAGCTCCATTTTAAACATTCAAATATTCCAATAAAAAATCAATTAGCAACCTTAGTAACAATAATTTTTACAGCACTTCAGTTGAATAAATGTTGTAGTCTGTAATAGTGTTAATGGTTTGTTGCGCCTGAATATCTGTTTTCCTAAAGTACCTGGCCCTGCTTTTATATCACTTACACTTTTTTATAGGTGTTCAAGGTAAAACAATCCCCTTTTTAACTTCTTTTGTTACTGTAAAATAGCCCATAAGCAGTTGCCCAATTTAAGATCACACTTCAATGATATTCAGTACAAGGGGATTGGCAGGGAAACCATGCCTTGGTGTCAGCCATAGTTACATGAATTGGGCTACAACATGACTGTTTGATTAGGTATGGGTAGACCTCCCCATTCTTGGATAGGTGATCCACTAGCAACAAGAAAACATAAAGGACGCCATGTTGGAATGAGGATAAACATGTATCCCTCATCTGCGTTATTATGACAACACACAGATGAATCAGTTGTTGCTTTGCCTGTTGATTAATTGATCGAAAATACTCATGGATTTTCTTGTGTCTTCCCTGGTAAGTCATGTGTACCTTTAAATTAACTTCCTTTGGTTCAAAATTGTCATATCCAAACAGCCTTAAAATTGAACATGTAGGACTGAGTTATGCTTTGGCGCAAGGTTAGTGGATATGACATGTTCCTATTCACATCAAATTTACCACCATACATTACTATCTGGGGAATTAACAAATGATAGACTTGGATCAAACAAAGGTATTTTGACGTAAAATTTATTATTGCAGATATCTATTTTATGGTATCTTAATTGGCAGATTTCATTCGTTGCAACACATCCTTTCATTAGCGCTACCACATTTATTAAATCATGCAATTTTTAAGGCTTTGTTTCCTATAACAGCTTCTAAAGTACATGGCTTTGTAGCCGCTTTAGAATGTTTGAATGGATTATCTGTAGTTTTCTTCTGATTTACAATTTCTTGTCATTCTTGAGGTCTACACACCCTCTTATCATGGAGGTAAATGTCCATGCGTCATTGACTAGGTTAAATTTATATTTACCACAGTATGATATTTTTTTACTCATTCATATGTTTAAATGAAAGTATTTTTATTTGTGAAATTCTGGTTCATTTCATGTTTTGACTGTTATTAGTTGAAGTATTCGAAGACCTCTCTGTAAAAGATGAATCATATGTTTTTAAAGAATGCAGCGGATGGAGTGACAGATCTGTAGAAGGCAAAAGAAGAAAGAAAAGAGTACCAGTTGAGTCTAATGTATAGGTACGCAATGTCATACATAAAATAATCTGATATGCATATATTTTCACATATGCTGAAAAGAGTACCGGTGGAACATCAGATCAAGAAATACATGTTTTGATGTTCAGTTTTCTTTGTTGTCCCCATGTCCTGTAGGTCTTATTCTTGTCATGTTCCATTAATTTCTATCATAAGAGGCCGCCCACTTTTTATGAGAAGTAGCAGTTAGAAAAAGGTAGCAAATATTCAATTGTGAGTGCTAAACTCTGAACAACCAGGTAAAGGCTAGATAATAGAACAAGTGTTAGAAAAGTGTGGTAAAAGTCATACGGTGGTCGAATGACATCTTGGAAGTGACCTTATCTGCAAGGTAAACGTGTCACTTGTCTCGAGAATGTCTTTTGATACTCAAATAAAAAGTCACTTTTGTGCACAAAATTCTAGCAACCGTACAACACCTTGAATCCAAATTTCTTCACATATAATTCATTTAGTTTACATTTACATAAACAATCTAATTAGAGCCAATTTGATCATAGGTAAAATTGGATAATCTAAATCATGTAACGAAATATTTCTTGGAGTAGTTAAGCTGAATGAAACACGTGACTTATGAGAGCTGACATTGACGTGTTGACACGGATTATTCTAAACCAAGTGCAGAAGGTTCCTGAGCCACAATGTAACACCCCCAAATTTACACAATTCAATACAGGGGAAGACTCCTTGGTGTTACGGGATAGCACATTACTCACATCATAGACAACGCATAAAAATCGCGTCGTTTAATAATAAAGCATTTCCATTCATAAATATCAAAGTTACATAGGTCCCAAGTCATTGTATTTCATACACGTTTTACAAAGCATTTGAATGGAAATTATAATTTAAGTGCGGGACATGAATTCTTGTTGTCTTCCCGAGAATTACCTTCAAGTACCTGAGATAAAACATGTTAAAAGAAAAGGTCAGCGATAACGCCGAGTGAATTCATAGAGTTTAATAAAACCATCAATATATCATCGGTATATAATTATTACCGAAAACCATTTTGTACAAATCTTTGTAATAGGCCATAAAATAGCCAAAGTCATTTTATACAAATCTTCATCAAAAATCATAATATAGGCTTCCGCCTTCAAAATCATTATACGAACCATTGTCGTTAAAAACATCATACCATACGTTTTATAACGTTGTATAGAGTTAAATAAAAATCGTTATATGAATATGGTTATGTAAACCAAAACACGAACATAATATCAATAATAAGACCCTGTATTGCTAGTCAGGCAATATATCGTATTCAATGCATAAAGCAGTATTTTCGCTATTGGATTATTATAAGCCGCATGACATTGTTACTTTACTATACCAAATAACGGGTAGCTAGCCCGAAACTCAATTTGCCCATCTAAATTAGCGTGTCGTCACAATAATCACGCTTGTGTAAATCTTCTCATACATAAATTCGCTTACCAATCAATATGGCACGACGGGGATCAACCGTCAAGGCGCGAACTGGGGTGATCGTCCCCAAATAGTACTATTATATGCATAAGCGTCTACCAAATCCCGGTAGTTCACAATTCATGCTAATGGGACTTTTAGTGACATAACCTAACTTTAATAATCCATTTCATTTCATCTATCGGGTCATTTAATCATTCATCGGGTCATACAATCATTCGGGTCCAAATCAATAAACAGACAATCGGGACAAATGGTGTCCTATTTTATCAAAACTAACATGTTATCTCCCTCGCGGGTTTATAAAACATTTCATAAAAACATTTAAAAGAGTGCGAGGCTATGAAGTCACGTTGATGTGGGAAGACGGTTATCGGCGATTCAGATGTACGGTACGTGCTTCAATCACTGAAACCTAGACAAATAATGCTTGTCTTAGACTCATGTCCAATGACTTTATAAGAATAACAATTATGTATACATTTGATGATTATATATATATGATGATCAAGTGGGTTTACATATTCTCATTTACTCATTTTAGTGTTATGTGTCGATAACTTTTATACTAGTTTACTAGTTTTACCTATTTACATATTTTAATTCAATAAACTTATTATAAGTTCTTTAACTTGTATTAATCCATATTATACTTGTATTATCAGTATTTACACTTTACATGTTGGGCCTAAATGGGTTAAGCCCAATAAATAAGTTTATAAGTGTTTTAGCCCATTTTGTTGTATTATTAGTCCAATAACGTTAACTTAGTCCGTTAATGTCCGTATGTTATATAGTTCGGGTTTTATCGGTTTTTACTTGTTATATATGTTTATATATCAGTATAAGAGTTTATAAAAGTTTACATTAGACGGGTCCAACCGTCTAAGTTTTATTTAACAAAAACGTTAATTTTACGGTAATAACCGAAAAAGTCGTAAAAATTCATGTTTATAGTTTTATAACTTATAAAACTTATCAAACTACCATTTTTATAAAATGTCCATTTATTTATCCTTATACATATTTATATAAATGTATTATATGAGTTAGTGGGTTTTAATTCACATTTTATGCTATTTTTATTTGAGTGCTTATATAATACTATTATACTTTAATTTCCAAAATCTGATTTTTACTTTCATCCTCACCATTTTTATCATATCTTGAGTTCTATAAGTAGATAGAAGCTCAGTTTTGGATACCATAAACTACATGATATATGCTACAATTAACTTAGTTTTAGCTACTGCTCAATCCATCTCTAAATATCCCTAACAGTCCGTCCAAAACTGACTATTCAGATTGGTACTTCAATTTTGTTTTTATCATATCTCACTCATTATAATGATTCCATTGTATGGCCAACTCTCACATGTGTACAAGACCTAATAATTACTGTATATTGATTCCACTTTGCCATTTTATCAATTTAACATGTGGTTAGTTACTGTTTTTATACAGCCAACTTATTAAGCAAGATTTTAACCTTTTTACATATGGTTTTCCATCTTTTTAACCATGTTTATCAACAACAAATCCCCACACAATATTTTTATCATCATATATTCATCATATACATATACAATAGGAAAGAAAATACAAGATTACATAATAAAAATAACAAGAGGATGGGAAGAACAATCTCTATACCACCAAAGTGATGAAAAGATGGGGTTGATGATGAACAAGACTTGGTTTTGGGTAACCAATCTTATGAGATATCAACATCACTTCTAGGATCACCAAGTATTTGTAGATTCCTCCAAAAATCATCCCTTGTTCTTCACGAAAACTCCTTGAGAAATCAGCCCTTGGACATCACCAAATCTTCTCCTTGGATGTTAAAATCACCACCAATCAATAGAGCTTGAAAAGGGCTTTATCATATGTGTGAATAACATATGATGTCATGGTTAAATTTGATCAAATGAGGGTGTTTAGGGGTGGTTCTTGGACGAATTTTAGAGAGAGAGGGAGGAGAGTTGTGTGAGATTTGCATGGAGTTGAATAAATGAAGTTGTTAGTTTGTGTTGAGTGGTTTTGTTGTGCATGTAGTTTGTGTAAGTAGCTAGGACAAGTGTCCTAGCTTACTTAGTAAGCTTTGACACATCTTAGATGTGTTGGTGAAGTTTTGGTCTCCCATTTGTGGGGTGAGGCAAGTGTAAACTTGTCTCATCCCACTAATTTACGGGTACTCCTCGATTCTAGTTTCCTCGATTTGCGTGCCCTCGTGTCGTTTTACGAAAAAGGTTTTTTATAAATTATAAATCAACGGCACAAAACGAATCCAATAAAAATTATCTCATCAAAAACGGAGTTCGAAAACGTAAATACGTAATCCTAAGGTTTCCGGTTTAGTCGTAAAGGACGTTAAATTATAATCGTAAGTCCTAATCTCTTCTCGTAAGTTTGTGAGTTTATGAACCAACACAAATTTGAAACTCCAAAATAATATTCACGGATAAATTTATTTTTTGAAATGTCGGACTGTCACCAAAGACGGTGTATGTAAACGTAAGCACGTAACGTAGAATCCTCCGTTTTAGACGTAGTCGATGCTTCTTCAAGACGTAAATCCAAATTACTTCCCAAAAATAAGTGAGTTCATAATATAACATTAAAATAATATTTTTAAATAAATATTGAGAATAAAATATCAACCATAAATTGATGGATTGTCATAGCATTTACCCCTAAACAGGATCTTTGTCCTCAAAGATCATCTTACCTTACTACTCGCTTCTTATAGAGTTAAAGCCATGTGGGTATTTCTTCCACATTCGGTCTTTTCTCACAAGTGCAATTCATTATAATACGCGAGTTTCATCAAACATAACTACGGGAATAAGATTAGGCTTATTGTTGACTTACTTTCTCTATCCATGATGTTCACGGGTTTTTGATGAATGCAACTTTTTCGCCGATCTAAACTTTACTAAGAAAATCCAGATTCTCACTTGATAGACATTTCATCAAGTTCGATATACGAAACATAATTCACGTAGCTCTTGAAGTCATAGGGTAAATCCAGCTTATATGCCTTTCAAACCAATCTTTTACATCATCTCTATGGTCCCATACTACGGGGACTTATTTCCCATGATCCTTCAGATCATCAATTCATTTTTCCATGGTTAAAATTTTTGGCATAACTTCGCTACCCCTCTGGCACTTCAAGATCTACATTTCATATTCACATAACCTCTTGCCCACTACCGGCAGTCAATAATCAGATCCTAATTTCAACAATCATTTCAGGTCTCGCGGGTCGGGTATTTTGCAAGGTTAGGTTCGCCATCATAGGAAACCTTAAACCTAAAAGACATGTCCAACTCACAATGGGTGTATGTCGGGTGTCTTCATCTCAACTCCTGCTTACAGATGCTCTAATGTATAAATCTTAACAAGATTCGATCTCGATCCTAACACGATAATTATCAATGATAATCTCTCCCAAGGAAAACGATTTTACAGTTCATTACCAAAGGTCAATCATTCAAACATAAAACAAGACTTCTAGTGTTTTGTATTGTTACTTTACCTCGTCCCTTCGATTTGGGGTGGTAAACAGCACTCTCATCAAGGTTCGTTCCCAATGACTTTTAAGCAAATCTCTAGAAATTCGATGCGAAGCGAGAATCTTGATAAAGATGTTCGATATAGGCACACTATGTTTACATAACTCCTTTAAATTCAAAAGAGTCAATTTCTTCATCAAGAATTTATCATTAACGAGAATGATATTAGTAGATTTGGTCAGTCTGTCGACGATGACCCAAATCGAATCAAATTCAAATGATGACCTTTGCAGTAGCTAGACGTTTACTAATGTATGAGGTGATGTCTGCCTTCATAATTTTTCATTAGTACAACTTCTTCAGACAAAGATACATTTAGTCAAAAATATCATGAATAGAATACTTATACCTACGAGATGACTACATCTCAAAATCTCCATATTTAGGCAACCACAAGTGGCCTTTTATACATCTAACGCTATCGGCTTCTCAATTCTAATGGTTCACATAAGCCATGAACCCCTTTTTATTATCTATATTATCCTTTTTACAAACATCGTTTATTTTAAATTGTTCAACGATTTATTTTGCACAGTCATTATTAAGGAACACACCCTAATTGATTCTTTATCATTTCAATATGATGTGTCAGTATCTATATTCACCTTTCCAGGTGAAATAATTATCATAACCAAGATTCACTCAGAATTTCTTTCTTTCTTCATATTTTCTAAGTCTTAATTTTGTCTCATCTATCATTTTTATCAGTTTTGCTCAATCCGACGTCTAAAGTGTCGATGATTATTACAAGTAATTAAATAATAAATATTTAATTTTTATGAAACGTAAACGTAAAAATTTTAAATTTCTTAGTTGAAAAGCAAAAATTGTCGTTTCAAATTTCAAGTCATGGTTTAAATAGTTTCCTCAATCCCTCTTAGGTTGTCTTGAGGTATACACAAACATTTACCCCTAAACAGGAGTTTAGTTAAATGATTTGTGTATAAGGGAATAATCCCTTAAAAATCCTTTGTTAAAATATTTGTCAAAACATATTTGCATTTTCTTTTTGGTAAAACCCAAAGTCCTAAATGACTTCTAATTTTTGAAGAGTCAATATATATATATATCTCTTACCATCATTAATCAAACGGTCATTTTATGTAAAGGATTAAGCCTTAATTCACATGTTAAATATTCGAGGTACAGGTTTTCGTTGTTCGGCCAATTCAGGGCAATCTATAAATAATTATTAACTCCTTCCTATTCTTATAAACAAACAAATGATCCTTAATGATCACAAGCATGAATTTATCAAATTACAGCCTACACACGCGATTCACCAAATTTATGAATGCTACATGTGTATTAGTCAATCCAAACGACATCACGTGAAACTTATAATGTTCATTACAAGTTCTGGATGTAGTGATTGAAATAGATAATCTTTTTCGCGGATGCGAAGTTGGTGATAACCATGTCGTGAATCAAATTTTCGAATATACGCTAGAACCTTGTAAATGATCGAACAAAACTTCCATTTCGAGTCATGGATATCGTTTTCGATTGTCAATTTACTCAGTTCACAGTAATCTATAAATATAAGGAATGATAACACCATAGCTCTTCATGATGACGAGCTCGGTAGAATAAAATCTTTCTCCGACAACTCTCTCAGTTGTACGGTAATTCCTTTAATTCAGATGGTGCTGACGTACAGTGCACAAGCCACAGGTGCAGCACCGGGAATACAATCAATACTAATTTCAACTTCCCTTAATGGCGAAAGTCTAGGTAACTTACCAACAAATACCTCCTAAAGTTTCAGATAACGGAAACATCTTTTTATTAAATTCATATTAGGCTCTTTCTAGATTATAATATCTATGATTAGTTCATAACCATTCATGGTATAATTTCAAGTCATCCATCAAGAATTATTTAGATCACTTTTTATAATCAACATCTTATCATTTAGGGGAATTCCATTCGAGTTCCCATCAATTAAGACAATGTCGTCATGTCATAATCAATCAATCCATTCTACTGGCACTATCAACTTTCCAGATTTATTGCCGTCGATAAGATGTGAACTTCTCAAAAGACTAATAATAACTCATAATCCTTCACAAATTCAAGGATATTTGGAGACACAACTATCATCAAAAGAGTAATGTCAACGCATAATTTACGCGATAGAATTTCAATTCAGATACAGACGAAAACATTTAATGAATATGAATATATCCCATGTTTTCATAATTTTGAGTACGCATTCGAAAGCTCCTCGGATCGTTACCCAGATCATTCAAAATGAAATCAAATCATAAGAAATGATAAGAACGTCAATACATCCCGTCGGGTATCAACACTCAGTAATCAGATACTTTTCCTAAGAATCTCAATACGGGAGGATCGGACAAGAAGGAAATATCAATTGTCAAATAAGACAAATTCCACAGATGAGTAAATTCGACTCAGAAAAATAAATAGCACGGGCACATATGTAGGTGTCCCTAACACTATGTCCCTGTTTTCACTTCTTGCAGATCTCATAAAATTTAATCTTTCACAATCTTCAAAGAAAATGTAGTGTTTATTCATTAATTTTATGGTGACTACTAATCAGCCTTGCATGGTCCATTCCAAATTGTATGTAGGCGCGCAACTATATACAATTTCCAGATTAACGATGCAATACTCAGTTCGTCAAAATTTTATTATCATGTTTATAATAAAAACATTTTCATGCTTAATTCTTAAATAAGAATCAAGAATAAATTTACAAAGATTTTCTTTGTTATGATAACAATTAAGTTTTCCAAGGTGTTTTATAAACAACTTCATTTCGATAACGATCACTTATAAATCTCACTTTGAATAATCCTTATAATGATGAGAATTAAATTTTCTCAAAGGATACTGTTTTAACTTTATAAAAACAATCAGTGATCTGCAAAAGAGTGATGAAGAGTGGTTCACCAAGAACTAACTACAATATGATAGGAAATGAGCTTAGCCAAATAATCATGAGGTTCATGACTTCGATGACACTCAAAAAGAATAATCCACAACGTAACTTAAATAGAGATGAGTACTTGCTCAATGGTTGCATCACTAATGCGAACATTAGGATGAAGCAATAAAAGATAGATAACATCGATACATGTAGAATTTGGCAATCAGAGGTCGTCTTTTCATTAATCACAAACAAGTCAAAATTGTACCGTAACACATTAGGTGTCACTATGTCATACAATTCTCAGAACTCATCCTACCAGCTGATGTCTCAGTTAAGTTAGGGATTATTTTTAAAAGATGCCACAATGAATACTAATCTACAAGAGTCATTATGTGTTCCACCTGTCCCAGAAGATCCATCGGTCCCAATTCAGAAGAAGATTTCTTCAATTTATTTATTGGACACTAGGCATCCTCGTCATTGGACAATGGCCTAGGAACAACCCTTAACACGAATCAACAATCAATTAAAACCATATAATTCAATCACAGGACTTAACGACTTCCTCTTAACAGTCTCATATTCCATACAGGTTAAATTTTACTTCATTAAAATTTCAAACAATCTTATACTCAATTCGATATCCTACCTCATTCTCCAATACTTTCAACCTTATTCTTAGACCTTAATAGGGCAATAAAAGCTAGATATGAACAACACTTAATTTCCGATTCTATAACTTCTTCATCAATAGTTATCAAATGAGTCACTAGTATGAAATGACTTGATCAGTCAATTAGACTTCTCGGAAAGGTACAAGTGGCATGAGGCTTTTGGGTAATGGTTCCAATGACAGCCTCAAGTGCAACATTCACCCTTTCGATTTCAATTTAAGAATTGGATGACAACGAATCAGATGAAATCTTTCTAGGTGGTAACGTTTTGTCAACTCCACTCTATAAGGAAAGATCGTCATGACATCGATATCAAGTTTAATCTTGCCAATTCTTTTTCAATATCACAATCAACTAATGTCTATATTTCTACGAATATCAACCATTTGTTGGGATCATAAATATCCACAACTTGGTTTAGATCTAGGATAGCTAAAATTCCTACGAGAATAGCTTCGATTAATTTACTAGGGGTTTTAGGGTTCCTTGTGACAATCTACGTCGTATAAATACCTCGTATAAATATCAAATTAATCATCAAACAATCATGTAATAAAATTACATCATATATATATATATATATATATATATATATATATATATATATATATATATATATATATATATATATATATATATATATATATATATATATATATATATATATATATATATATATATATATATATATATATATATATATATATATATATATATATATATATATATATATATATATATATATATATATATATATATATATATATATATATATATATATATCTTTATATTATATATAAGAGGAGGGGTATGCCACATCATATACACATCATCACCTTACTATTTTTATTTTGATTTTTTTATTTTCGTTTTGAATTTTTTTATGAATTTTCCGTTTTTAATTTTTTTTACTAAATACTATTTATTTACTTTGGTGTCACGTTTTTTATCGTTACTTACTATAATTTATTTGTACCAAAAATATACCAGGCCGAAACTCTATATATACCTATTTCTGGCATCATCATCGAACACAACTAAAACCCCAAAATCAAAATCGCAGCAAAATCCCACATCAGGTACTTTGATCATCAAACTAATAGTAGAAATTGATAGTTATTTTATGGGGCGAATAATATGTTCAGTTATGTCAAATATCGTTATTGCTTAATCCTGATTATAGTTATTGTATATATAAGAATAACTATGGGTCCCGCCCAATGAGTATTGTCATTAGTTTTATGCTACTGTAGCTTCCAATAATGATCCTTTTTATTTATTTAGTTTTTGATTTATTTATTAGGATTTTAACTAACAAAGTTACACAATATTTAATCGATGCTTTGGTTCCTTTGAAGCTGTAATAAATAGATACCCATCTTTGTCAAATTTGAATATGTCAGGATATGCGTCGATCATGTATTCTGGTGATTGGTTTATTCTTACAACAACTTTCAACAGTGCCAAATGCCAAGTTGAGTGCTCAACTTCGAGATGAGCACTATAAAAAGAATAGCAATGTCAAGATTGGTGTGATTACATTTATAGGCACTATAAGTGAAATAAAGACATAAGAAAGACTAATTAACTGGTCTAATATTATGGTATTTGAGATATCGCTGAACTTTATATAATGCTTTCATATAGAAAAAGCTCAGTAATGGTATTTGGTGTGAAGCCGAAAAGGAAGAGGGCACTTGAGTGGAAAGCAACACACGAGTCTCTACGAAAGGTATTAAGTGTTTATAATGTCATATTCAGTTATTGATCAACACGATGAGGAGTTTTATGATTCTACGGAATTTATATAATCACATTACTTTTACCATATTTAGTTGTTTTAATCTGTAGAAATTGTCTGTTTTGGGTCAATCTTTTATTTATTAATTGTGCATAACATGCTGCAGATCTTTGTGTTCTGGAAGACCTAGAAAGAGATAGCTAAGCTCACATTCTACCAGAACCCCCGATTTTGTTACCTATAGACTGTAAGGAAACAAGTTCAAGTTCCGGTACACGAACGAGAGCATCATAAGTGCCTCAAGTGCTTTTTTTATTTTTGATGGAAAGATTGATCTACTGGACAACTAGGTGTTATATGAAGACAACATATGCTATTAACTTTATGATACTGTAACTTTTTCTACTGCAAGGTTGTAGGGTGTTGCTGCTAGACAAGGATAAAAATCCAAAGTTAAATACATTTCCTGTCTCCAAGCATCTCTTATTAAAACTGGAATCCGTTATTTAAAGATGGCCAGATAGGTCGATGTGAAACACTTAATGAGCATAGAATTTGTTTTAATTGAGTAAATAAATAGATAGAAATTTGCCATCTTTATGATCTGCTGAATAACCACACCTTCATTCCTCCTTTTGATCACCCTGTTATCATTATGGGCAAGGAACCGTTGGAATGGATATAGTGCGCCAAATGTAAGGTCCAACCTATGCAATATTTCTGCCTGTTGGAGGTAGCGGGTAACTTTATTTGTAAACTTATGATCCGGTTTGCTCTGATGTTTACAGTTATTGGCCTCCATAGTTATGTTGTAAGAATTTTTTATATGTATATTATTAAGCCTTCAAAATACCAACTAATGGACGGATTCTTTTGTTGTTCTAAAGGTGATAATACTAAATAAGCTAATCCAAACACCCCCTTTGACTATGTGCAGTTTTATGATTCAGGAAGACTCTAATGATGTCGCTTTAAGATGAGCATGAAAGTTATGTAAGTAATTCTTCAACAAGTTCCAATAATTAATGACCATCCTTTATCGTTTGAGCTTATGTTCCTGAATTGTGATGGTTTGATTCTTAATGATTTTAATCATTTAATTGTGATTTTCTATAGGGCAGCTGCTCCAAAGGAGATTCATGCGACAAATCCCAGATTACATATTTCGTTTATTACTGGTAATTCAGTTACATTTTTTATCTTTATTATTGATAGATACTAAGATTAGGTGTATGAGGGTATTTGGCACCACCGCGAGCGTGAACCCACACATAGTTGGTAGACCACCACCATTCCTTATACCTCTGCGATTAAACCTTGGCCTAAAAGACACAAAAAAACAAATATATACAATAAGGAAATAAGTCAACATCAACAAAGTTTGGGCTTGCACATTGAACTTTCATGACGCAGACCTGACATACCATTAGCATGTAATAACATCAGACACATAGTACGGCTTTTAAGCTATCTGAATATTTTGCTCATAAAATACTCTTGAAATTGCTATCCACTGAAGGTCACTATATAAATGCTTATTTGTGGTGTAAGTATCTATCAGATGACATCGGATTGGGATTAATATTGGAGGAGCTCATAGAACCACTTTTATGTGCTCATGAGCTTATAAAGTTGACCTCATAGCTAATTTTTAGGCATCACTTCATTAGGTTAATAATATGTTTCAGAAACTTCTGTTATGTTATATATTAGAGTTCTCTTTATGTGGTTTAAACTTTGAATTTTCATTACATGAAACATTGTGAAATTAAGTGAATAAATAGTACAAAAAACTGTATCACTCCCCAACACACCAAAACATGTTAAAGAAAGAAGCTCGCTTGTCATATCCTCAGATCAGAAACGACCTGTTTCCAGGAATACTTCAAGCAGCAACCTAAAGAAATTTTAATCGACCTTTAAGTCATGTATCTTTAACACCATTGAGCCAAGTTGCAATATTGGAACATTGGCCAAGTCTATAAATATATTTTAATCATCTCTGTAGGGAACGACTGAGATTGTAAATATATGTTCGTTTAGGGAACGGTTGAGATTGTGTATTCGAGAAAGCACGACGCGCTAGAAGCGGTGAAGAGGTATAACAGTGTCTAGCTTGATGGAAAGCCGATGAAAATTGAGATTTTTTTATAAGGCACATTAGTTCTTTAAAAAGATCCAAAGGGATACCCTTGCAAAGTAGAAGTTGAATTATCTTTTTTCAGTTCTACACTTATTTTATGAATAGATTTCTTATATAGTGAGTACAATAATATAAATTTATTATCCAGCACGCAACATACGTGTACCATCAACAGTTCTACAAACCATCTTATGTGTCCTGGGATTTAAGATCAACATAATACAAGCATTGGATCAGTTAGGTGTTAATCAAGACTGCTATTAATGGATGTAATGGGTCTACTATTCCCAGTTGAGCTATACTTAACACATAGAAATCCATTTCAGAAAGCAAAAAGCGCGACTGTCTTGGAGACATTACAGGTAATGTTATTGATCCTTTACACTCCTAAACAACAGCATTCTATTTTATAAGCACATACTTTATTAAACCAGGTTTACATTTCTGTTTTGTTTCCCTGTAAGTCAATCATCGTTGTCTAAAGTCGCCCAATATGTATTTGATACATAGAGATTTCTAATTTCTTCATTTAAAAATTTGGATGCTGATATGAGCTTTGACAGTATTAAAACTTTTTAGACTAAATCATCTTGGAGGCAACAGGGTCACCAACACTAGAAAAAATATGTCGTGATCTAAACTATATTGATCTTTTTTATGAACATCTCTTCGCTGAGAGCAGGCGATCACATGAAAATCTTGGCCACACCCTCCCCAACTATAACACGTGACTTATTATTGGACATTCTATTTTTTAAGCGCATACTTTAATAAACCAGGTTTACATTTCTGTTTTGTTGCCCCATAAGTCAATCATTGTTGTCTAAATTCGCCCAATATGAATTTAATACATAGAGATTTCTAATTTATTCAATTCAAAAAGTTGGATACGAGCTTTGACGATATTAAAACGTTTTAGACTAAATCATCTTGGAGCCAACAGTGTCACCAACACTAGAAAAATCTACCGTGATGACGTGATCTAAACCATACTGAGCTTCTTGATGAACATCGCTTCACTGAGGGCAGGCCATCACGTGAACATCTTGGCCACACCCTCCCCAGGTCTGATTTTATTTAACTTTTCTGAGCTGTTAGTCTTATTTGTTTTTTTATTGGTGTAACAAAGATAATAGGTAAAGTGGGGATGTGATTTGCAAAGTGAGCACAAGCGTTATATAAGAGTATGATTGTTTTAGAAAAACTAATAATCTCACATGCATGTAGTAAACAGCAAATTCATGAATTCTCATTCCAAGAAGAAAACCACACAATGACCATTTAATTTTGATGAACTGGGTTTTTACATGACTTTTGTTTCAGGAGATGGGCGAGGAATGCAGCGAAAGAGTTACGTATAGTTTGAGAGGCCTTAAAAGGTAAAACTCACTCCAAAGGGAAACAAAAAAAATTGTAAGCTGAAATTGATAATCGTAAGTACGTGCCCATGTTCCGTAGAAGTGGGCGTGCAGAGCTCGCGGCACCACCACCCGCAACACAAATTGATATGTGGGGCAGTAGGAGGCCAGATGATCGCGGTTGCAGCAAAAGCTGCAGACCGAGACTTATGCAAGGTGCAATTTAAATTAGTATGGTTTTGATGGTAAGCTTCGTTGTGTTCATTAATTATTGTTCTTAATGTTCATTTTGTTTTTGGTTGTGCCATTGTGGACTAAGGTAGCAATAGCGATCCTCAAGATGATGAGATCATGGTGTGGCTGACATACTGACCTTTGCGCTCACTGTATATAAATTATGATTTCGGAACGTTCAATTCTAGAGTGTAAACTTCGTATTGATTTGTATTATCTTCAAGCTTCATTATGTCCTTTAGAGTAGTATACTAAAACAACTTAAAATGAAAGTTCATTGGAAATTGAACAAGACTGCTACCATTTGAAGGTAGTTTATTACTATGAGTAAATTACATTTATGGTCCTTGAGTAATGTTGTTTACGGCCCAAAAAATAAAATCGACCTTTCGTATGCTACTCAAATAAAACTTTTTATTCGCAGGACTTCCGTAAACGAAATCAATCTTGGCGACCTTTACCCAAGTCAATCCTTTGTCCTGTTGCAAACTGATCCTACACGAAAACATTCACTGTCATCAGTGGTTAAGGAGTTAGAAGTGGTAACGAATGCTGAATTAAACTTGGATTACAACTTCACAGATTTAATAATGCTGAAAAATGGTACTTCTAATACACATTTTATGTGAAACGCATATTATATATATATATCGTATGACACACTAGGTTTTTGCAATGTATAAGATGCAATATTGAACCAAATGATAGTTGGTTCAGTTATACTATTGGAGATTTTGATTTGTATACATGTCACCCATTTAATTTTAAGTGGTGTTTGGGGCTGATTCCAAACAACAGTTTTTAGGCGAAGACTGGGTCTTTTACGAGGTGTTTGGGTGTGCTAAAAAACTGCATTTAACCATCTAAAGATTGCATTATTCCGATAGTTTTTTAGTCTGTTACTGCTCAGCTTCTTGAGATTATTCTTAAAAGAATAAGCAAGAAAGAGGCTGCATTGGCTGTGGCTTATAAGGTATATCCCTTATTGATATCTGGAACCTTATCGTGCTTACCAGATTATTTTAACATTTTAGAACTTTTTGTAGGTTTTTGAAAGTTTATACCACGATACAACCAACATTGCGCATGTTGATGCTTATCTTATGATTTTAGCAAGCTTGATCAAAGAAATGAAAAAATCTAGGCAAGTGGTTCTGATTACTGATCAACCAGACTGCATTTTTTGTTCACACCATGTTGTAAGTTTTTTATTTGTGGAGGGATCAGATAAGATAATACAACAAAGTTGGTATAAGTATACAACCATATGTAAAGAAATTTACCTCTTAAAGTTTGTGGAGAATCCTTCGAACCAATAGATGAAATGAGATGAAATGATCTCGCTTGACGTGACTTGTGTAGTTACGAACAAGAAGGCAAAATGTTGAATTCCTGTAAAAACAACTATCAGTGTATTGATAATCTCAGAGGTTAGTGACCTTCATGTCAAGTGTCATGTGGTCTACTATAAAGTTCAACGAGTCAAATATAGTACTCATATGCCCATACTCGTCTGCAAGTTGGAATCCAGACTTCTAAATTAAGACGAAGTCTATATGGATTTCTTAGATGTCTAGCTCATCGCCATAACAACATTTTTCATATCTATATTCACGAAAGTGTGGGTGTTGAGTTTTATCTTTTCACATAAGTTTTTTTAATTGATCAACCAAGATAATCATAACACAAATAATTTGACTATTTTTACAGAAAATTAGCCTCAAATGCCTTAGAGCTCATTCCTACGCAAGATTATAAAAGACAAAAGGTGTAACCATTATGCCAAACTAAATCTATACAAATTTTAGCATCTTAGTTAAAAATCATTTATATCGTAGTTAAAGACGTTTATTCGATTGCAGATATAAAGATGTACAAGTAGCACCATCTTTAGTCGCATCTAACTAACGGATAAAGAAATAGATGGTGAAATTTTTGATAGTAGCTAACTTGCTATTAATCTTTTTAGTACCTATGTCAATGCTTTAATATAGGGTTGAGCAAAACACTCAGAAAATCAAACCGAATCGAAAAATCGAGCCCAACTAAATTGAACAGTTTCGGTTGGATTTTATGTTTTGTATATTTGTGTATTTTTGCTCGGTTCGGTTTGGTTTCAGGTTAAAAACACGAAAAATACGCTTAAGCAACATATCCGGTTCGGTTTTTCTTAGTTTAGTTTGACTCAATTTCGGTTTTGCTCGAAATAATTTGGTTCGGTTTTCGGTTCGAGTTTTTCTGAAATCGAGGTTCAGTTCGGTTTTATCTGATTCAGTTCGATTTTACTCGGTTCGGTTCGGTACGGTTTTAAACCGATGCTCAGCCTTACTTTAATAATTTTGCTTACCAAGCTATCATTGCTCTGTACGGTTGATGTAATAAACTAATAACAGTTCAGAGAATCCAAGTTTTGATAATTCATGATGAAATGTTTTATCAAAAGATTAACAACAAATCTTATAATTACAATCATCATTGTGATTAATATCAAAGTCTACTAGCCAATAGCTTAAGGGATGTGATTTGCACATTCCTTAAATTAGTTGATACACTCAAATTTAGTGTGTCTTGACATTTATACCCTATTAAAGTCAACATGATTAGAAATGATCTAAGGGTATATGTGTCTAGACACACTAAATTTGAGTGTGCAATCAATTTGAAGAGTGTGCAATGATTTGCACACTCTTTTTATTGATTGGTACACTCAAAAATATTATGTATGGACATTTATACCCTTCCCAATCAATAAGAGGAGTGTGCAAATCACCTCTCATAAGTGATAGAGTGGTAATAACTTTGTGCTGTTTCATCAACGACTTTATGTTTACAAATTCATTAAAAGGTCTTTACTCCAATGTTTAAAGCTATGCATAAAGCTTTTTCAAATAGCGAAAAGCTTTTAGTAAACCATCTCCATTGGAGATGCTCTAATCACCTTTTAACGAATATTTAACATAACAAAAAATGTAAACGATAATAATAAGTCATGCCCGTCCATCGGACGGGCTTTGCCACTAGTATATATATATATATATATATATATATATATATATATATATATATATATATATATATATATATATATATATATATATATATATATATATGTATATATATATATATACATATATATATATATATAATCCAAGTTATATATATATTAAAATAACACTTCTCAGTCTGGCCTTGTCGGTAACTCGGGAATTCTTCGGCACCGTTATAGTCAAAAGATTTTTAGACATTTTGTGAAAAATGTTTATAGTTAAAAGATTTTGAAATGTTTTATTCAAAACCTTGGTTTTAAAAATCTTTCGTTTTCTATAACGAGAGCTCTGATACCAAACTGTAACACCCACAAATTTACACAATTCAATATAGCGGAAGACTCGTTGGTGTTACGGGATAGCACATTACTCACATCATAGACAACGCATAAAAATCGCGTCGTTTAATAATAAAGCATTTCCATTCATAAATATCAAAGTTACATAGGTCCCAAGTCATTGTATTTCATACACGTTTTACAAAGCATTTGAATGGAAATTATAATTTAAGTGCGGGCCATGAATTCTTGTTGTCTTCCCGAGAATTACCTTCAAGTACCTGAGATAAAACATGTTAAAAGAAAAGGTCAGCGATAATGTCGAGTGAATTCATAGAGTTTAATAAAACCATCAATATATCATCGGTATATAATTATTACCGAAAACCATTTTGTACAAATCTTTGTAATAGGCCATAAAATAGCCAAAGTCATTTTATACAAATCTTCATCAAAAATCATAATATAGGCTTTCGCCTTCAAAATCATTATACGAACCATTGTCGTTAAAAACATCATACAATACGTTTTATAACGTTGTATAGAGTTAAATAAAAATCGTTATATGAATATGGTTATGTAAACCAAAACACGAACATAATATCAATAATAAGACCCTGTATTGCTAGTCAGGCAATATATCGTATTCAATGCATACAGCAGTATTTTCGCTATTGGATTATTATAAGCCGCATGACATTGTTACTTTACTATACAAAACAACGGGTAGCTAGCCCGAAACTCAATTTTCCCATCTAAATTAGCGTGTCGTCACAATAATCACGCTTGTGTAAATCTTCTCATACATAAATTCGCTTACCAATCAATGTGCCACGACGGGGATCAACCGTCAAGGCGTGAACTGGGGTGATCGTCCCTAAATAGTACTATTATATGCATAAGCGTCTACCAAATCCCGGTAGTTCACAATTCATGCTAATGGGACTTTTAGTGACATAACCTAACTTTAATAATCCATTTCATTTCATCTATCGGGTCATTTAATCATTCATCGGGTCATACAATCATTCGGGTCTAAATCAATAACCATACAATCGGGACAAATGGTGTCCTATTTTATCAAAACTAACATGTTATCTCCCTCGCGGGTTTATAAAACATTTCATAAAAACATTTAAAAGAGTGCGAGGCTATGAACTCATGTTGATGTGGGAAGGCGGTTATCGGCGTTTCGGATGTACGGTACGTGCTTCAATCACGGAAACCTAGACAAATAATGCTTGTCTTAGACTCATGTCCAATGACTTTATAAAAATAACAATTATGTATACATATGATGATTATATATATATATGATGATCAAGTGGGTTTACATATTCTCATTTACTCATTTTGGTGTTATGTGTCGATAACTTTTATACTAGTTTACTAGTTTTACCTATTTACATATTTTAAGTCCAATAAACTTATTATATGTTCTTTAAGTTGTATTAATCCATTTTATACTTTTATTATCAGTATTTACACTTTACATGTTGGGCCTAAATGGGTTAAGCCCAATAAATAAGTTTATAAGTGTTTTAGCCTATTTTGTTGTATTGTTAGTCCAATAACGTTAACTTAGTCCGTTAATGTCCGTATGTTATATAGTTTGGGTTTTATCGGTTTTTACTTGTTATATATATTTATATATCAGTATATGAGTTTATAAAAGTTTACATTAGACGGGTCCAACCGTCTAAGTTTTATTTAACAAAAACGTTTATTTTACGGTAATAGCCGAAAAAGTCGTAAAAATCATGTTTATAGTTTTATAACTTATAAAACTTATCAAACTACCATTTTTATAAAATGCCCATTTATTTATCCTTATACATATTTATATAAATGTATTATATGAGTTAGTGGGTTTTAATTAACATTTTATACTAATTTTATTTGAGTGCTTATATAATACTATTATACTTTAATTTCTAAAATCTGATTTTTACTTTCATCCTCAGCATATTTATCATATCTTGAGTTCTATAAGGAGATAGAAGCTCATTTTTGGACACCATAAACTAAATGATATGTGCTACAATTAACTTAGATTTAGCTACTGCTCAATCCAACTCTAAATATCCCTAACAGTCCGTCCAAAACTGACTATTCAGATTGGTACTTCAATTTTGTTTTTATCATATCTCACTCATTATAATGGTTCCATTGTATGGCCAACTCTCACATATGTACAAGACCTAATACTTACTGTATATTGATTCCACTTTGCCATTTTATCAATTTAACATGTGGTTAGTTACTGTTTTTATACAGCCAACTTATTAAGCAAGATTTTAACCTTTTTACATATGGTTTTCCATCTTTTTAACCATGTTTATCAACACCAAATCCCCACACAATATTTTTATCATCATATATTCATCATATACATATACAATAGGAAATAAAATACAAGATTACATAATCAAAATAACAAGAGGATGGGAAGAACAATCTCTATACCACCAAAGTGATGAAAAGATGGGGTTGATGATGAACAAGACTTGGTTTTGGGTAACCAATCTTATGAGATATCAACATCACTTCTAGGATCACCAAGTATTTGTAGATTCCTCCAAAAATCATCCCTTGTTCTTCATGCAAACTCCTTGAGAAATAAGCCCTTCGACGTCACCAAATCTTCTCCTTGGATGTTAAAATCACCACCAATCAATAGAGCTTGGAAAGGGCTTTATCATATGTGTGAATAACATATGATTTCATGGTTAAATTTGATCAAATGAGGGTGTTTAGGGGTGGTTCTTGGACGAATTTTAGAGAGAGAGGGAGGAGAGTTGTGTGAGATTTGCATGGAGTTGAATAAATGAAGTTGTTAGTTTGTGTTGAGTGGTTTTGTTGTGCATGTAGTTTGTGTAAGTAGCTAGGACAAGTGTCCTAGCTTACTTAGTAAGCTTTGACACATCTTAGATGTGTTGGTGAAGTTTTGGCCTCCCATTTGTGGGGTGAGGCAAGTGTAAACTTGTCTCATCCCACTAATTTACGGGTACTCCTCGATTCTAGTTTCCTCGATTTGCGTGCCCTCGGGTCGTTTTACGAAAAATGTTTTTTTAAATTATAAATCAACGGCACAAAACGAATCTAATAAAAAATGTCTCATCAAAAACGGAGTTCAAAAACGTAAATACGTAATCCTAAGGTTTCTGGTTTAGTCGTAAAGGACGTTAAATTATAATCCTAAGTCCTAATCTCTTCTCGTAATTTTGTGAGTTTATGAACCAACACAAATTTAAAACTCCAAAATAATATTCACGGATAAATTTATTTCCTGAAATGTCGGACTGTCACCAAAGACGGTGTATGTAAATGTATGCACGTAACGTAGAATCCTCCGGTTTAGACGTAGTCGATGCTACTTCAAGACGTAAATCCAAATTACTTCCCAAAAATAAGTGAGTTCATAATATAACATTAAAATAATATTTTTAAATAAATATTGAGAATAAAATATCAACCATAAATTGACGGATTGTCACACACAAGGTACATAATTAGAGTTTATACCACTTCTTTGCGATTTATGTGAAGTAGAGATGAGATGGTTAATTTCGAGCATGTTACTTTTTGTCTAGAGTGTTTTGATCTCAATTGGGTCAAATGTGTCTAGATAAGAACAAATTAGAAGGATTATAACAGCTCATATGCATTGAGTTATCATGGGGCTGCTGTTTTAATTTTGGCATTCGCCCTCATCAGCAAAGCCATCTATAAAAACGTCTCCAAGAAGGTAAAAGATCTGAAAATTTCGTTAAGTTTAACATTTTATATTTTTTGAGTAGTAAAAGATATGTTTGTTAGCACTTCTAGGAGTGAGGAGGTTCTTCTGTACCTGTATGATGTCTGATGTTGTGGGACCGAGTAAACTTCATCAGTCACGACTCTATGAGAGGGTATCCATAAGTTAACGGAGCTTCAGGAAATACTGCTACTGAGGATGTCGTTTACTTGCTGAAAGGACTCGGCATCTAAAGCAATGTTCATCTTGAAAAGCTCCTAGCAGGTGAGTTCATTTGTAAGCATTTAGGCCGTCCATCGGGATCACAATAACTTTTATGATATTAATAGTCAAAATAACTTTTATGATCTTCATATTTGTATAAACTTTATTAACCCATTGACCTTTTATAACATAGTTTTATAAAACGGTTCGAGATACCCAGGCCGAGCGGACTAGCATTAAAAGATTGACCCGTTTCAACCTCTAACCATTACCCATCTTGCCACTCTATAGGAAAGATATCAACGTATGAATGTGTTAACTTACAATAAGATAGAAATGGTACCTGGTGGAGGCAGGATAATGGCTGAATGATTCTTTTTTCTTTATATAATATACGCTTCAATACACAGTTTAGTCAATCCAAGCCAAAACTTAAAGACCGTAACATCTGAATAGTCATTATAGGTGAATAGAATGACGCACAATCCAAATAAGTCTCTCAGATAAAGAAATAATCACGCGGTGACAAGCCATAGCAAATGCTGCAACACGTGTCGCAAATCTAAATAATCGGGCCATTAGAACCACATCTTTTCTTCCAGATTATAAGACCTTGAGGAAAATAAATTTTAATTGTCGGCTCTTTACTAGGGAGTGGTAGTTAATAGTGGTCGTTGAAGATGATCTATAAATGGTACCATATCTGCCTACAATGAAGGTTTTGTCTGGAGCTGTGCATATTTGACTGGTATATCGACTGGATAACAAGCTAAAGAGGGTAACAAGTGAGTGTATTTAGGTTCGTTCGTTGGAATATGTTTGATCAGCCAACATAAAAAGTAAAATAACACAACGAATAGTCAGGAAGCCGTAGATATTGATATGGATCTGCATCAGGAAAATTTTCAATAAAATGGTTTAGTAGAGTATGATTAGTCTATAATCGAGTACATGAATATAAAGGGTATCGGTGATTTCAATATCTTCATGGATACTTTACTCATAAATTCAGAAGTACCAAAACTCTTTCCAATCAAATACTCGAGTTATCTGACGTTTGATGTGACAATCCGTCAATTTATGGTTGATATTTTATTCTCGAATATTATTTAAAAACATTATTTTAATGTTTCAATATGAACTCACTTATTTTTGGGAAGAAATTTGGATTTACGTCTTGGAGTAGCATCGACTACGTCTAAACCGGAGGATTCAACGTTACGTGCTTACGTTTACATACACCGTCTTTGGTGGCAGTCTGACATTTCAGAATATAAATTTGTCCATGAATATTACTTTAGAGTTTTAAATTTGTGTTGGTTCATAAACTCACAAATTTACGAGAAGAGATTAGGACTTACGATTTTATTTTAACGTCTTTTACGACTAAACCGGAAACCCTAGGATTACGTATTTACGTTTTCGAACTCCGTTTTTGATGAAACAATTTTTATTAGATTCGTTTTGTGCCGTTGATTCATAATTTATAAATTTTTTTTTCGTAAAACGACCCGAGGGCACGCAAATCGAGGAAACTAGAATCGAGGAATACCCGTAAATTAGTTAGGTGGGACAAAATACATTATCCCACCCCACTAATACACATGGGGTGGCCAAAAACTCACCAACACACCATTGATGTGTCAAGTGTAAGCTAACTAAGCTTACACATGTACATAGCTTAGCATGTAAGCTTACCACACATCAAAACAACTAGCAACTTACCACTTTCTCATTTCCACCATGCAAAACCACTCAACATTCTCTCTTCTCCTCCCAAATATATGATTAAAGGACCCGATAGATGAAAATAAATGGATTATTAAAGTTAGGTTATGTCACTAAAAGTCCCATTAGCATGAATTGTGATCTACCGGGATTTGGTAGACGCTTATGCATTTAATAGTACTATTTGGGGACGATCACCCCAGTTCGCGCCTTGACGGTTGATCCCCGTCGTGCCACATTGATTGGTAAGCGAATTTATGTATGAGAAGATTTCCATAGCGTGACCTTTGTGACGACACGCTACTTTAGATGGGCAAATTGAGTATCGGGTTAGCTACCCGTTGTTGGTTTAGTAAGGTAACAATGTCATGCGGCTTATAATAATCCGATTAACGAAATACTACTAGACGCTCCGAATTACGATGTATTGCCTGACTAGCAATACATGGTCATACTATTGATATTATGTTCGTGTTTTGGTTTTCATAACCATATTCATATATCGGTTTTTATTTTCATACAACGTTATAAGACGTATTGTATGATTGTTTTTACGACATTGGCTCGTATAATGATTTTTAAGGCAAATGCCTATATTATGATTTTGATAAAGATTTGTATAAAATGATTTTTGCTATTTTATGGCCTATTACAATGATTTGTACAAAAATGATTTTTGGTAATAATTTTATACCAAAGTTATATTGATGGAATTTATTAAACTCTATGAATTCACTTGGCGTTATCGCTGACCTTTTCTTTTAACATGTTTTATCTCAGGTACTTGAAGGTAATTCTCGGGAAGACGACAAGAATTCATGGTCCGCGCTTAAACAATATTTTTCCATTCAAATACTTTGTAAAACTTTGTATGAAATAATATGACTTGGGACCGATGTAACTTTGATATTTATGAATGGAAATGCTTTATTATTAAACGACGCAATTTTTATGCGTTGTCTATGATGTGAGTAATGTGCTATCCCGTAACACCAACTAGTCTTCCGCTGTATGAGTTGTATAAATTTGGGGGTGTTATAATTTGGTATCAGAGCTCTCGTTATAGAGAACGAAAGATTTTAAAACTAAGGTTTTGGATAAAACTTTTCAAAATCATTTAACTATAAACATTCTTCTAAAAATGTCTAAAAATCTTTTGACTATAACGGTGCCGAAGAATTCCCGAGTTACCGACAAGGCCAAGACTGAGAAGTGTTATTTTAATATATATATATAACTAGTGACAAAGCCCGTCCGATGGACGGGCATGACTTATTATTATCGTTTACATTTTTTTGTTATGTTAAATATTCGTTAAAAGGTGATTAGAGCATCTCCAATGGAGATGGTTTACTAAAAGCTTTTCGCTATTTGAAAAAGCTTTATGCATAGCTTTAAACATTGGAGTAAAGACCTTTTAATGAATTTGTAAACATAAAGTCGTTGATGAAACAGCACAAAGTTATTACCACTCTATCACTTATGAGAGGTGATTTGCACACTCCTCTTATTGATTGGGAAGAGTATAAATGTCCATACATAATATTTTTGAGTGTACCAATCAATAAAAAGAGTGTGCAAATCATTGCACACTCTTCAAATTGATTGCACACTCAAATTTAGTGTGTCTAGACACATATACCCTTAGATCATTTCTAATCATGTTGACTTTAATAGGGTATAAATGTCAAGACACACTAAATTTGAGTGTATCAACTAATTTAAGGAATGTGCAAATCACATCCCTTAAGCTATTGGCTATTAGACTTTGATATTAATCACAATGATGATTGTAATTATAAGATTTGTTGTTAATCTTTTGATAAAACATTTCATCATGAATTATCAAAACTTGGATTCTCTGAACTGTTATTAGTTTATTACATCAACCGTACAGAGCAATGATAGCTTGGTAAGCAAAATTATTAAAGTAAGGCTGAGCATCGGTTTAAAACCGTACCGAACCGAACCGAGTAAAATCGAACTGAATCAGATAAAACCGAACTGAACCTCGATTTCGGAAAAACTCGAACCGAAAACCGAACCGAATTATTTCGAGCAAAACCGAAATTGAGTCAAACTAAACTAAGAAAAACCGAACCGGATATGTTGCTTAAGCGTGTTTTTCGTGTTTTTAACCTGAAACCAAACCGAACCGAGCAAAAATACACAAATATACAAAACATAAAATCCAACCGAAACTGTTCAATTTAGTTGGGCTCGATTTTTCGATTCGGTTTGATTTTCTGAGTGTTTTGCTCAACCCTATATTAAAGCATTGACATAGGTACTAAAAATATTAATAGCAAGTTAGCTACTATCAAAAATTTCACCATCTATTTCTTTATCCGTTAGTTAGATGCGACTAAAGATGGTGCTACTTGTACATCTTTATATCTGCAATCGAATAAACGTCTTTAACTACGATATAAATGATTTTTAACTAAGATGCTAAAATTTGTATAGATTTAGTTTGGCATAATGGTTACACCCTTTTGTCTTTTATAATCTTGCGTAGGAATGAGCTCTAAGGCATTTGAGGCTAATTTTCTATAAAAATAGTCGAATTATTTGTGTTATGATTATCTTGGTTGATCAATTAAAAAAACTTATGTGAAAAGATAAAACTCAACACCCACACTTTCGTGAATATAGATATGAAAAATGTTGTTATGGCGATGAGCTAGACATCTAAGAAATCCATATAGACTTCGTCTTAATTTAGAAGTCTGGGTTCCAACTTGCAGATGAGTATGGGCATATGAGTACTATATTTGACTCGTTGAACTTTATAGTAGACCACATGACACTTGACATGAAGGTCACTAACCTCTGAGATTATCAATACACTGATAGTTTTTTTTACAGGAATTCAACATTTTGCCTTCTTGTTCGTAACTACACAAGTCACGTCAAGCGAGATCATTTCATCTCATTTCATCTATTGTTTCGAAGGATTCTCCACAAACTTTGAGAGGTAAATTTCTTTACATATGGTTGTATACTTATACCAACTTTGTTGTATTATCTTATCTGATCCCTCCACAAATAAAAAACTTACAACATGGTGTGAACAAAAAATGCAGTCTGTTGATCAGTAATCAGAACCACTTGCCTAGATTTTTTCATTTCTTTGATCAAGCTTGCTAATATCATAAGATAAGCATCAACATGCGCAATGTTGGTTGTATCGTGGTATAAACTTTCAAAAACCTACAAAAAGTTCTAAAATGTTAAAATAATCTGGTAAGCAAGATAAGGTTCCAGATATCAATAAGGGATATACCTTATAAGCACAGCCAATGCATCCTCTTTCTTGCTTATGCTTTTAAGAATAATCTCAAGAAGCTGAGCAGTAACAGACTAAAAAAATATCGGAATAATGCAATCTTTAGATGGTTAAATGCAGATTTTTAGCACACCCAAACACCTCGTAAAAGACCCAGTCTTCGCCTAAAAACTGTTGTTTGGAATCAGCCCCAAACACCACTTAAAATTAAATGGGTGACATGTATACAAATCAAAATCTCCAATGGTATAACTGAACCAACTATCATCTGGTTCAATATTGCATCTTATACATTGCAAAAACCTAGTGTGTCATACGATATATATATAGTATGCGTTTCACATAAAATGTGTATTAGAAGTACCATTTTTCAGCATTATTGAATCTGTGAAGTTGTAATCCAAGTTTAATTCAGCATTCGTTACCACTTCTAACTCCTTAACCACTGATGACAGTGAATGTTTTCGTGTAGGATCAGTTTGCAACAGGACAAAGGATTGGCTTGGGTAAAGGTCGCCAAGATTGATTTCGTTTACGGAAGTCCTGCGAATAAAAAGTTTTATTTGAGTAGCATACGAAAGGTCGATTTTATTTTTTGGGCCGTAAACAACATCACTCAAGGACCATAAATGTAATTTACTCATAGTAATAAACTACCTTCAAATGGTAGCAGTCTTGTTCAATTTCCAATGAACTTTCATTTTAAGTTGTTTTAGTATACTACTCTAAAGGACATATATGAAGCTTGAACATAATACAAATCAATACGAAGTTTACACTCTTGAATTGAACGTTCCGAAATCATAATTTATATACAGTGAGCGCAAAGGTCAGTATGTCAGCCACACCATGATCTCATCATCTTGAGGATCGCTATTGCTACCTTAGTCCACAATGGCACAACCAAAAACAACATGAACATTAAGAACAATAATTAATGAACACAACGAAGCTTACCATCAAAACCATACTAATTTAAATTGCACCTTGCATAAGTCTCGGTCTGCAGCTTTTGCTGCAACCGCGATCATCTGGCCTCCTACTGCCCCACATATCAATTTGTGTTGCGGGTGGTGGTGCCGCGAGCTCTGCACGCCCACTTCTACGGAACATGGGCACGTACTTACGATTATCAATTTCAGCTTACAGATTTTTTTGTTTCCCTTTGGAGTGAGTTTTACCTTTTAAGGCCTCTCAAACTATACGTAACTCTTTCGCTGCATTCCTCACCCATCTCCTGAAACAAAAGTCATGTAAAAACCCAGTTCATCAAAATTAAATGGTCATTGTGTGGTTTTCTTCTTGGAATGAGAATTCATGAATTTGCTGTTTACTACATGCATGTGAGATTATTAGTTTTTCTAAAACAGTCATACTCTTATATAACGCTTGTGCTCACTTTGCAAATCACATCCCCACTTTACCTATTATCTTTGTTACACCAATAAAAAAACAAATAAGACTAACAGCTCAGAAAAGTTAAATAAAATCAGACCTGGGGAGGGTGTGGCCAAGATGTTCACGTGATGGCCTGCTCTCAGTGAAGCGATGTTCATCAAGAAGCTCAATATGGTTTAGATCACGTCATCACGGTAGATTTTTCTAGTGTTGGTGACACTGTTGGCTCCAAGATGATTTAGTCTAAAACGTTTTAATATTGTCAAAGCTCGTATCCAACTTTTTGAATTGAATAAATTAGAAATCTCTATGTATTAAATTCATATTGGGCGAATTTAGACAACAATGATTGACTTATGGGGCAACAAAACAGAAATGTAAACCTGGTTTATTAAAGTATGCGCTTAAAAAATAGAATGTCCAATAATAAGTCACGTGTTATAGTTGGGGAGGGTGTGGCCAAGATTTTCATGTGATCGCCTGCTCTCAACGAAGAGATGTTCATAAAAAAGATCAATATAGTTTAGATCACGACATATTTTTTCTAGTGTTGGTGACCCTGTTGCCTCCAAGATGATTTAGTCTAAAAAGTTTTAATACTGTCAAAGCTCATATCAGCATCCAAATTTTTAAATGAAGAAATTAGAAATCTCTATGTATCAAATACATATTGGGCGACTTTAGACAACGATGATTGACTTACAGGGAAACAAAACAGAAATGTAAACCTGGTTTAATAAAGTATGTGCTTATAAAATAGAATGTTGTTGTTTAGGAGTGTAAAGGATCAATAACATTACCTGCTTATTTGAATGGTAATGTCTCCAAGACAATCGCGCTTTTTGCTTTCCAAAATGGATTTCTATGTGTAAAGTGAAGCTCAACTGGGAATAGTAGACCCATTACATCCATTAATAGCAGTCTTGATTAACACCTAACTGATCCAATGCTTGTATTATGTTGATCTTAAATCCCAGGACACATAAGATGGTTTGTAGAACTGTTGATGGTACACGTATGTTGCGTGCAGGATAATAAATTTATATTATTGTACTCGCTATATAAGAAATCTATTCATAAAATAAGTGTAGAACTGAAAAAAGATAATTCAACTTCTACTTTGCAAGGTTATCCCTTTGGATCTTTTTAAAGAACTAATGTGCCTTATAAAAAAATCTCAATTTTCATCGGCTTTCCATCAAGCTAGACACTGTTATACCTCTTCACCGCTTCTAGCGCGTCGTGCTTTCTCGAATACACAATCTCAACCGTTCCCTAAATGAACATATATTTACAATCTCAGTCGTTCCCTAAAGAGATGATTAAAATATATTTATAGACTTGGCCAATGTTCCAATATTGCAACTTGGCTCAATGGTGTTAAAGACACATGACTTAAAGGTCGATTAAAATTTCTTTAGGTTGCTGCTTGAAGTATTCCTGGAAACAGGTCGTTTCTGATCTGAGGATATGACAAGCGAGCTTCTTTCTTTAACATGTTTTGGTGTGTTGGGGAGTGATACAGTTTTTTGTACTATTTATTCACTTAATTTCACAATGTTTCATGTAATGAAAATTCAAAGTTTAAACCACATAAAGAGAACTCTAATATATAACATAACAGAAGTTTCTGAAACATATTATTAACCTAATGAAGTGATGCCTAAAAATTAGCTATGTGGTCAACTTTATAAGCTCATGAGCACATAAAAGTGGTTCTATGAGCTCCTCCAATATTAATCCCAATCCGATGTCATCTGATAGATACTTACACCACAAATAAGCATTTATATAGTGACCTTCAGTGGATAGCAATTTCAAGAGTATTTTATGAGCAAAATATTCAGATAGCTTAAAAGCCGTACTATGTGTCTGATGTTATTACATGCCAATGGTATGTCAAGTCTGCGTCATGACAGTTCAATGTGCAAGCCCAAACTTTGTTGATGTTGACTTATTTCCTTATTGAATATATTTGTTTCTTTTGTGTCTTTTAGGCCAAGGTTTAATCGCAGAGGTATAAGGAATGGTGGTGGTCTGCCAACTATGTGTGGGTTCACGCTCGCGGTGGTGCCAAATACCCTCATACACCTAATCTTAGTATCTATCAATAATAAAGATAAAAAATGTAACTGAATTACCAGTAATAAACGAAATATGTAATCAGGGATTTGTCGCATGAATCTCCTTTGGAGCAGCTGCCCTATATAAAATCACAATTAAATGATTAAAATCATTAAGAATCAAACCATCACAATTCAGGAACATAAGCTCAAACGATAAAGGATGGTCATTAGTTATTGGAACTTGTTGAAGAATTACTTACATAACTTTCATGCTCATCTTAAAGCGACATCATTAGAGTCTTCCTGAATCATAAAACTGCACATAGTCAAAGGGGGTGTTTGGATTAGCTTATTTAGTATTATCACCTTTAGAACAACAAAAGAATCCGTCCATTAGTTGGTATTTTGAAGGCTTAATAATATACATATAAAAAATTCTTACAACATAACTATGGAGGCCAATAACTGTAAACATCAGAGCAAACTGGATCATAAGTTTACAAATAAAGTTACCCGCTACCTCCAACAGGCAGAAATATTGCATAGGTTGGACCTTACATTTGGCGCACTATATCCATTCCAACGGTTCCTTGCCCATAATGATAACAGGGTGATCAAAAGGAGGAATGAAGGTGTGGTTATTCAGCAGATCATAAAGATGGCAAATTTCTATCTATTTATTTACTCAATTAAAACAAATTCTATGCTCATTAAGTGTTTCACATCGACCTATCTGGCCATCTTTAAATAACGGATTCCAGTTTTAATAAGAGATGCTTGGAGACAGGAAATGTATTTAACTTTGGATTTTTATCCTTGTCTAGCAGCAACACCCTAGAACCTTGCAGTAGAAAAAGTTACAGTATCATAAAGTTAATAGCATATGTTGTCTTCATATAACACCTAGTTGTCCAGTAGATCAATCTTTCCATCAAAAATAAAAAAGCACTTGAGGCACTTATGATGCTCTCGTTCGTGTACCAGAATACTTGTTTCCTTACAGTCTATAGGTAACAAAATCGGGGGTTCTGGTAGAATGTGAGCTTAGCTATCTCTTTCTAGGTCTTCCAGAACACAAAGATCTGCAACATGTTATGCACAATTAATAAATAAAAGATTGACCCAAAACAGACAATTTCTACAGATTAAAACAACTAAATATGGTAAAAGTAATGTGATTATATAAATTCCGTAGAATCATAAAACTCCTCATCGTGTGGATCAATAACTGAATATGACATTATAAACACTTAATACCTTTCGTAGAGACTCGTGTGTTGCTTTCCACTCAAGTGCCCTCTTCCTTTTCTGCTTCACACCAAATACCATTACTGAGCTTTTTCTATATGAAAGCATTATATAATGTTCAGCGATATCTCAAATACCATAATATTAGACCAGTTAATTAGTCTTTCTTATGTCTTTATTTCACTTATAGTGCCTATAAATGTAATCACACCAATCTCGACATTGCTATTCTTTTTATAGTGCTCATCTCGAAGTTGAGCACTCAACTTGGCATTTGGCACTGTTGAAAGTTGTTGTAAGAATAAACCAATCACCAGAATACATGATCGACGCATATCCTGACATATTCAAATTTGACAAAGATGGGTATCTATTTATTACAGCTTCAAAGGAACCAAAGCATCGATTAAATATTGTGTAACTTTGTTAGTTAAAATCCTAATAAATAAATCAAAAACTAAATAAATAAAAAGGATCATTATTGGAAGCTACAGTAGCATAAAACTAATGACAATACTCATCGGGCGGGACCCATAGTTATTCTTATATATACAATAACTATAATCAGGATTAAGCAATAACGATATTTGACATAACTGAACATATTATTCGCCCCATAAAATAACTATCAATTTCTACTATTAGTTTGATGATCAAAGTACCTGATGTGGGATTTTGCTGCGATTTTGATTTTGGGGTTTTAGTTGTGTTCGATGATGATGCCAGAAATAGGTATATATAGAGTTTCAGCCTGGTATATTTTTGGTACAAATAAATTATAGTAAGTAACGATAAAAAACGTGACACCAAAGTAAATAAATAGTATTTAGTAACAAAAAATTAAAAACGGAAAATTCATAAAAAAATTCAAAACGAAAATAAAAAAATCAAAATAAAAATAGTAAGGTGATGATATGTATATGATGTGGCATACCCCTCCTCTTATATATAATGTAAAGACTTGGATTATATATATATGATGTAATTTTATTACATGATTGTTTGATGATTATTTTGATTTTCATACGAGTTATTTATACGACGTAGATTGTCACAAGTAACCCTAACTCCCCTAGTAAATTAATCGAAGCTATTCTCGTAGGAATTCTAGCTATCCTAGATCTAAACCAAGTTGTGGATATTTATAATCCCAACAAATGGTTGATATTCGTAGAAATGTAGATATTAGTTGATTATGATATTGGAAAAGAATTGGCGAGATTAAATCTGATGTCGATGTCATGACGATCTTTCCTTATAGAGTGGAGTTTGACAAAACGTTACCACCTAGAAAGATGTCATTTGATTCGTCGTCATCCAATTCTTAAATTGAAATCGAAAGGGTGAATGTTGCACTTGAGGCTGTTATTGGAACCATTACCCAAAAGCCTCATGCCACTAATACCTTTCCGAGAAGTCTAGTTGAATGATCAAGTCATTTCATATTAATGACTCATTTGATAATTGTTATTGTAAGAGCTATAGGATTGGAATTAAGTGTTGATCATATCGAGCTTTTATTGCCCTATTAAGGCCTAAGAATAAAGTTGAAGTATTGGAGAATGAAGTAGGATATCGAATTGAATATAAGTTGGTTGAAACTTGAATAAAAGTAAAATTTAACCCGTATGGAATATAAAATTGATAAGAGGAAGTCATTAAGTTTTGTGATTGAATTATAAGGTTTTAAATGATTGTAGGTTCGTGTTAAGGGTTGTTCCTAGGCCATTGTCCACTAAAGAGGATGCCCAGTGTCCAAGAAATAAATTGAAGAAATCTTCTTCTGAATTGAGACCGATGGATCTTCCAGGACATGTGGAACACCTAATGACTCTTGTAGATTAGTATTAATTGTGGTATCTTTTAAAAATAATCCCTAACTTAACTGAGACACCAGTTGGTAGGATGAGTTCTGAGAATTGTATGACATAGTGACACATAATGTGTTACGGTACAATTTGACTTGTTTGTGATTAATGAAAAGACTACCCTTGATTGCTAAATTCTACATGTATAGATGCTATCTATCTTTTATTGCTTCATCCTAATGTTCGCATTAGTGATGCAACCATTGAACAAGTACTCATATTGATTGAGTTACGTTGTGGATTATTCTTGTTGAGTGCCATCGAGGTCATGAACCTCATGATTAACCGGCTAAGCTCATTTCCTATTATATTATAGTTAGTTCTTGGTGAACAACTTTTCATCACTCTTTTGCAGATCACTCATTGTTTTTATAAGTTAAAACGTATCCATTGAGAAAAATTGAATTTTCATCACTATAAGGATTAATCAAAGTGAGATTTATAAGTGATCGTTATCAAAACGAAGTTGTTTATAAACCACCTTGGAAAACTTAATTGTTTTCATAACAAGGAAAATCTTTGTAAATTTATTTTGATTCTTATTTAAGAATTAAGCATGAAAATGTTTTTATTATAAACATGATGATAAAATTTTGACGAACTGAGTATTGCATCGTTAGTCTTGAAATTGTAAATAGTTGCGCGCCGACATACAATTTGGAATGGACTATGCAAGACTGATTAGTAGTCACCATAAAACTAATGAATAAACACTACATTTTCTTTGAAGATCATGAAAGATTAAATTTTATGAGATCTGCAAGAAGTGAATAGGGACATAGTGTTAGGGACACCTACATATGTGCCTATAGCATCTACTCTTCTGAGTTGAATTTACTCATCTGTGGAATTTGTCTTATTTGACAAATTGATATTCCGTTCTTGTCCAATTCTCTCGTAGTGAGATTCTTAGGAAAAGTATTTGATTACCGAGCGTTGATACCCGACTGGATGTATTGACGTTCTTATCATTTCTTATGATTTGATTTCATTTGAATGACCTGGGTAACGATCCGAGGAGCTTTTGAATGCGTACTCAAATTATGAAAACATGGGATATATTCATATTCGTTAAATGTTTTCATCTACATCTGATTTGAAATTCTCTCGCATAGATTATGCGTTGACCTTACTCTTTTAATAGTAGTTGTGTCTCCATATATCCTTGAATTTGTGAAAGGATTATGAGTTATTATTAGTCTTTTGAGAAGTTCACATCTTATCGACGGCAATAAAACTGAAAAGTTGGTAATGCCAGTGGAATGGATTGATTGATTATGACATGACGACATTGTCTTAATTGATGGGAACTCGAATAGAATTCCCCTAAATGATAAGATGCTGATTATCAAAAGTGATCTAAATAATTCTTGGTGGATGACGATATCCTGTATTTAGACTTGAAATTATATCATGGATGATTGTGAATTAGCCATAGATATTATAATCTAGAAGAACCTAATATGAACTTATTAAAAGATGTTTCTGTTATCTGAAACCTTAGGAAGTATTTGTTGATGAATTAACTAGACTTTTGCCATTAGGGCAAGTTGAAAATTGGTATTGATTATATCCCCGGCGCTGCACCTGTGGCGTATGCACTGTACGTCAGCACCATCTGAATTAAAAGAATTACCGTACAACTGAGAGAGTTGTCGGAGGAAGATTTTTCTACCAAGCCTGTCATCATGAAGAGCTATGGTGTTATCATTCCTTATATTTATAGATTACTATGACTGAGTAAATTGACAATCGAAAGCGATATCCATAACTCGAAATGGAAGATTTGTTCGATCATTTACAAGGTTCTAGTGTATGTTTTAAAGATTTGATCCATGGCATGGTTATCATCAACTTCGCATCTGTGAAAAAGATTATCTATTCCAATCACTACATCCGGTACTTGTAATGAACATTATGAGTTTCACGTGGTGACGTTTGGATTGACTAATACACATGTAGCATTCATAAATTTGGGTGAATCACATGTGTAGGCTGTAATTTAATAAATTCATGCTCGTGATCATTAAGGACCAATTGTTTATAAAAATAAGAATGAAGTTAATAATTAATTATAGATTGCCCTGAATTGGACGAACAATTAAAACCTGTACCTTGAATAATTAACATGAGATTAAAGACTTAATCCTTTACATAAAATGACCATTGGATTAATGACGGTAAGATATATGCATATAGACTCTTCAAAAATTAAGAGCCCTTTTAAGACTTTGGGTTTTACCAAAAAAAAAAAAGAAAATGAAAATATGTTTTGACGAATGTTTTAACAAAGGATTTTAAAGGGATTATTCCCTTATACACAAACCATTTAACTAAACCTCTGTTTAGGGGTAAATGTTTGTGTATACCTCAAGATAACTTAAGAAGGATTGATGAAACCATTTAAACCATGACTTAAAATTTGAAACGACATTTTTGCTTTTCAACTAAGAAAATTTTGACCAAAGTATAACCAAAGATTTTTCGAACATTTACGAATCTTATTAATTATTTTCGATAAATCAACAAAAATCGTGTTAATTAAATTAAAAATTATTTTGAACATTTTCATATAATTGGACGGACTAAGAAATTTAAAATCTTTATGTTTACATTTCATAAAAATTGAAAATTTATTATTTAATTAGTTGTAATAATTATCGACGCTTTAAACGTCGGATTGAGTAAAACGGATAAAAATGATAGTAAAGACGAAACTAAAACATAGAAGATATGAAGAAAGAATTTTGAATAAATACAGCTAGGATATTTATTTCATCAGGAAAGTGAACATAATTACTGACACATTATGTATAAAAGATAAAGAACCAATTAGGACATGTTCTTTAATAATGAAGGTGCAAAATAAATTGTTGAACAATGTAAAATTAACGATTTTATAAAAAGGATAATATAGATAATAAAACTGGTTCGTTGTTAATATGAACCATTAGAATTGAGAAACTGATGGCGCTAAATGATTAAAAGGCCACTTGTGATTGTCTAAATATGGAGGATTGTGAGATATAGTTATGTTGGAATTTGTAAGTATAAGTATTCTACTTATGTCATTTATGACTAAAAGTATCTTTGTCTGAAGAAGTTGTACTAATGACAAATTATGAAGGCAGACATCGCCTCATACATTAGTAAACGTCTAGCTATTGCTAAGGTCATCATCTGAATTTGATTCGATTTGGGTCATCGTCGACAGACTGACCAAATCTGCAAATATCATTCCCGTTAATGATAAATGCAAAAGAGTTATGTAAACATAGTGTGCCTATATCGAGCATCATTATCAAGACCCTCGCTTCGCATCGAATTTCTAGAGATTTGCTCAGAATCATTGAGAACGAACCTTGATGAGAGTACTATGTACCACCCCAATCGAAGGGATGAGGTAAAGTAACGATACAAAGTAATATAAGTACTGTTTTATGTTTGAATGATTGACCTTTGGTAATAGACCCTATAATCGTTTTCCTTTGGAAAGATTATCATTGATGATCATCATATTAGGATCGAGATCGAATCTTGTTAAGATTTAGAAATTAGAGCATCTGTGAGCAGGAGTTGAGTTGAAGACACCCGACATACACCCATAGTGAGTTGGACATGTCTTTTAGGTTTAAGGTTTCCTATGATGGCGAACCTAACCTTACAAAATACCCGACCCGCGAGATCTGAAATGATTATTATAATTAGGATCTGATTATTGACTGCCGGTAGTGGGCAAGAGGTTATGTGAATATGAAATGTAGATCTTGAAGTGCCAAATGGGTAGCGAAGTTATGCCACCATTTTTAACCTTGGAAAAATGAATTCATGATCTGACAAATCATGGGATATAAGTCCCCGTTGTATGCGACCATTGAGATGATGTAAAAGTTGGGAATGAAAGGCATATAAGCTGGATCTACCCTAGGACTTCAAGAGCTGCGTAAATTATGTTTCGTATATCGAACTTGATGGAATATCTATCAAGTGAGAATCTGATTATTCGTAGAAAAGCTTAGATCGGCGAAAAGTTGCATTCATCAAAAACCCGTGAACATCATGGACAGAGAAAGTAAGTCAACATTAAGCCTGATCTTATTCCCGTAGTTATGTTTGATGAAACTCGCGTATTGTAATGAATTGCACTTGTGAGAAAAGACCGAGTGTAGAGGAAATACCCACATGGCTTTAACTCTATAAGAAGCGAGTAGTAAGGTAAGATGATCTTTGAGGACAAAGATCCTGTTTAGGGGTAAATGCTGTGACAATCCGTCAATTTATGGTTGATATTTTATTCTCGAATATTATTTAAAAACATTATTTTAATGTTTCAATATGAACTCACTTATTTTTGGGAAGAAATTTGGATTTACGTCTTTGAGTAGCATCGACTACGTCTAAACCGGAGGATTCAACGTTACGTGCTTACGTTTACATACACCGTCTTTGGTGGCAGTCCGACATTTCAGAATATAAATTTGTCCATGAATATTACTTTGAAGTTTTAAATTTGTGTTGGTTCATAAACTCACAAATTTACGAGAAGAGATTAGGACTTACGATTTTATTTTAACGTCTTTTACGACTAAACCGGAAACCCTAGGATTACGTATTTAAGTTTTCGAACTCCGTTTTTGATGAAACAATTTTTATTAGATTCGTTTTGTGCCGTTGATTCATAATTTATAAAAACGTTTTTCGTAAAACGACCCGAGGGCACGCAAATCGAGGAAACTAGAATCGAGGAATACCCGTAAATTAGTGAGGTGGGACAAAATACATTATCCCACCCCACTAATACACATGGGGCGGCCAAAAACTCACCAACACACCATTGATGTGTCAAGTGTAAGCTAACTAAGCTTACACATGTACATAGCTTAGCATGTAAGCTTACCACACATCAAAACAACTAGCAACTTACCACTTTCTCATTTCCACCATGCAAAACCACTCAACATTCTCTCTTCTCCTCCCAAATATGTCGTCCCATATCCCTTAAAAACATCCACTTTTGATCAAAATTTACCATGGAATCTTATGTTATATACACATATGTTGAAGCCCTTTTGAAACCCTATTGATTGGTGGTCCTTATAACATCTAAGGAGGAGTTTTCATGGAGTAGTAGGGCTGATTTTCCAGAAGGTGTTTATGAAGAATGGTGGTCTTGAAGATGGTCTTGGCTATGCACAAGTTTCTCCATCAAAATCCATGCCCAAATCACAAACTACATCAATTTGGTGGTATAAAGATTGTCCTACTCATCTTCTTGTTATTTTTGATTATGTAATATTGTATTTATTTTACTTATGTATATGTATATGATGATGAATGATGATTAAAAGTGTTGTGTGGGGATTTGGTGTTGATAAACATGCTTGAAAAGGTGAAAAACTATAAGAAACAAGGCTAAAATATTATATAAATTTGTTGGCTGTATAAAACAGTAAAGAATCAAATGGTTAACTGATAAAAATGGCATAGAGTAATGAATAAACAGTAAGCTATGGGTCTTGTACACATGTGAGAGTTGTCCATGCAATGGAATCATTGTAATGAGTGAGATATGATCAAAACAAGTTTAAGGTACAAATCTGAGTTCACTGTTTTGGACGATTTTTATAAAATACTTAGAAGATGATTCAATAGTAGCTATAAAAGAGTTAAATGGATCACATATCATGTAGTTTATGTGATAAAAATTTGAGCTTCTATCTCCATATAGAACTCTAGATATGTCAGTTTTGGTAAAAGTGAAGATAAAAATCACATTTTGGAAATTAAAGTATAATACTATGATATAAGCACTCAAAAATTTAATAGTATAAAATATAAATTAAAACCCACTAACTTATATAATACATTTATATAAATATGTACAATGGTAAATAAGTGGAAATTTTATAAAAATGGTAACTTGTTATGTTTTATAAGTTATAAAACTATAAACATGATTTTTATGACTTTTTCGGCTATTACCGTAAAATTAACGTTTTTGTTAAATAAGACTTAGACGGTTGGACCCGTCTAATGTAAACTTTTATAAAACTCATATACTGATATATAAACATATATAACAAGTAAAAACCGATAAAACCCGAACTATAGGACATACGGACATTAACGAGCTAAGTAAACATATTGGACTAATAATTGGACTAAATAAGTTAAACCCTTATAAAAAGAACTTATTGGACTTAACCCATTTGGGCCCAACTTGAAAGTTTAAATACTGATAATATAAGTATTAAAGGGATTAATAGAAGTTAATGAACTTATAATAGGCTTATTGGACCTAAAACACGTAAATAGGTAAGACTAGAAAACTAGTATAAAAGTTGACACATAACACAAAAATGAGTAAATGAGAATATGTAAACCCACTTGATCATCATATATATATATAATCATAATATGTATACATAATTGTTATTTTTATAAAGTCATTGGACATGAGTCTAAGACGAGTATTATTTGTCGAGGTTTCCGTGATTGAAGCACGCACCGTACGTCCGAATTGCCGATAACCCGTCTTCCCTCATCAACGTGAGTTCATAGCCTCGCACTCTTTTAAATGTTTTTATGAAATGTTTTATAAACCCGCGAGGGAGATAACATGTTAGTTTTTATAAAATAGGACACCATTTGTCCCGATGGTTTGTTTATTGATTTGGACCCGAATGATTGAATGACCCGATTGTATGACCCGAGAAATTGTTAAAGGACCCGATAGATGAAAATAAATGGATTATTAAAGTTAGGTTATGTCACTAAAAGTCCATTAGCATGAATTGTGAACTACCGGGATTTGGTATACGCTTATGCATTTAATAGTACTATTTGGGGACGATCACCCCAGTTCGCGCCTTGACGGTTGATCCCCGTCGTGCCACATTGATTGGTAAGCGAATTTATGTATGAGAAGATTTCCATAGCGTGACCTTTGTGACGACACGCTACTTTAGATGGGCAAATTGAGTATCGGGTTAGCTACCCGTTGTTGGTTTAGTAAGGTAACAATGTCATGCGGCTTATAATAATCCGATTAACGAAATACTACTAGACGCTCCGAATTACGATGTATTGCCTGACTAGCAATACAGGGTCATACTATTGATATTATGTTCGTGTTTTGGTTTTCATAACCATATTCATATATCGGTTTTTATTTTCATACAACGTTATAAGACGTATTGTATGATTGTTTTTACGACATTGGCTCGTATAATGATTTTTAAGGCAAATGCCTATATTATGATTTTGATAAAGATTTGTATAAAATGATTTTGGCTATTTTATGGCCTATTACAATGATTTGTATAAAAATGATTTTTGGTAATAATTTTATACCAAAGTTATATTGATGGAATTTATTAAACTCTATGAATTCACTTGGCGTTATCGCTGACCTTTTCTTTTAACATGTTTTATCTCAGGTACTTGAAGGTAATTCTCGGGAAGACAACAAGAATTCATGGCCCGCGCTTAAACAATATTTTTCCATTCAAATACTTTGTAAAACTTTGTATGAACTAATATGACTTGGGACCGATGTAACTTTGATATTTATGAATGGAAATGCTTTATTATTAAACGACGCGATTTTTATGCGTTGTCTATGATGTGAGTAATGTGCTATCCCGTAACACCAACTAGTCTTCCGCTGTATTGAGTTGTATAAATTTGGGGGTGTTACTTTTGAGATGTTCTGCTCACATACACAAACAAGAATTGTGGCTTTGCATGTGTCTCAATGGTGCTAAGTTGAAAGAATGATGCAAACCGAAGGCAATCAAGTATTTTCATTCTTATTTACTGCCTTATGGGTCTATGGTAAGTATTTGTTCATGCAGTATAAAATCTTAAATTCACTGATGTCGTAAAATTAGTATAAATGACTAATTTTTTATTTACTTCTTGGGTATGCAGGCAAGGAGGGTCGGCGTGCGTTAAGAGTGCTTGAAATGTTCAAACATTTTTAGTTTTTACTTCACATTATTATTGGCATCATGGTCATTTCTTGATGAACAAAAATAAGTGGTACACATAATGTTCAGAATAAAAAGCAAGACGAAAAGAGGGACATCTCTAATCTGCCTTGAGATTAATTCAAGGAACTCGAACACTTACATTCGACCTGAAGTTGCACCATCAAATGCAAATGTAGGTGCTTCAACATTGACAAGCATGATTGATTATTATCATGGACATTCATACAAAGAACTTATCGCCGTACGACTACCAGGGGTCTTGCAGATAATATGAAACCAGTCGCTTCTTTCAGAAAAACATTTGACGTGAAACAAAACTTTGGTCCATTAAGGACATATGAAAGACATGAATATGACCGTACTGCGAACATTTACGCATTTGTTTAGCTCTTCATTCTTGTCTTCTGAATACAAAGCATTTTAATTATAACTTTTGGATTATTAGTTTATTGATCTGACATTCTTTTTCTATGCAGAATGCTAAGATGGGTGCAGAGTAGGCTCCAACAATAAAACATCAATCATCAACAATCACCACTCCTCCTATTCAAGGTAATGTTGTCTAATCATTATACATCACAACTGAAAAAATTTTGGTTAGGCATAAGAAATTTTTTAGAAGTTTTGCTCATTTTTATCAAAGCATCTTTAGTCCACCTTATAGTGGACCTTAATTATCCGTGAGGTGTTTGGCGACCTATGAACTAAACTTTGTTTAATAGTCAAAACAGCAAGCTCGGGTGGTCGAGTTTCTCATGTTTGTGTATTGTGTAGATGAACTAAATTCTTAGAATAGAACCCTAAAAAGTCGAGTTATGTTGTGGGTTACGATGATCACAACCCAAATCACGTGTGGCTCGACCTTCAGGAACAAAATCAAGTATAACTCTAAAGTTCTAATTTTTCAGAACCCAGTTTCTCAAGCCTATTTTAACATTCACTTGTGATAATATTTTTTCTCTATTACTGCAACCGAAACCGATAACCAATACAAGCTGGTCTAAAGCACAGGTAACACCAACATGCCTGCTGCAAAATAATATTAAATTTTGTCGCCTAACTATTGTGTGTATGGTTTATCTTCGTTGTTCTACCATAATGGCGTTGGTTTTGTTCAAACTGGCCTAAACATAACTGAAACCTATACTTTTTATGAATTTTTTGGCCCATTTGGTATCTAAATATGAGTGCTCGTGCTATCAAACTTAACACATATTGACAAATCTGATGCAGTGGTAATACCGTCCGGTGCACCTTTTGGGATAATTTTGCAACTCGAATGAATGATTGTGATTCAAGTGGATCTATGGGAGTTTAAATAATGGAATTTTTAAGGGAATAAAGGAATTTTAAAGGGGAATTATCGATTGCAAGGCTTCAGAGTTGCATGTCATTTCCTATTCGTAGTTCATGATGGTTTCTGGCTGCTCTATGTTGCTAATACAGGCTGTTGTTTGGCGTGTGTTATTTGCTGCAACACCATCTTGCTTTTAAGGTTGTTTGTTGGTTACATTTCACAGATCTTGGGTATCACTCTTCCCTATATAGTATCATATTGTGTTACAAAAAATGCATTACATGAGTAGCGTAACGTAAAAAAAGCACATATAACTTTGGCTTCTCACGAGGTCAACACCTCCAACCTTTCATACCCTATTTCTCATTTCTTATGGTAGTATGATGTAGCAAGTGCAGTCATGGATATTGATGTGATTGTTTATGAAACATTGGCTACTTTTGTTTACTAAATTTTTTGAAATTATTCGATCAAGCTATTTGGTATAAAAAGCAGATACGAAACTAGCTTATATAAAAAGTGTGAAATTTTCGAACTCTGAATAAAGTTTTTGGAGTCAATTTGTTATTTTGAAGCATAAATTTCTTTGAAATTCACATGAAGGCATAGTACCACTTTTTCTATAATATCTTGGATAGATAAATAATTTTTACCGTATAATCTAGGGGTGTCTTTCGGTTCGGTTTTTGGGCTGTTCGGTCTATTCGGTTCAGACTATTCGGTTAATTTTTTTTAGTCAACTTGAAAATCGAACCGAACCGAACTAGATTTCATCCGAACCAAACTAATAATCGAATTTCAATTCGGTTTGATTTTCGAGTTGACCTAGATTAGTCGGCCAATGAGTCGGAAATCACGGTTACCAAAAAAAAAAATTTCTAAAAAGATATATAATTATTTAAATATTAAAAAAAATATTTGAAGTATAAGAATTTTTTTATATTAGGATTAAATTTTAATAATTATTTTATATATATGTATATAAATATAATATATATATATATATATATATATATATATATATATATATATATATATATATATATATATATATATATATATATATATATATATATATATATATATATATATATATATATATATATATATATATATATATATATATATATATATATATATATATATATATATATATATATATATATATATATATATATATATATATATATATATATATATATAAATATATATATATATAAATATATATATATATATATATATATATATATATATATATAGTATATATATATATATATATATATATATATATATATATATATATATATATATATATATATATATATATATATATATATATATATATATATATATATATATATATATATATATATATATATATATATATATAAATATATATATATATATATATATATATATATATATATATATATATATATATATATATATATATATATATATATATATATATATATATATATATATTTGTATTACTTTGTTTTTTTATTCGACTTTTGGT